>OX442355.1:25871256-26308756 GCA_949357725.1 Hyperoplus immaculatus
TGGACCTTTTATTTCAGAGGAAATGTTATGGATGCAAAATAGCCAGAACATCTCAACATTGACAGCAGCTTGAAACAAAAAAATCCAAGCCAACATGTCTTCACACAAACTTCTCTTCAAAGAAAATTCTATTTTTTATCACTGTCTTTCTTCTTTTCCTTGTTTCCCGCCTCACTCTCTCTCTCTCTTTTTGTCTCTCTACCCCTCTACCCCCCCCCCCCTCCACCGCCCCTCTCTCCTTCCTCTCTTCCAGTGAGTAACCATGGGTGCAGGATGTCTGGTCAGAGAAAATGTTCCCAACAGATGAAAAGGCTCCTGGGTTTCTGAGTGGAAGGAGCCAAGAGAAGGGAAAAGGTCAAGTTGAATACAGAGGGTGAGGGATGGAGGGACGGAGGGATGGAGGGATGAGAGAGCAGAGCGCTGGAGAACGCTGATTAATACCAGCAGAAGCAGCAGACGCAGCGCAACATAAAGGCCAGGAACTAATACTGCACGGCTTTGTCCTTTATTTCCTCCTTGAAATACCCATTCAGTGCACTTGGCCATTGTCTATCAATGTTTTACAATTCATTTTTGTTAGAGTTATGCTTTTGATACTGTAGCCCTGACATTTAAACAGAGTTATGTGTTAGTTTTTTAATCAGAATCACCACATACCATTATACATTGATGGATTTAAATGTGTTTTTATTGATAAGCATAATGAAGCAACTATAAATGTAAGGGTTATTGACAAATTGCAGAAAAGGACCCAAACCTATAGTGTGTTTAGATGTACCTGCGCTGCACATTACTTTATAATGAAGACATTTTAAAAAAAAACCTTTCTATAGTTTCATTTTTAAACAGCTCAGTAATCTCCTAAAACAGCTAAATACTGTAGTTTTCAGCAAACGTTACTTAAACAGGGGAAAACAGTGTAGTTGTTGGGGGACTATTTTTAGCGGTGGATCGATACACATTTGGCACATTATTTAATCATTTACAGCAGCCTGGTGCTGTGTGTCGGATTTATTTATTTTTTATTTGGGATCCACATCATTATTACCATAGTAACAACTATTCTTCCTTGGATTTACTCATTTTAAACTACAGTATCCATGCTCATTCTAAAGAAGGAACATGTTGCCCAGTTATACAATCTCACTTCATTTTGGACACCAATGGACAGCCAAACATACTTATCTTTTAAATGTTCTATTTATAAGTGTTGTTCTCCTTTTCTACTGGGAAATACATATTTATTGACGACAAGTATTAAACTAGTTTGACAATCTCCATCCAATCCCTCTCATCAAAGTGGTAGCCATTTGTATCCCTTCCTTCAGATGTATTGTGTCCTCTTTGTCCTTGTCCTCTCCCTTCAGTCTCCTTTCCTCACATCGTGTTTCATCCTCCCCGAATTTTTTTTTTTTATGAAATTCAATCACAATAAGCAAATTTGCTCCCCCACAGGACATCATTGAGTGGCACGCCGCAAAAGTGCAAGGTACTCCAATCAATAGCCTTGTTCCCTCTACACAGGCCCGTAGCCCATAATTTGCATGACATTGGAAGAGTTAGCAGATATACAAGCTCTCTCTCTCTCTCTCTCTCTCTCTCTCTCTCTCTCTCATACTCAGCCACAAACGCAATTGCATGCATATTATGATCACACATTATTATTGGATTCCATAACCCATAACCCATAACACACTAATGACAACACTATTCATACAGGCACATCGCAGGCACACGTGGGCTCACCGACAGACACACACACACACACACACACACACACACACACACACACACACACACACACACAGACACTCAAAGTGAGTGAGAAAAATACAATATAAACAGAGGCGGGTCGTCCTCATGACACATAGATGTGAAGTTTCCACTGAACATTAATCCGACTCACTGCAGCGTTCATGTGCTCTGGTTCCTGTCTGCCACTGCTGCCGGTGTGGGCGGATAATAGACATACTGTGTGTGTGTGTGTGTGTGTGTGTGTGTGTGTGTGTGTGTGTGTGTGTGTGTGTGTGTGTGTGTGTGTGTGTGTGTGTGTGTATGCATGTGTGCGTGCGTGTGTGTGCGTGTGCGTGTGTGTGTGTGTGTGTTCAAATCAAACCAGTTTGTTTATCAGTGCTATGCAATTCTACTGGTCGCCACCCTCCTCCACCGGAACAGCAACTATCCAATCATAGCTACAGTATATGGCATTTGGGGAATTTACCCTAAACTTGGTTGTCTTAGTCTGTATTTTAAATCCGACTCCTTCTCCTTTAAACCATATTGTTAGAAAATATGAACAATGATGCACAGGCCTACAATCTATGTGTTGAATCGAAAGAAAGGGGAACAATTGGAATCTATGGCTGCCAACAATTCAAAAATGCCTTCATCTCCCTGTGTCTAAAATGAAGGCCCCATTGTTATAAAAACAACAATAAATTTAAATGTTATTAATTTGCCCCCGCTATCGTTGTAAACTGCAAAGGAAAAGCTTGACAGGCATAGCAACAGTAACTAAGGGAGGCGGGGCCTTGTAAACATTAGAGATACACCACAACAACAACATATACACACACACACACACAGGCAGGTGAAGGGCAGAGGAAAGGCTTTGTGTGTGTTTGTGTGTGTGTGGCAGCTAAGTGGCTCAATGCGCTGCTATCGACTGGGCTGGCTCACTCACTGTGGCAAACCTGCAGAATTCCTCCGCCCTCAACAGTAGCCTGGCAGCCTATCTGTTCTGTCTCTCTCCCATCCCCCCACACTATAGCAGCTCCAGGGAGGCAGTGACGCGGGAGCACACACACACACACACACACACACACACACACACACACACACACACACACACACACACACAGAGGCATGGAAAGAAATAATGGCAGAGAGAGAGAGAGAGAGAGAGGGAGGTTAGGGAAAGAAGATAGATAAAGATTCTTCCCCCCCTCCAAGCACTCGTTGACAATGACACTGGGAGAGTCATTTCGAAGCAATGAGCCAGAAAACGCAGAGCCTCCGCTGCCATTCATCCTCCCTAAAAGAAGCCACACTCAGTCACCAGCGCGCCACCATCACATTCATCTCACAGAGAATAGCGCCGGCTGAATAGAATATATATATGGTATTGTAAAAACGGCCCATTGACTCATATTCAGAAAGAGAAATAATAGAAGAGTGGATTGAGATGGTGTGATGATAAGTGCCAGCAGACGTGCAGCTGTCTCCTTCTGCCCAAGTTTCTCTGAATTTGATCTTAAAGAAAATTGTGTGCATTGGAAAAAAAAATGTTTTGCTTTGATAGTAGCAAGAGAATAATAATATGTATAATGAATCAGATGTCGCGCATATTTGATTGATTTTTCAGCACATTGTCCCCATGACACTACAAACCATAAAACATGGTGAAATGGAAAATACTATCATCAAAAGTATAACTATTAAAAAATATATATATTTCAACTTGACATACTGTAGAGGTTCAATTATGCAGAATACAGGGTTCTCTCTCTTGGCCACTTACATGTCAACAAAGACAACAAAAAGAAATCAAGAGTTTTGAATTATAGATACGTTTTTACACTTAGAGAAATCTACAGAGCAATTACATTCCAACCAAATCACTTTTACTCATAAATCCATTGATTCAAGATATCATCTTTAAAGGGACACCCCAAAATAAAACACATTGATGGCGGCAAAGTGTCTCATCACTTATCCTTCTCCAAGTAGGACATCTTGTAATTGCCCGAATTGAATTTTTACCCCATTTTTCCCAAAGCCACAAGCCCAATACTCCACTTTCACTGTCTCTCCAGAAATAATCAAAAACACCATTTCATTTTACCCCTCAATCAGCCCCCAGGTCATGTGCCGAACATGAGATGGAAAACACAGCATGTCGTTAAGCATGCCAGCTAATCAGTGTTGGCTAGTAATCTCCACGGCTCCCTCCCTCCCTCCCTCCCTTCCCCTTTCTATCATGTCTTCCAAACATGCCCCATCTCTCCTTCCACACCTCCACACCTCTGCTGCTGTAGAGAGCCCGTGAGATGGATGGCACAGCCTCTAATCACCCCCTGCAGTGCCAGTGTGGCTGCGGGCCGCTCTTAACATTTACACCACATGATCACCATGCATAGATAGGACCCAGGGGGAGGGGGGCTTGTGCACCTGTCCTTGTTTTGCAGTCCAAAAGTGCCCTTAATAAAATATGAAAAAGTAAAATAAATATATATTTTTTAATTCTATCATATATAAAGACAGAAATGTATAGTATCTTCCATGGACAATATGCCTTAACAATTGAGGAAGTACTTTGCATGCCCCGCTCTCTCAAATTTACTTTGCAACTTGTCCCAACTTGTTAAGGAAAGCACAAATCCAGCCCCACCCAAGTTTGATTAAAAGTAAATGATATCACTCAGGTAGGCACTGTATTAATTATGAAACCAGCCAAAACAACACTGACTATTTATGTTATCCATAAAAAAAAATTAAGAAGGTCAGTATGTTTTGGTTGTGATTTCCTGATTAATAACCTCTGTAGTCTGTACGTGCTAGCAATCAAGCTAGGCTAATTCACATTCAAACATTTTCCCTGTGTATGATTATGGATGGCAGCATCAGGGTGGAATTAGTAACCTTTCTTTTTACTTGAGCCCCTGTCCCCCCCCCCCCCAAAAAAAAACAAACGTCTGTGCACGGCCCTGCTGATCCCACACTCACACACAATAAACACAAGCCGATAAGGGCGAAAAGATAATCTCACTGCCGTGCCCGAGGCCCACCACACACCAGCACTTCTCTCCCTGTCACCTTGGATGGATTCAGTTGGATGTGGCTATGTCCTGGAGGCTGCTCTCTCTTTCTCTCTCTCTCTCTCTCTCTCTCTGTCTGTCTGTCTGTCTGTCTGTCTGTCTCTCTCTCTCTCTCTCTCTCTCTCTCTCTCTCTCTCTCTCTCTCTCTCTCTCTGTCTCTGTCTCTCTCCCAGCTGTCTCAGCAGCAGCTCAGCCAGGGGAGAAGGCTGGCAGAGGAGCCTTGGAGGGAGCCCGCTACCGTATCAGCATCCTCTCATGTGGTCCGCTTCAAGGTTCCTCTCAGGCAAGCTTTCAGTCAAGTTTACACCGAGACAAACAAACACACGCATACACACACCCACACGCGCGCACACACACGCACACACACATACACACACACACACACACACACACACACACACACACACACACACACACACACACACATACACACACACAGCAGTTGGCAGTCATGTTAAGACTGTCAGCAGTGCAGATTTTTAAAACAGTGTTTTACTGTGGATAATGGGTTGAATGTAAACAGTGTGATGTGACGCTGATCTGACATAAATTCCAGTGCAGATACAGTACTTTGGAAAATCATTTAGTATATTTTAATATTAACAAACATCTTCAGGTTTAAAGGTCACATATTGTAGGCCTACTCATTTTTAAGTTCAACATTGTAATTTGGGTTTCAACTAGAAATTAAGTGTCCAAAAAACCCTTTTCTATTATATCTATCTCACAGTGCCATTGCTGTATCTCCTCTTGTCAGCCTCTGTCTGAAACACTCCATTTTAGAGTATGTCTCTTTAAGCCCCGCCTTCCAAAAAGTCTGCTCTGATTGGCCCTGAATCTAACTGCCGGTTTTAATCTTAAAGCCTTCAGAAGATGGAGAAAAATAGAGAGTGTGGTTTTTTTTCTCATGCTTTTGGGAGTCTATACTCACACCTGGGACCCATAATAATGTTGGAAAAAAAATTAAAAAATAATTATTTTGCATAATATAGGTGACCTTTAAATGTCAGTCCCTCTGAATCAAAGACCAGGTCTCCTTATCCTGGTGAGAAAATAACCCCTGGTGATGTCAAGAGAAGCGAGCAGTCGAGGCCCAACGCAAATCACTTGGTTTTGGCAATAATAATTTGGAATTCGTTTAGCCTCACTAACAATAGTACAATATCAACTCAGGTCTACAAGACAGGGCCACAGGGTATTGTAGAGGAGCCCTGTGTCAAAATCCTGTCTTAATGGGCCGTATGATTTAATGATTGATATTGTTTTCACATGTTAAAAGTTGTGTTAATTCCAATCAACACCTACTTAACACAGCTGAATTATCATTGCAGCAAAGGAGAGTTGGTTGCACTTAATGGGAACTTGCACAGAGGGTGGTGGGTTTAGGGTCAGTGAGGGCCAAACAGTAGATTTTTGTTGCCCTGCAGCCCCCTGACGTGGGCTTAGAAGCTGCACATATTTGACAGAAAGCCTGGGTTACAAAGTGAAGGAGACGTTTGAAAGACATGAGCATTTACCAGGAAGGGCAAGTCTGAAGGAAGACGATATCAAGTTGCATTGTGGGAAGTTAAGGATCCAGTGTTTTTTTAGAGCTTGACACATAGGGATCAAAAGTTTGGCTTCTGTTGCTTAAAAGTCTTCACGTTCCTTTAAAGTCACACATCTTGAAGTAACTGGAGATCCCCATTAATGCAACCTCAAATTGTTCTCCATCTACTTCACATTTAAATACTTCCAATGGTTTATGTGAAGAATATGACATTTGTGCTTGTGCCGTAATGCTCGTTAAAAACTGAGCTTTACACAATGCAGCAGCAATCCTGCCATGGTGGTTATGCTTGTTGTAAGATTGACTGAAATCATTGTTTCTTTTTCTTCTGTTTCTCTTCTGAATTTCTGGTGTTGTCCAGCCAGTTCATTTCTCTGTAGTCCTCCTGAGCTTGTCTTTGGAGCTCCTCTCCTGTGTAGGGTTGGGAGGTATTACTGTAAGGTATCATGGGCATTTCACACGGAACGCGTTTGTCACCCCTGGCAATGCATTCTCAATGTCAAGTGGCACGACAAGCGGGCAGACTCCCGTGAAACTGTCGCTTCCGTGCTCGTTGAACGCATGCGCGCGCTCGTAGGAGCCGTTGGAAAAGTTGAGGACTCTGAAAAATCTGAATCTCGCTCCTCCGCCCGTCACTTCACACGGGGAGCCCAAAGTGAAGCCGCGGTGCCAGGCGACAACGCGAGAGGAATGTCGCCTACCGTATGAAACGGCCTTTACCGTATACCGGGGTATTAAAAAATAGCAACGGTATTCCTTTAATTACCGCCATAAAAAAATTTGGTGGTGTGTAATGTAATACCTGGTGCATGTGTATAATACATGCCTTAAAAGTGTGTGTGTCCATGTCCAGCAGTAGCACCATTGCCTGTTTGAAGATACTACGCCTGTGTAGTATCTGTATTATAAGAATGCAGCTTAAAATACCTTACAAGTAAATGACATGTGTTCTTTTCCCTAGTTTTGGGACATAGATTGTGATGTGTTCAAGTGCTGTCAGGTAAAAATAAGTATTTGGCAGAGGTAAGGTCATAGTGATTAGTTCAATGTAATGTTTTCCAAAGTAGCAATAGGAAGAGTATACCAAAAGGTATTGCCGTATAATTTGGGAAAGGTATTAAAAAATGGATACAGCCCAATCCTACTCCTTTGGTAGTATAGGGCCAGTATAGGGTAGGGCCAGCTGCATTTCTCTGAAAACCCTCTGAGCAGACAGAGCTGAAGTCAAGTACCTTTCACGTCCCATTTTTTTCCACTGTGTCCCCTTTTCCGGTTCAGAGCTTCCATCTTCAGGCTCATCATGTCGCTTTTGTGAGGGGATTTATTTAGCAGTTTATTTTCCATCCTCTTGAGTTCCTTCTCTCCTTCACTTACAGCTGCTCCTCAAGTCAAGTCAAGTCAGGTCAGGTCAACGTTTCTTTATATAGCATTTTATTTTATTTTTTAACTCAGTTGAACAAAGTGCTGTACAGGCTCAGAACACAATACAAGAACAAATGTATAGGCTAAGCAACATGAAGATAAAAACACAATAAATAGGAGCATCATAAAATGTTGAAATATCAAGCTCAACTTGTATTAAAAGGGCAAAAGAGAGCAGTTTAAAGCAACCATTTAAAGTCATCAATGGACCGAGCAGCTCAGGGTGACTCACCTTATTCCATAGGGCTGGCTTTCAACCTACTGTTGTACTTTCTCAAATATTTTCGTGGAGGGTGGAGATTTTCTGTTTGCTTCAATTGTTTTTCCTTCTTTCCAGTTCTAAATCTTATCTCTTTTCCTTATCAATCACTCTATGTGGACATACGAGTGTCCTCAAATGATTTATTGTCACAGTAGAGCTTCCTTGCCATCAGGGTTTCTGGCCCCCAGATCTGAAGCCTGTCAAAATCAATAAAGACCTACTTCGCCTGTGAAAAAAATAGTGTGTATTGAACTCTGAGATCCTATGTAGTATAAATGTGCAAATTTTTTAGAAATTGGTTCATCCTAGCCTGAGAAAAGCCAGAAAGAGTGTTTTATGGTCTCAATGACTAACCCTACATTTTCCCATGTGTGACATCACACATGGGAAACTATTTCGATGGAATATGATTATACCGATCTTATTTTTTTTGTTCTAAGTATATTCAACAGCAAACTTAATCTATTTTTTTTTCTTTTCTTTTTTTATGAATTAAAGTTAGGACACACTCCCCCTGCTTTCCCAATACATTTAGACTCCCTCTTTTCTGACAGCCAAATCCTATCAGTCAATTGTCCACATTGATTTCAGTTACCAACTGAAATGTATAACTCATGTGAATTTAAATGCTATAGTAGCAGCAGTGAAGGCCATTTTATAACAGTGTGTTTGAATAATGAACGGAGAAGGCATCATTGTAAAAAAAATACTGCCAGGACTGTTTGTGTGAGTATAAGACTCTTTTTCTCAGTTTTTTTGATCAGCTCTCTGGCAGTGTGATATTAACATATTTTGTAGCTGTTCAGCTTACTTCAAGCGACCGTCTGGTTATGACATGTCACAGCTCTGTTTTGCTCTGTGTGACGTCTTCACGTGCCTTTAATTTGCCAGGATTTGATGCTAGTCATTTGAATTCCCTGCTTATTCCACCATGCAGAGCGTGTGTGCTTGTGTGTTTGTGTGTGTCTATGTGTGTGTGTGTGTGTGTGTGTGTGTGTGTGTGTGTGTGTGTGTGTGTGTGTGTGTGTGTGTGTGTGTGTGTGTGTGTGTGTGCGTGCGTGCGTATGTGTGTGTGACCCATTGACCTCATCAAATGAAACCATGCGTCCGCTTTAAAGCCAGACCGCAATAAAGCTGTTCTCTCTGTGTGTCTCTTCTAGCCTCCCCACCAACCACACACATGTCACCTGCCACACACACGCAATAATAACTCTTTTAAGTGGCATCGGAGAAAAGAACCAGATGGACGGCACAGAACTACATTACCCATAAGTCATTTTGTAGAGTCATAACATGGCGGTAAGCTTTGTGATTCAACTGTTTGTTTTCTTTTGCTTGTGCCAGGCACTGAGCTGGCACTGGAAACTACAGTGGATCAAGTTTCATAAACCAAAACGCTGACGTCAATAATATTCACATTATCTGGCATTATCCTGCAAAGCAAATTGTGGGCTGCCACAAATGTCTGGTAAATTCACCGATATGATTTATAGTTTTTAAAATGGTGTGTGTGTGTGTGTGTGTGTGTGTGTGTGTGTGTGTGTGTGTGTGTGTGTGTGTGTGTGTGTGTGTGTGTGTGTTTGCGTGTTTGCGTGAATGGTTTTTGACAGAGACTTAACCCACGTCACTATCAACGTAACATCCATTGTGTTTACTCTTCTGCTATATGAGTCACAGAGTGCAGGGACAGTCATGACTGCTACCTGCCTCTGACGTTCAAACACACACTCACACACGCACACGCACACACGCACACATACACACACACACACACACAACACACACACACACACACACACACACACACACACTCATACTTCATCCATTTCTAATCCAGATAGGAGCATGAGTCACTGTGATGCTGGAGCACGTCGCAGCAGACGCAAACAGCTCTTGTCGTGGGTAGAGCACTGGATTCTTAAAACCTCCCATGACACTCATTTCACCCATGAGTCATGTGCACCTATTCACTTCTCCTTACTTACTTCCCAGATAAAAATAACTCCAATATGCAGAATTCAATAGACTCAAGCATCCCTACAACATTTGAAAGTATTCTCAAAGGGGGGACTTAATGAGTGTGACTTCATGAAGTACTGTCAACTCTGCTGGTTAAAAATATTTGTCACGCACCAACATGCAGTGGGAAATATGATTATTTAGAGGCAGCTCTGGAGATTTTATTTTTTTTATTTGTCGCTGTTGCAAAGACAAAGTGTGTGTGTGTGGATTTAATATGCCACTGCAGTGTAAAATCCATCATTCTCAACACAATTGTGTTACCTTTAGACGGCTAACAGCTGGAGGGTGACCCCGAATATGCGTCGATAGTCGCAAAGTGTGTTCATGAAGCAAGGATCATTCTTTTCAGCACATTAAGGCGGTGCTACATGTCTGGTTTTACATGGAATTGTTTGGTACCTCCCAAAAGATCAGGATACATCGCTGATTGTGGTATAAAAGTCATCCTATTATACAGTTAAAATGTAATCTATTTTTATTATATATTGATAAAAATAATAAAATAGTTAATCGGCTGTAAATCAATCTCCTCAGTGTGTGTGAATGGTAGACTTAGTTGCAATAAATAAATGTTTATGCTAAGTCAAGGAGAGGTGTTTCAGCCTCTTTGTCTGGTGTGTAAAAAATGTAAGCTAATGTGGTTAATGACAATATGTATTGGGAAAAAAACAGGATTTGACTATGGGCAAGATTTGACCAATCGTATCGACTGTGTACATTCTTAGTGGCAGAAACCCCTAGTAACACCATATACTGACACATGTAAAGCTGAACGCCATACGTCATCCATTAAATATGAATATTGACAAATAAGTAATTAAAATGATAACATGTCATTTCATGTTTTTTTTATAAAGTCACATCCATCATTTTTACAAAATCATCAAACATCAAATTGAAAGTCTATTAAATGATAAAAACTGAATGGTTATATTAGAAGATGCATACATTCATGGACTGTACCAGAATTAACATTTTTCGACTCCATTCAACATTACGAATCCGGTTCTCCTTTTCTCCCTCTCCCTCTCACTTCTACCAACGCCAATAAAATGCGTCATGAGCCCAGGCTGAGCTGTTATCAAAGGTGCAGTGGTGACTCACACGTGTAATGAGTGCATGTAAAACAGCTGAAACACTTGTTGTGAGTCCCTGTTGAACATTAAAGGAACGGTATGACAGTTTGTGCTGTTCAACCGCGACCATCCACCAACCACAACACTGTAACCTTTGCAGATTGGTTCTTCAAAGATTTTGTAAGAGTAATCCATGCATTTATTACATGATCTCAATAGACATTAGATCATGATTAAGCCTCGCTCCACTGGCTCCTTGTCCCCTTTAGGATTGATTATAGGATTGTATTGCTTGTTTTTAAGGTTTTGAATGGGCTTCTCATTTATCATCTTATATATTATATTCACACGCCAGTCAAAAAACTCTTGTCGTCCAACAAATGGCTCTGGATGTGTCCCAGATCAAGATTTAAAATGAGGTTGCAGAGGTTGCTCCAAATTGTCGGAATAGTTTACACTTTCCTAAAAGAACTGCCCTGATCGCTGAACCTTTCAAGCACTTGCTCAAACCCCATTTGTATTCATTGGCTTTAAGTTTGAGTTGAGTGTGTGTGTGTGTGTGTGTGTGTGTGTGTGTGTGTGTGTGTGTGTGTGTGTGTGTGTGTGTGTGTGTGTGTGTGTGTGTGTGTGTGTGTGTGTGTTTTATCCCTTTTGTTTTTGAGCCGTAGAGCAATTTTGGTCCACTATGGTTGTCTTTTAATACGCTATGTTAATACATTTGAACTTGAACTTGAACTGTTGTAACACTTCAAATATCATTAAGCCCCCTCATTTACTGTAGCGTTTTTACAAACAGCCTTGATCCCAGGTAAGACATCAGGCATGTTGAGTTCATCTGAGGGCTAGATTCATTACAGAGGCAGGTATCATTTCAAAGGCCGCCGTTAGGGGAGAATGGCTTTTAAATATGGACATTTTAAAATCTGTTATTTACTTTACATAGCGCATTATAATTTTTTTTTTTGTTAACAGCAGGTCTTCAGTCATTCTGTCTGTGTTTTTAGTACCAATGATACCATAAATGATGTCATCAGTTGTTGGTTGTGCTTTGCTTCTACTTGTTTCTATAGTACCATGGTGGATTATCGTGGAAAATAAATCAATTGTTAACATTTAGTAGACTTCATGCTTTATAGACAAAAGGGAGTTTTCCTCTTTGGTCCTTTCTTGTTAGGCTCATTTGGATGCTTCACATCTACTGTATATTTCTGCTTTCCTTGTGAGCACATTGTATTGATATTAATCACATCCTTTCCACTGGACTTTGATTGGTGACACCTTGCCCCCCCCCCCCCCCTGCTCTCCTGTTTTTCCTCTGCTTGTCATTTGATCTTATAGTGTGTTGCCGTGGCTCAGGCGGGCAGAGCGTCATTTCTTCCTACGTGGAAATGTCATCTTAATCACATGGAGGGAGCAGTGGCGTCATAGGAGCCATGGAGCCAAGGAGTTGTCTTGTCCATAAACATCAACTCTCATGTCCACCTGCTGCTTCTCATCCCCCAGTCCCCTTTAACAGCCCTTCACTAACACTCCTGAGGGGGAGGAGGACTTCCATTTTGTGTCTTGTCTGAGACACTGTCATTTCATTTGTTTCTTAGTTCCAGCACAACACTTTCATTGTCTTCTATTTGTTTTTGAGCATTCTGTGTGCACTTGAGTTTAGCTCCATCTCTGCTGTACCTGACTCCATTTTTACTCACTGCTCATACTGTATGTCTTTGCCATCATCTGCACTTGCTCCAATGGTGCCCGTCTCTCTTTCTTTTGCTTAGGCCTGCTCTAATTATATATGTCATGTCATTTATTTTATTTTAAAAAAATTGGAAATTAGCTGTGAAGGCTAAAGCTGCTACTTTTACTCTTTATAAGCCTACATTATAGGGGACTGTCCATGAAACTATATTCAAATCAACTAAACTTTACTGGACTGTTTTTACCTGTTACTCTGTCTATATGCACTCTTCTTGTAATGGTTGGCCCATATCGACAATGTGGGTTTTTTGAAGCTCATTTGGGGCATGTAATGTGATTTTGGGCTATATAAATAAACTTGACTTGACTTAACAGAACACATTTACACTAAATTCTGATCTGTGTCAGTATGTAATGCATTGCACTCCCTTATGTCAAACACTCCTCTGACAGAGAGCTCTTTTTAATACTAGCAGAAAGTGTGCATTTTGCTCTGCCTGTCACTCCTTGATCTTATGTCTTTATTAACTTCTTGAAAATATGTTTGCACTGCCTCTGTCGTCCTGACAGTATAGACAAGACTTACATGCTAATCATGTGCTTCAGTTGATTTTCAGGTGAAATATGCTGTCTGTCTGTGTCTTATCAAACTTGTCAAAGACACAGATGTGTCAAAGTTGACAAATTTAAGACTATAAGCCAATGACCGCAAACACCCACAGATAAAAAGGTGATGTGCCAAATAATGAATAACTTAACGATTTATTTTACAATTATGTCAGTAATTATAAATGCCAGTAATATTAGAATATATAGTTGTGAATGTGAATTGGTTTACAATTAAATTTCCACCATCCTTAATGCTCTTTATAATCACCTTTTCTCTGTCATTTTCCTGGGCATTTCTCATGTCACCTGCAGCTTTAACTGAAGGAGAGTGATACCGTTCATATATGCAGTAATTCAGTCAGTTTGACGGCTCATGCGACATTCTGCATTAAAGACTATTTCATCTCAATTAAGATCATTAATACAGTGTGAAAGGGGACGTTGTATTTGTATTGTGAGTAACGTTACCAAACTCATAAACTGTTATAATTTGTGTTGTGAGAGGGAATGAGGTGTAGATAAAGACGAATGCGGTTTTTTTAATAGTCATTGTGTATCACAGTGCTCAAAACACACCAGACTCTTTTGTTCGTTTCAGTACGACACATTTTTGCTTTTTATTAGCTTGTTTTTAAATATTTCCCCAAGCAGTCTTTCATTTTATATCGAAATATTCCTTATGTGAGTCGTGTTTTAAACAGCTGTAGATCCAGCGTCTGTTTTAGTGGAGCTGTATATCTTAGTGGATTTTTTCTCCTTCTTAAAATGTTAATGCAGTAGGCTATCCACCGTGGAGTGTGCGCGTGATGCAGAGAGGCGCTACACAGGTGAACTCTCTGTTTGGACCATCGATAAGACGCGCACGTGCCGCATCACATTCCATTCGTCCCGGCGCACGTGCCATGTGTTCCGAAAGCTCTTTATACATTTGGACACAACTGTCGCATGTGCGCTCTGTTATGTCTACCTTTGGTGTCATTGTTCCACTGCTTAGAAATAATACCTGGTCAGCCTATTATACAGTGCATACGCATAGGCTACAGTGTTATCGGCTGGGGAACCCGTCATGTGTGTTGTGTAAGGAGCAGCCAGGTGACATTTGGGCGGTCGCGTGGTTGCCTGCTCCCTGCATGGCCAGTATTTCCTGAGAGCAGTGTACCACCCATTAACCCGTTACATTCTAATCGACGGCCGTGTTTCTATTGCTGTTCGTTGATTTAGGAATGACGCAGCTGTATTGGCAGACTGTATGCGTGGCTGCGCCCTTGTGCGCGAGAGCCGCCATGCCGATGATAGTTAACGGGTGGGGAATAAAGGGACATTTTGACTGTCAGCGAGCGTATGAAACGGTCCTTAACGCTCATAGACAAGTGTGAATGTGCCATGATGTTTTTCATTACATGTGATATTTCACCGTCGATTTGCAGTCATTGCCTTATAAGGACAGACAGTCGTGCCTCCCTTCAATAGGCCGAGCGCTGCAGCCTGCGGTAAAGCCTGCACTTTAACCCTCTCGTTGCTGAATTTTATTTGATCCGACCGTATGAAACAATGCAACGAAGGAGTTATAGACGAAATAGCGTTTTTATATCAAATATATTTAATCGAAAATGTATCTAGTATTGTAATACACAACAAATAAATACTGAATAGTTGAGCATGTGGCAGTAAAACAACTGGATATGTGGTTTGTAACCCATGTCTTTGTCCAACATTTTCTCATCTTCAACCGTGCCATTTTGGGTGCAAAACACGGTTTGGTTCATATAGCTCCGTGTGTCCCTCTAACGTCGGGCCTCAGCTGGTTCATACCGCGGGTCGTGTCTGCCTGCTTCGCCCTGACAAGTGATAACGGAACCGGCTGGTGCCTGTCCATTCGGGGCTCCGCACGCAGAAAGAAATAACCCCGCTGGAGTTAAAGCCGGCGGGGTTAGTGGATGCTGACCTACATCGGCTGCCTGCCACACAACAACCAGGGGCCAGCTATGTGTTAACATCGAGACAATCAACCGGAAAATCCCCGCGACACGCTGCCATCTGAAATGTCATCTCTCTTTGTGTGACCTTGACTCAGAGAGGATATGGAAATCTATGCATTGTAATGCGCATAAGAGCGGTCGGGGCTAAGCCAGCAATTGAATTTACATAGGGCGGATGATTGATTGATTTATGGTGCCTTGTCATCCTACAGAGATCTTTTACTGCAGGATTATTGCAGGGGAGTTTATTAACGTATTTCACCACGTTTCCGTGTATAAGGTGAGGCCTTGTTATGGTGATAAATCATCGTCAATGGCTTAGGCCTTGACGTTGGCTTGGCCTTTGAGAGGTTTCAGCCTTAAACAATATGTTTTGTGTTATTTGTTGTCTTATTATCACACATAAACTCAATAGTGTTGTGGGTGACCCAGCTCATTCTATATTTCGATAGCTTAGGTGGCACACTGTCAGTGCATATAAAATAGACTGTCCCGAACGGACACAGTCAATGGATGCTTTGCAACGGATAGCCATAATACAAAGTGAAGCATAAGGCCAAGTTAAGCTGTGACATGTGAGTTAGAGAGCAGCACATTGAGGCCGTCTCGCTTTAAGATAAAGTCGCTCTTCGTTCACAGCACCTTCATGCATTCAGATCACCCTTCACATGGAGTGACACAAGAGGGAGGCACGTTGCGTTCATGATCTCGTCTCAGGGTCGTACTTTAGAGAACTACGGTCCCATTAATTTTGTATGTACTTGTTTTGGTTGGACCTTTCATATACTATCTATGGGTTGGACACAAGAAAGAAACTTAGCATATGTAAGATTCCTGTGGATTATAGCCTATGTGTAGGGGTTTGTTCAAACCAGACACTACAGTCATCAGCTGACTTTACACATTGGGACAAGACACAGTAAAATCACTGTTTAAGAATATTTGAGACTGAGATCAGGAAAGGTATATGTAGCCTATATAGGCTATGTGAAGTTTTTGTTGTAACTGTTTTTTACTGTAATTTATCATATTGCATGGTTGTTGGATTGTATATGAATGTATTATGTTTTACATTAGGTAATGCGACTGCTAGCCTCTTGGACTAGGCCGTATTGCTGACAAGTCTGGTACAACATCATGGATCACAATGGAAATAACTAAGTATGTGACTTCATTGTGTCTATCCATGGCAAACTAAAAGCTGCGTTTATGTTTATTTTTCCACTGCTTTTATATTTGCCAAAAAACAGAACTAAACTATCTAGAAATACTGCACTGAATAACAGTGTTTTCTCATATATTCATGCTACGAGCAAAAAAGTGTGCACAGTGTGTGTCAATTGATGCCCCAATAAACTACATATTAACTTAACTGTATGCTGTGGTTTTGCAGATTATATATAGCCTAAAGGTTAACGTAGGAGGTAAATACCATTGGAAATACACAGATTTACATAAGATAGATAGATAGATAGATAGATAGATAGATAGATAGATAGATAGATAGATAGATAGATAGATAGATAGATAGATAGATAGATAGATAGATACTTGATTGATCCCAAAGAAAATTCTGAAAATATTAACGTTAATGTATTCTCATGCAGCGACTGGATAAAGGTTAAAGTAGGATGTAAATACACAGAATTGCCAACATGTATTAGTCTACAAAGAATGCACTACACCTATAATGACCTGCATTAGGTCAATAATAAAGCTTCCTGGTATGCTGCAACCAGCTGTAGCCATGGTTACCATACCCCTCACTTAGTTCATTGAGAGAAAAAATTTACTTTTACAACATTATAAATAGGCTATTAATTGCATATTGTTCGTATGCCCACCGAAGTCGTGATTGCACCATTTTTTCCGTGCAGTAGCTGAAAGCAGCACGGGGAACAACCCCCGCCTATATGAGCCGCCCTCTCTCTCTCTGACGTCACGCCTACGGGCTATTTGCATGAAGTGTTTTCTAGCTGCAGCGGCTCCAACTCGCCTGCAGAACGAGTCTCTCCCGAGCGACGGGGGAAAGCGAGGGAAGAAGAGACGCATAGTCCAAATACGAGCAGGATAAGGAGGAGGAGGTGCAGAAGGGGGCACCTTGTGTTTCCCATCAGAGGACAAAATCGGCCTGGAAGCGAGGATTAAGGTGTCGGATAGCAAAAAAAAAAGCAGAAGGAGAAACTGTAGAGCCGCAGCCGCTTCTCTTGTATCGGAAAATGGAGCTACCCGCCGCGGGAGAGCATGTCTTTGCGGTGGAGAGCATCGAGAAGAAGCGCAGCAGAAAGGTTGGTCACAAGAGCACTGAAGGATATTTTACACACACATAAGGAAAGAAGGGTAATTTATATTTGGGTTTTGGACTACATGTTTATGTCTGTGTTCCATGGATGTATTTGTAAGATGACCGTGCATGAGAGTGCATTTCGCTGCGTAAAGTAACGTTACGCTGATCGTGCCGTTTTCTCTCCATTCACAGGGCAGGACCGAATATCTTGTCAAGTGGCGAGGATGGTCTCCAAAGTAAGTCCCCCCTTCTGAAGCATAACAGTAGTACTCATAGTGGAATTCAAAACAGCAGTGTGTGTGTGTGTGTGTGTGTGTGTGTGTGTGTGTGTGTGTGTGTGTGTGTGTGCGTGCGCGCGAGCCAATGTGTGTATCCGAGCGAGGGGCGCGCAAATGGGAGGTTGTGCGTTCTTGCTTTGGGTTGTTCGACGCGTTGGCCCCCGATGATGATGATGGATGTGGTTTTGCAATGTATGCAATCCCCAGTGTGCCAATTAAAGGCAGACATGTCTATAATTGAACTCTGGGTTTAAGAAATGCCCATATATCTACAGCTGAGCGGAGGCTGGGCCGTTGTATCCTCCCCCCATCCACCCCCCTCCAAGGCCGTGCGTAAAAGTTACTTGTGATTTATTACACGTGTATCCACGGGGAGTGCAAGTGTCTTGCGTGGTGTTTACAGATGTACCATGCCTACAAATCAGAGCTATGGGAGGATTTATATGTCGAGGGTTGGGTTAGGGGCCAGCTGTTTTGGTGCAGAACTCCACTTGGTCCTAAGCCAGTGCATGTTAGTGTTTGCCACTGTTTGCCTCTCCAGTTTGTCATCACTGCTAACTTTCTCCTCTGTACATAGATACAACACGTGGGAACCAGAGGAAAACATCTTGGACCCAAGGCTGCTTGATGCTTTCCAAGACAGGTAAAAATGGATAAAACTGCCCAGCGCACACCATGCATGATTTGACTGGTAGTGGAAACTCTCTTTATGTATATGAACTATGCTGCATGCACGGCCACTTTATCCAGATAATCCCCCGTGGCTCATGCAACGCACATGGGTCAGTTAAAGGGGTGTGTGTGTGGGGGGGGGGGGATGGATAAGGATTAACACTGGTGTCATCAAACGGTCATGTTGGGTTTAAACTCCGGTCGAGGGTACCAGTCAGAGCAAACTGTGACACTTTGCCTCATCTACTTTATGTCACCTGATAGTGGTTTGAGTGTCAACAGCATCAGGTTATCATGTTTAAGAGCTACCTGCTGTCCCACCACCCAGGCACCAGATGCACCTGTGTCATCTTCCACGGGACATGGCAACCAACTGCATTACACAATAGTCTAATTATAATGCATTATGCAAAATGGGAAACCCACCGACATTAAGGTTCTTTTTTGGCTAATTGCTAATTTGGTAAACAGTTTATTTTTTTTCTAACTTAACTCATATCATGTGATCTATTATTTTAGTGAACACCAAAATACTACTTTTAATAATAAGATAATAATGATCTATGTTCCCCCGAAAAATAAATTTGAGGTGGGGTCAGCGATTCAGGAGAACACTTATTGAGAAAGACACTTTTGGTCAACATCATTGAGTATCTTCAGTGTTAACAGCCTAGGCTCTGTAAACTGGTATGTAAACAAAGGGTATGTAGACAAAGAGGCCCACCGTAGCTAGCAACATGGCCGTTTACAGAGCCTAGGCTATGTAAAAACACTGGATTTTTATGAGGAGATATTCACGGATTTTGACAAAAAGTGATTTTGACAACAAACGTTCTCCAGAAATGCTGAATATACCTTTAATTACAAAGATTGAAATGATTGACATTACATCTGCTTTTTCTTCTTCATTGTTAAATCCAGAATTTATCAAAAGCAATTTTTGTTTATTCCAAAAGTTTATGCAAGCAAGCAAAATGCAATGTCTCCTACTCAACTGAAACGTCCATTCTCAGTGAATGGGTGGTGGAGGTTTCATATTTCTAGTTGCATATTGGACCACGATTGGCTTCTTACCCAGTTGTGATGTCATAAAGTCTTGATTGTGCATCCACAGTCTTCAACCCAGATTGTTGGCGCACACAGAGAAACTTCCCTCTTTCAGCAGATGAATGTAAAAACACTCATGATGTAGGGGAAATGCAAAAGGAAATTCTGATGGAAGTAAGCAGGGAATTCAAAATAGCTTAGTAACTGTTATACATTAGATGTGCATTGTATGTGCATGCACCCTCTCAAAATTGAGACAGTGTAACTCCCTTGTGTTCTCTATGAGTAAAAGACCCTGTGTCAAAGAGGGCTACCATACATGGTGAAATTAGCTGCCTGGCTAATTTGCTAAATAGTCTGTTGAGTGACTCCACATGAGGAACAGTTATAATTGAATGTCTTAAATGCATGGCGTGTTAAACTGTCACTGGCTTTTCTCCCAGCCTCCCTCAAACTTTTGCTTACAGCAACCTTTACCAAGTGCCGGTCACACCTTAAAGCAAAACATCAACATCGCTCTGCGTCTGTTTCTACAATTAACTCTCTCTCTCTCCCTCTCTCTCTCAAAAGAGGGGAGATTTTATTGAAACTAATTGCGTGTCTCTCCGGGGAGCCAAATCGTCTGAATGCCAGGCTATGAAAATACACCCGAGTCGTCATTGTAATTAGATGTGAGGGGAGGAGGGTGGGGGAGGGGAGTGACATCACTCATGTCTGCGGTATTGAGTTACTGCCTTGGAGAGACTCGCAGGGAGACTGAGGAAAGCTAAAGAAAGTCATACAAGGGCCTTTATCTGGCGCTACAAACAGCACATGGGATAGCACAGTGTTATTTAGGGCGGAGAGAGCCTCATTTGAAACCAGGGTTTAACATTTTGCAAGTGTAAAAATGTCATGATGCTGTGGTGGCGCTTTTTAAACCTGTGTTGTTGAATGAAGTTGACTTTGCATCGGGAAGGCTGTTTCCAACCTGTAACATGGCTGAGTGTTGTCTAATTGAGCCTGAGGACACCCGTGACGTTGTGTTGCCATGCAACGGCGACTCATCTCTGTGTTTACCTCTCTCCCACAGGGAACGACAAGAGCAGCTGATGGGATATCGCAAGAGAGGACCTAAGCCCAAGCACCTACTGGTTCAGGTGAGAAGACTTCTCTCTATTATCAATAATGTAAATCAAAAATTAGAGCTATACTTACGATTAAGTTCCCTCTCAAATCTCCGGAATTCCCAGGAAGTAATAGGCCTACAGAAAAGATATAGAACCTCTGATATAAGCCAGGTTCAAACAGACAGGCACTCCAGAGATTTATTTTTGATCCTAAATTTACCACAATGCTGCTCCCAAACATTATTTGATAGCCCATGGCATGACAAACACAAATGCCCATTAAAGGTGGAGTCAGCAATTCTGGACACAATAACTTTACAATCGCTGACTCCACCTTTAACACATCCAGTCTGTAGAGCAGGCTTTTCATTTCAAATGTGTAGCTTTGAATCCAACAGAGCCACAGAAGAAATGATACAACTGTTTTCAATGGCTGAGTAGTGCACCCCATGATGACATAAAAACTCTTCAAAAGTAACATTGGCAAAGTGTACTGCTCTGGGATTTTATATTAGAATAGAAGTTACATACAATATATATGTGAAGAGATATGATCTCCATTACATTTGATAGGGATCAATCCCCTGACCTAACATTTGTAGCTAAGTGACTGTGAAGCGTACATTTAGCTCATCAATCAGCGGTCCAAATGCCGGGGAACCCCTCTGAGGAGCGTTTTTGTTCCTCTCAGGAGGGTGTTGGTGGTAACACATGGGATACAGTCAATGACGGGACACAAAGCAGCCAGTGACATTCCTCTGAGCTGAGGTCACAGCCACAGGAGACACTTTGAAATGTCACTCTGATTGCCAGGCATGTCCCAGACAGAGCTGCACAAGGAACTGTAGGAGGGCTGTGTGAACATGGAGCAAGGCCCCACAAATAAACGGTGTGCTCGATGGGGCCTCAGAAGATCATCTTCACACATTCCAACCACAGTGTCTTCAGAACAACTCTTGGGGCCCCTGTGAACCATGGCTTTGTGTTGTACGCTGACACATGTATAGATACTGTAGACAGTTTAACCATTGATCAAAGGCCCCACCAAAAAGGATGCCCTTTACATTAAAGGTCACATACTATGCTCATTTGCAGGTTCAAAATTGTAATTTGGGTTTTTACTAGAAACTAGTTTTCATGGTGAAGTGTCCAACAAACACTTTATATTTCTTATAGTGCCATTGCTAAATGTCCTCTTTTCAGCCTCCACCTGAAAAACTCTGTTTTTTAGACCCTGTTTTTTTTTATCCCGCCTTCAAAAAAGCCTAGTCTGCTCTTATTGGCCCCGAATCCAACTGCTGGTTTGAATCTAACTGCCAGTTAGATTCAGGGGTAAGTAGTGCTTAGTTAGGTTGGTAATGAGGGGGCGTGGCTTCTCCCCTTTTGACGGCATAAGAGAGGATAAATCTGACTGGGGTTTTTGAACACAGGTTTTCAGAAGGATGGCGGTGAAGAAAAAGAGACTTTTCTCAGACTTTGGGAGTTTTCTAGTCACTCGGGCCCATGTTAATGCTGAAAAACAGGGGGGATAGGGGATGCGTTTAATTACGTATGTAGAACCACCAGAAATTCCCCAATTCTACTGATGAAATTATATCGTAATTAATAACTGTATGGTTTCACAGGTTCCCTCTTTCGCCCGGAGGTCCAGTATTCTGGCTGACCTGCACGACGCCTCCCTGGATGAGGCCAACTGTCAGAAGAGCAGCCCCATTCAGATGCTGCGTCCCCAGGCCCAGCAGTACCAGCTCAACAGCAAGAAGCACCACCAGTACCAGCCGCTGTGCAGGGAGCGCGAGGCCGAGCAGACCACCACCGGCAAGAAGTTCTACTATCAACTCAACAGTAAGAAGCACCACCACTACCAGCCCGACCTCAAGGTTCACGAGCCCATATTCGCTAAACCGCGGGAGGTAAACAAAGCTCCGGAGCTGGTCAACAAGGGCTACAACCTTCCCCCGGTACTGCAGCAAAAGTGGGTCCGGGACAAGGACTCGGGCTGCCTCACGAAAGTCAAGGATATCACCATGGAGCTGAATAAGCTTCCGGCAGACCTCAACGGCCACAAAGAGCCGGATAGCGTGACACCTAAAGCGGATGCTGTACCGCAGTCGAACGGGGTCGGCGGCAATGGCAAGCTAAAGATCGTGAAGAACAAAAACAAGAACGGGCGGATTGTTATCGTCATGAGCAAATACATGGAAAACGGAATGCAGTCGGCCAAGATTAAAAACGGGGATTCCGGTACTGCCGAACGACTTCCGTCGCAAGGAACCGACAACTGCTCGGAGAACCACCTGGAGAAGATGAGGCTGGTCAAGAAGCTCGGCCTCATGAATGGATTTGCAAAAAGTTCCAAAGACAAAGGGACCGTTCCCAGTTCTGGATTTATCAGAGATAGCGCCAAAGGAAAGGAACAACAGTCCCCGAAAACAGAGCCAACTGTGACGGAACAGGATCAACATGTCGAGGTCAGGGGTCAGGGGCAGCTTCCAGCGGATCAGCCTTTACAATTGACAACCAAGCCTAATCTGCTCTCCCTGCCTTTGGATAGAGGAGTTCCCTCACCCATGGACAATGGAGGTAGCCAAGGTGGATTTCAGGGACTAAAGCGCCGCTTCTCCGACACGGACAGGGAGGAGCATGGGAGCAGTAAGAGGTTTTTGAGTTCCGGGAGTATCGGCTCTCCTAGCGCGGTATCTTCTTCACCCACCCAAAGCGTCAGCGTCCACCAAAATGGACTCCAAAGTAGTCCCACGCAGGACTGTGTCTTTGCGGACCAAGAGGAACCTATGGACTTGAGTATCGTCAAGTCCAGGCCTCAGGCGACCCAGGCTGAAACTCACACACAAGCCGAAAGTTTAGCACACACAACGACAGAGGACAGAACGGACGCCCAAGTTGACACACAAACACACACGCAGAGAGACAGTCAGCTCCTGGCCGCAACACAAACAACCACAGAGGAGGACAAAGACACGTCATTGTCCAATTCTAACCATGAAAAGAGACCAGAGGAAACATTCCCCTCTTTCCAGCCTTTCCTTGGGAACATAGTGATCACAGACATTACTACAAACTGCCTCACAGTAACGTTTAAGGAATACATAACAGTTTAACCGAACTGTGAAGCTGTATAAATGTACATTAGATACATTATATTTGTATTTTTAGATGCTTGAATGTACAAATGGACCCATGATTTTGTTTTCTTTTTGTAAAGTTGATATAACATTTTGCAAAAGTGGCATATTCCCTCTTACAAGCATTTTCTTTCTGGGGATTTTATCACATGCAGTATATCTACTTTCAGCTATTTCAAACTTTAGGTCAAATTATTTACCGGATATTTACATGAAAATGCACTTAACTCTTGTAAATACTCTTCACTTTTCTATGGATGTCATTTGATTATACACTCAAACTGTCTGCATCTCAGATAAAGGCCAACAAATGGAGGCTGTATGGAGAATTTTGTAAGGAAGAAAAATTATATTGAAACTTGGTAAATTACACTGTGTGTGTGTGTGTGCGTGCGTGCGTGCGTGTGTGTGTGTGCGCGTGCATGAACAGATGGACAGATTTCAACAAGGATGCATGCTGCTTGGACAGATTATGCCATTAGGCATGCTTAAACAAGCAGATCAAGAAGAATGAAGCGCCTTTTTGTCAATAAATGTGATTTGCATTTCTGAAAGGGAACATGGGAAGCTTTTAAAAGGAAAGATTATGAACAGTTAATGTTTGATATAATCTCCTTTTTTATTTGATCTTTGTTCAAAGGTGGACTAGAAATATGAGTAATGCATCTCCAGATCTGACATTGAGCACAAGTCAATTCCATCGAGACAGTTGGCATTCAATCCTGCAACTAACGTATTTCATTTTAGCATTTGCAGCAGTGCAGTGACTAAAAGTGGCTTTATTACATTGGAATAATATCAGTCACAACTGTTTGGCAACACTGCCAGTTGAGCTGTGTAATCCCAACAGATTAGTACCACCAGCTGGGTGCTACATGATTTATCTGTTCATGTTTTCCGTTCTCTGGCACCCTGTCCTGTTCTGTGCTATGCAGGGGATTGAATGGGACTTGTCCCGGTGTCACAATCTGACTCACTTTTGCAACAAAGCGATAACTAAAAGTCTGTAAAAGCACATACCTGTCCCCCCATGTGTCATACCTGCCCCCTTTTCCTTGTTTCTTTTCTCTTTCAACCCCCTTTCAGCACTATGTGATCTGAGATGCATTGAACTGCTCTGTGTGAGAACGTTGATCAGATGCACTTTTGATGTTTTGTGTGCAGACTAATAAAAAAAATAAAGGCTTCCAATGACACATTTTGCAATAATAAAATTGTTTGCAAGTGGTACATAGACGTGTGTGCTATGTGTTTCTTTTATACTGACCAGCCTAAAAATAAAAGAAACCCTATATGACATGTGACCTTCGCTTCCCATGAAGAAATAAAGAGTTTAACTGGAAAGGGTAGCAGCTATAATGCTCTTAAACAGCTAATCTTACCTCAGAAGTTTCTAAATCCGTTTATGACTCTATTCGTGGCTCTGTGTGTGTGTGTGTGTGTGTGTGTGTGTGTGTGTGTGTGTGTGTGTGTGTGTGTGTGTGTGTGTGTGTGTGGCCTGCGGGCCGTGAGGATTATTACAGAGCCTGCTGTGAGTTTATTTTCAGATGGGTGGCCCGGACCAACTATTTGCCTTGTATAGGCCTGTAGCTACAGGTCAGGCCTGTGGTTTGCTGCAATGCCTAGGCTATTCTATTTATCATTAAAACGATCACAACGATTAGGCCTACAATACGAAGCGGCTTACCGTTTCATCCTAGCTTCTATTACGCAGACGATAATTTGGCTAAATTAACACAACAGGTGTGCGTTATCAGGGGATGTCCTACTTAAACGAATGTTATTCTATTACTATAAGACCAGATACAACTGAAAGATCTTGAGGGTATTGTATCATAATTGCTTTTAATTGCCGTTCATTAAATGTAGCCTATTAGCCGGACTATGCGTTATGGTTTAACCTATACTACACAGGCAGCCGCTCAAAGCTCATAATTCTGACATGAGCAGCTGTTCATGTAGGCCTGCCAGATGTTTGTAGGATAATTCGTCATGACACGCTGAGAGACACACACAGCGGGATCTCAATGACCTGATACAGCTTCATCTTAAAAGTGAAACACAGTAGGATTTAACTTCCCCATGTTTCCACCGTTTACCATTCCTCTTTCGGGCTGTCATGTCAGACTGCTGTTTTTCCTATTAATAAGTGGAGTGCGCCTTGAAGATAAAGATGCGTAAAAGGAGCTCCGTCATCTGGTTCATAAAGCTCCCGGATTAAACATTTGAACGCAACCTCTGCTTGGTGTCAGTAATAGTTTTGGTGATGGGGCTATGAGCGCATTCTTTATTTGGAGACGCGCTATTATAGCCTATTCGAAGACCGACACGACAGAGGCGGCATCTTCTCGACCATTTCATCGGTTGCAGCCCGCGCCAATAAAAAAAAAGCTGCTTTCTGTATGCGTTAATGTGAGCAACGGGAGAGAGAAAATGGCTGTCCTCCTCTTCTCCCTCTACTACAACATGCACCGTCTCTTCTACGGCTCTCTCTCTCTCTCTCTCTCTCTCTCTCTTTCTCTCTCTCGCTCTGAGACGCCTTGCAGCTGCTGCAGTCGAGCAGTAATTACAGCAATGTTTCAGCTAATAGTCCAAGCTGCGGTGGGAAATTTCCCGCAGGGCTTAACTCATTACGATATTATTTCCTCTTTGGTTTGCTTGCTTGTATGAAAACAAAAAATAATAAGATTAAAAAAATGCGGAAGAATTTGGTTTAATTATCCGATCAATATAGTTAAGAGAAGAAGTGTAACCTAAAATGGTGTAGCCAAATGCGTATACTTATGTCTTCTGAATGATCCACCCTCTTTTCCTCTTACTTTGATCTGCAGCTCGTAAATGTGTGCATGCGTCACTGCGTTAGGCCTGAAAATGTTATCTGACCGACTCACATTTTTATGACAAGCACAGTGGGATTAGAACCACAGACATGTACAGTAGGCCTATAGAAATCCGGTGCTGTTGGGAGGGACATAACTTCAAGTCCACATGTCTCCCTGCATGTCTTCCACATAATCCTCTTCACTAGGTCTATATACTAGTTCAATTCCACACCCAGACATGTATGCACATAATGCAAAGTACACGCGTTGCCAATTTTAAACTGCGTCACAGTATAAATCAAGTCTCACCACCTGAACAAGGCCGGCGGCAAAAAAAAAATATATATTAAAAAAAAATTAAAATAGGATACATGTGCAACAAAAGCAAGCTCAATGTAATTATGGGTATTTGCTCGAATACAGACATTTTACCGTGACTGAACACAAACCAGTGTGCAGAATGAATGACATAGGTCTAATGGTAGCCTACAAATATTGGTCCAAGTTGGGAAGTCAGCTGTTGAACTATATGAGCAAGCAACTCCTCTATTTTGAGAACAATGAGCGAATTGGTTTGGGGAAAGAAAATTAGGATATGTTGTCAGAAAAAACACATATATTCTACTATCACTATGGTTACATTTATTAACTTCAAATGTATCTATTTACAGGCCTGCAAATGCAACGCAACAACTGTTTGCAAGAAAAACATGCGTAAATTCCCCTTTTCTCAAGCCTCGGTCATAATAACTCAATAATAACTTGTATGTGAGGAAGGGATAAGCACAACCGCTGCCAGAGCGCAAATACAGTCTATGACTATAACCTGTTGGTATCAGCGCCCTGCAGCTGTGGCCAGTTTAGTGACAAACAAACAAAAAAGTGCATGACTAAAGCCTAAATCATCCGGCAGTGACTGGTGCGGTACAGCTGACCTCAGTGAATCAACAACTCTATAAAGACAGTGATGGGTTTGATGTTGAACACAGTGTGGGCTTCAGTGGTAACAAGATTATCCAGTCATCTAATGGGTTTTCCATGTGGAGTCAATAGGAAATGTATGCGTACTAATTGTGTGTTCATTCATGTTTTTCAACATCATGGTCTATATGTTTATAGTATACGTTAATAGCATGTTAACATTGAGGATTTATAGGAGGCCTTTGTCTATTTTTTGTTTTGGGGAGATCAGGAAAAATAACCCTCGTGTAGAAGAAATACATGTTATGAAGCGTGATGGCTACCTGCTGTGAATGATCTAAAGTGATACGGCTGCCCGCCTTCAATTCCCATCAGTTGCTCATGAATAGGTGCAATAAATAAGTTAAGTTAAAAGCGTTCGACAGTTATATGGTTGCAAGAGAAACGCCCCAGAGAGTGACGAAAACCTTTTAATTGTGCTATTGTTTAAATCATGATCGCCCATTATCCACCTCTCACAACTAATCTCATCAAAATATCTAAATGGAGGACTAATGGTGCTCTAACCTACCTTATATTATCTCTATTTTTCCATATCATTGCTTCCATGGTGTGGCAGGGGTTTTCCCGTCCGTGCGCACTCCGGGAATCCGCGCGTCTTGCCCGGATACAAGCCAACCAATGGTGTTTTAACGGCGGCAGCTCTGCTGCACTGCAGGCGCGCCGAGACCAATCGCATCCAGAGTCTGAGGTGCGCCCGTCTTTTCTTTCTGTCTATGCTGAGTATTTGTGCATTGGAAAATACGAGGGGGGAAATAAGTGCACCAATAAAACACATCCTAAAAATCATTATTGGAAAAACGTCGTCATTGACAATGAGAATTAAATAATGTAAACATCCAAGGAGTGTGCTATGCTTCTCTTGAACAATACCTAGCGCCTATATAGAATTTAACAACACGTTTCTAAATGTACAGCAGTCTAAATTCAAATTCAAATGTTTGGTAAAGTCTCTCTATTTCTTTGACCTGTCCGTCTGGCTTCAGCTCGGACTGAGGAAACTAAGTAGGCTAGTCCGCTTAATTTGGCCAATAGTTCCACTTATTGCGCACGCTTGAAACAAATGAGCAAAAAATGTGATGACTGGAGACGTCTCGCTTCTTCTGAATAATGGAATCTCTCTTCGCTATAGGCTCATACAGACAGTGCAGCGAACACATTCTGCTTCTTGTCAGCCTACATGGAGTTTAGTTTGAAATGATCTTCCTTCATCAGAAACATATGAGAAGGAACAACTGGTTATACAATTCTAAATCTGGCATCAGTGCCTACGCTTATAAGAATATTTGAGAAAATTCAATTCACCGTGGCACATCTGAGCAGTTTGCAGACCATTATAATTCCTTATCATTTGCATGCATCGAACGAATGCAAAACGACAAATATTCTGATATCAAGTTAATCAGAATAAAATATGTTGGTGTTATTCAGTTTTCTGTCCCACTATTGGAATTATCGGGGCCTTTAAATAGGCCTATTTCTGTACTGAGCCCTGCACTCCAATTAATAGACAACAGGCTATCAAGGCATAGGCTACACATGAGGCCAATAATAGCATAGCATATATATAGGCTGTCTCTTTTTTCATTTAGCCTATTGAAATGGCACATTTTATTCGCTTTCTTGAAGTGCTTTAGAACATCTTTAAATGTCTTGTCAAACTAATTAATATGATAAAGCATGTTTGATTTTAGGATATGCTATTTAATTAGGCCTACTGTGATAATGCCTGTTGAACGCAGCGTCTTAATCAGAAAGTTAGATTCAAATACAGATTTCAAATTCCGGACTTAGATTTAATTAGCCTTCACTTCTTGTGCATTCTTTGAAATAAACGACAGCCTATTTTTTTTTTCAAAATCATTCATCATTAGGCTAAATGTTGTCTGACTCCATCTCTCGCCTAATCGGTGGCAAGTCCTTGGAAGAAATTTGTCATGATAAATGAACAATTTAACTTTCAGTTTCTAGTCAATTATCCTACATGAAGAAATTTCATGTAATATGAAAGGTTATAGCCTATTTTATTCCATTTGGCCGACAGTTTTTCTCCATTTAAATAAATTAATTCGTGAATATTGGCCCAAAGAGATGTTTTCACTCCAAATAGATAATTGGCTATGCTATATTTAAAATTATAAATAATGTTATTGTATGCCTATTATTTGACATTATTAAACTGTTACTTTTTTTATTTTATCCTATGTATAGCTAGTTAGTCAGTTATTAATAGCTATTATATTTTTCATTAAAGGGATTTATTTTTATTCGTTACAGTTAATTATGATAGGCCAATTATCATCTATTGTCTGCTTTTGCTAAAGTCCTTTTTGTTTGAATTTATTTCTTAGTGCAAATTCCAGGCTATAGCCTAACCTATCTTTAGGCATGCAGACTGAGCCAAACACTGATATGTCTAATGAGGCTTTGTTTTGTTTTACACATTCAACTATTAAGATTGGAATATGCTGTAGGATATTTTTTTTTAACTTTTTTTGCCTAAATCGACGTTAACAGAAAGACGCTAAAATAATATTTATTTTCCTCTGGTGTTTAGCTCTTCTGGCTCTCTCATTGCGCTGGCTGATGCATTAAAAACAATATGCCTATACCGCATTGTTGGTGGAGTAGGTCTAGCCTGATAAAAATAAAAAATAAAACACCGAAGTAAAAGCTGCAGCATAAATAGGTTTAAACCTTAGAAGCAGAAGCCAAGAGCTGTTTTAATGTTTTATTGAACTGATCAGTCAGAGTGAAGTGAAGTAGTCAGTGGTAGGCTGACCGGTGCCAGATGTTATGCATCAGCTGATCTTTTCTTGACAAAGTGTGGATCGTGATAACAGCTTCGTTGTGATTGTAGCCTATTAATCTCAGTAGGCCTATAGCCCAGCCTCATTATCAGTGACAGAAATGTCGCAGTCTCATCTCACCCGAATAAGCCAAAGAATTCTTTCTCATGTTTACCGCTCAATGCATCCTGTCTATTTAGCACGGGTGACAGGTCGTTGATTTAAGTGTAGGCGTGCCTCTCCAGCCCAATGCTTAGAGATTTTAAACTACAAACATGCGCAACAAATTCGATAGAAATGTCTTAACTTAGCTTTCAGTGTTGACCTACAACGAGTGTTTAGATAAAATCGTAGCCTATGTAAACAACAGTTTGCCTGACGGTGCATTAATCCTCTGTTCTCACCCTGAGAACGCAACAAAATAAATTAACGCGATAGCCTATTTTCTTAACGAGTTCGCACATGCTATCAATCACAGATGTGTGCTTATGGACTGACATAATAACATCTGCCAGGCGACTTTACTGCATAAACTGACAGATATATTGCTGGATAGACTGAACAAAAATGAGCGGTTTCTCTGTTCCTCGCGCTGTCGCATTCTTCAAATAGCAATGTTATTTCCTGGTTTCTCGTTTACTTGGCGACAATATCGCGTTTATGTAAAATTTGAGCACTAGATACCACGTGCAATTTGGAATATCTCGTGCGCGAAATGATTCACTCCCCGCGCGGAGGGAAAAAAGCCACCATTTCCCCCCTGAAAGAATTCACACAGGCGTACGCTCCTCCCCTCACTTAGCAACCCGAGCACGTAGCAACGGCTGGACCAATGGGCGCTCCCATAGAGGTTCCACCGACCGTGGTTCCTTAGCAACGCCGTAGAAAAAAATTGCGCTGACGTCCATTCTGTTCGGGAGTATTATGGTCTGTCCGGAATTCAGAGTGGCTGGGACTGGAGAAAAAGCTCTGCTCTGCTAGCGAAGCGTCAGCCAAGCTAACGGGAGGTAGCACTGGAGTAAACATGGAGCTGTCCGCTGTCGGGGAGAGGGTGTTTGCTGCCGAGTCTATCATCAAACGGAGGATAAGGAAGGTAGGCTTGAGGTGGAACGTGCTCTTTTCCTCCCACGGCGTGGAATAATATGCACCAACACCGTTCTCTAATTCTAGTGTTGCCTTGAAAGCTAATGGGGGTGTTTTCTGTGTGTTTCTGATGGCATGCAGGGTCGGATTGAATACCTTGTGAAATGGAAGGGCTGGTCTCCCAAGTAAGTCTTCCTACATTGCGTCTCTTGCATTCTGTGGTGTCTGTACTGTCTTGGCCGTGGCTGTCGTTAGCTCGCCAAAGCTAGCGAGAAAGCCCCGGATTAAAACTGAGGAGGTGTAACGTTATAGCACGATAGGGATTTTTTTTAGCTCGCAGGCTAACGCTTCGGCCATCCATACAACGTGCGACAGCGCTCGCTTCCTCAATGTAACTTCATGTTTTAACCTTGCAGATACAGCACTTGGGAACCTGAGGAGAATATTTTGGACTCCCGCCTGTTTGCTGCGTTCGAGGAGAGGTAAGATGTCTGGGCTCGTCTTTATATGTCCATGGTCTTTATGGGCAGAGCCAGCGAATGTTAACTTGTCCAATAAATATATCGTGACGTGCACTTTGCCCCCGTTACACTCAAAATGGGTGTCTTGTCATTGAATTTTGTTTCACAGGGAGCGAGAAAGGGAACTGTTTGGGCCCAAAAAGAGAGGTCCAAAGCCCAAGACATTTCTCCTCAAGGTACATTTAGCATGTCGTGTCTTGTTATTAATATGCATGTCCGCGGCTTATAACTCGTCACGCGAAACTGCTATCGGTTCGAATTTTCTCTATTAATCATTTTAATATAAGTATATTGTCTTCATCATATTCCGTTTTGTTACCTGTTTATTTAAAGCATTTGCAAATTCATTTTGGCCTCATTGTCTGTCACGAAGAGGCGCAGGGCTCCGCAATGATGCTTATTATGCATATAAACAGCACGTCGATTAGTTGATTGTGTACTCAGTTTGTGTATTTCCTAATGGGGGACATGTTGACATTTAGCATGACAATTCACCTCCATTTGGAACAACAAACACTCATTAGGCCTACTCGTTTTCTTCATAAACTGTCGTTGAAGCCGCTTGCATAAATCCTTCAGTAAAATGTGTTTTTGATACTCCTGCTCAAACGCTCAAATGTTACGGTTGAGTAAAGGATCATAGTGTGACACAGTCATTAAGGAGTTTTAGCCTTTCAGGCCATCAAACCGTGACAATTGCTTAATGACCGACAATTAATCTTGCACTAAATACCGTAATGTCCGTTGACAGGACTGTTCTTAAAATGGAGTAGTGAGATTTCACAAATAAATTAGTAGTTGATAATAGCTATTAGTATACGTTTGTAATTTCATGCCACTCTTTTACACATTTTAAAGTGTTATAGTATAGACATTGAAAGCAACAGCTGACCCATTGAACCTATAAACAGGATAACACATTTTGACATGTCAGAAGAAAGATCAACGTCTGAAAAATAAAATATAATTATGGCTGAATTCCACTTAGCAGCTTTGGTGCTGGGGTCAAAGTAATGTGCGTGCTGCTGGCACACTGTCATGACTGTCCTTGTATGACATGTTAAAATACCTCACAAGAAAAAAGGCCTGTGAGGTCATCATAAAAATAACTTGAATGTAATACTTTAATTTGTTTGTGTACATTTCAATACTTATTTCCTTCTCATTCTCTTACCTCTAATAGGCTCAGGCTAAAGATAAGGCCAAGTCCTATGTGTTCCGGGGCGAGGCAGTCCGAGGGATGCACATCACTTACCCAACCCCGGAGCCGGTGGTCACCCCCAGGGCCAGAGAAGGCCTCCGAGCCGTGGTTCCCACCATCTTCCCTCCCAGCACTGTCAACCGTGGAGAGAGCGTTTGTGTCCGGCCGCCAGAACTGAGCATCCGCGAGCACCAGCAGCCTCCGTTTCAGCTCACCGGTCCAGATGGGCTCATCCACATACCCAAAAAGAGAGGGCCCAAGCCTAAGCCACGCTTCATCCCAGCAGTGTCTGAGCCCAACAAGAGGAGAGCAGAGGAGCATGTGAGCCAAGGCCACCCTCACAAACTAGCCAAGCTCCAGGGAGCTGAGGAGGAGATGAGGCTGGTCAGAGTGGCCCACAGACATCCAGAGAACCACAGTCACAAGCACCACCATCACCACCACCACCACCACACACACAACCGGGGAATCTCCAGCGGAAGCTCCTACAAGCAGTTCTACTCAGAGCGCAGCCCGCATCCACCACACAGAACAGACACACAAAGGACTAAGGACAGCTCCAGCTACCTGGCACCAGCACACTTCAAACACCAGTCTAAAATGAACCAGAGCCCGAGCAGCCCCGCTGATCTACCACGGATGGAGAAGCCTTACTTCTTGGACAGGCCGTCCCCCACCAGGCTGGACGTGGACTTAGACCAAGTGACGTGGAGGCCGTCTCTGGGAAACGTGGAAAAGGTCCTGGTGACAGATGTGACCACCAACTTACTGACAGTCACCATCAAAGAGAGCAGCACTTCTAAAGGCTTCTTCAAAGACAAGAGATGATTTCTTATATGCCACGCTTTGCTTAACTCTGAACCTGCATCAGAATCCTTCTGAAGTTTATAGGAAATAGTGCAAAGATTTTGTATGTAATGTATAAAAGAAAAATTACATAATGTTTATACATGTATATATTATAAAGCTGGACATCTGTATAATGTATTGACCAAATCAAATGAAGTCTGTTTCACAACTTCGCATTGGTTAAATATGAATGAATTGCATTTTCCCTTCCATGGCTACTTTCTGTACATTTGACTATGTTGCAACTGTAACTAACTACAATGTATTTTTGTCACTCAAATATCATGAGAAGCGAAGAGAGGCTTGTATATTTAATTCAGTCTGTGGATTGAGTATTTCTCTGTAATCTGAACTGATTAGACCGAAGATACCCGTTTCATTTCAATAGGGTTATTATATTTAAAATATATATATACTCAAGCACTTTGAATTCAAAAGTATTAAGAAATAATCCGTTTGGGTTGTGTTCAAAGACCGAGTCTGGCTCGGAGTTTATGATGTCTCTAATATTTCTAATTGTAAGTTAAATGAATAAATTCAACACTCTACGAGTTTTCCAAACGTGCGTATAACTGCATTGTTTCCCCCCATTCACGTAGTGTAGTTCCCTTTTAAATAGAAAGCCTTCGTGAAGCTTTAATGTAGCCTATTAACATAAACACAGAGTTGATGTCAAAATGCTTTTTAGGCGCTTTTCAATAAATCCTTTGAATATTCTCATTTCGTCATTTATTTTGCGTTTTAAGGCCGCCGGCCTTGACCCGTTAGAAATAAACTAGAGGCAGCGCATAGACTACAGGCTTTAGGCCTACCCGGTTACCGGTTATGAAATAATTTTCATCAAAACCGGATTCAGTTCGGCCTTCACGCCACCACATGAATACATTATTTTTCTCATTTAATGGACTCAGACTAGGTTATAAATTACTGGTAAAATAGTATTACATTTTAAAAAAAAATTCATTTTACATCCACGCTAAATAATGAGTCCTTGAAGGTAAAGGCCTGGCCATGGCTCGCACCAGAACATTTTAGCTATTTCAGTCAATATAAAGGCTGCCGCAGCCGGCCTGCTTCCATTTCTGCTCGGTTAGCATAGCAGTACGGAGCAGTCCGTGAGCCTTGCTTTGAAAATCTTATTTTAATATGCGTTGTCAATGTCCATCTCAAGTCTGCTTCTTCTGAATGAAGAGAAGAAATGAAAATAATGAAATGTTCATTTCTAAAGGCTCTAACCGCTATATTCTATTTACTTAGTTTTTATTCAATTTATATCATTTAAGAATAATGTTATTTACTGAGAATAGGCTATTCAATGTTCATTTAATATGGAAATACTATATCGATCGAATTATAGGCTTTTAAAATAGGCTGAAATGTTTCAGACCTATAGGTTTGAGCTACTTTTAAATTGTGTGTTTTTTTATCAGGTTGAATAGGCCTATTCCTGCGTTTTTCATTTTATTCTTGTTTTTTTTTACCTATGCGCCTTTGCGCCCTATTTATCCTTGACACATTAGGAGGTCCACCAATATTGTCCTGATCTGACACCTCACATGCAAAGGACAACACCCGACACATTCACAAACACGCACTAGGCCTACACGTCTTTTTTGTGTAGAAGTTCCACATGCTTATTATGCCATGGGGCGAAACGCGTGGTCACCCCAAAAATGTAAGGCAAAAATTGAAACTGAACCAGCATTATAGGAACAGTACAGTAGGCCTACGCCTAAATAATGGTGAAAATGAATAGGTTCCAAAGGGTTGACTAAACGCACAACGTAGGCTACCCATATGCAAGTACACTTATGGTTCAGATTTTGGTGCGGTAAATCCATTAAAGGGGTAAATCCCCTCTGTCTCTGACTAGGCCTATGATCCACATCTTCGTGAGGCAAAGTTACGGTTTTCTAAAATAATAATAATACTAAAATAATAATAAGAAAAACACAACCAGTCAGAATAGGCACTCATGCATTTATTTGACTGTATTTTTTAGTAGGCCTACATCAAAATTAAGAAAATGAACTAGAAACCACTGATTACAGACAGTAAACTAAGCAGCTACAATACAGGATGATTGTTGGATGATAGCTTAACATGGTCATAATTCAGTAGAAATGTAGATAGAGACTTTTCATTGCTTCACTCTTGCTGATTTCACCTTGTCACTTCCGGTCCTTTACTGTGAAGAGAGAGAGAGAGAGAGAGAGAGAGAGAAAACGTTTCAGAATGTTGGAAAATATCATACAATTATCTGTCTATTACCTTACAGTCTAGGGCCTATAAGCCTATAGGCCTACCTTACACTCCACCGTAAACATATAGGTTAGCTAGCACACTGCAGACTCACACGTAACCGCTGGCGAATGTTTATAGTATTAGAAATTAGTAATATAGGCCTACTATTTGACTGCACAATTAGGGATGGCTGAATGATATTCCCAAAGCTAATGTTTGAAGTTGCTGTATTATGTTGATTGGAACAGCCCCCAGGGGGTTTCTAGGCTATGTAAACAGAGAGCTTAGAAAAGTGTTAAGAATTCCACACCAACGTTGTGAATGACACACTGTTAAACTGATTGAAAGGATCTTAACAAGATAAATTGTAAAAAATATTCTATGATATCAGCCTGACTCAGAAAGTGTTTCACAGGTTAGGGTTCGGTTGGAGGATTGCTGCTGTACCACACAGTCTAAAATCTCACAAAACAGGAAGAGAAATATAGAAATGACCAACAAAGAGTTAAGTAAATCTGTATGCAAATAGAGAACACAATACAGAGATTCAGCTATGGATGACTGACATGAATTTGCAACTGCTACATTCCTTCTCGGTTGATAATTCCAAATGTGTGTAGCCGACACGTGCGGAAAAAAGCATTGAAACCTGCTGTGTTGTTGTTGTCCTGCAAGTCAAATCTGAGTACAATTCAAACTGCTGATTATGTGTGTCATGTATATGTGCACATTATAATCCTGACATTGTGCATGTGGGGGGCTTTTAGGTGGAGAGACCTCTGTCACCATGGCCATGATCAGTGGGGGTAACCATAGTTCCTGTCACAGCGAGGGTAGCAGTGCGGATTGAGCCAGTTCTCCATGTTGGTCTCCTGGGCCCGCTGGTCCAGAACCTGCATGTGGAGAAGATGCTCCTATAGGGAGAAATAAAAGACAGTTCAGGCAGAGGTACAGACACCCGATGAATGCAGATCTGGTTAGCATGCCCACATTAAAAATTATCAGCATACCCACATAAAAAAAAGCAGGCACGTGCATAGAGCCCCTGCCCTTGTGCCCCCAAAAAATATATATAGGCCCATAAGCATTTTTTAAAATTATTCTATCACATATTAAGTAAGATGTGAACATACTGGAAAGTGATATCCGTTTGAATGCCATTTAATTGCATCCTTCATGTATTTCTCAAAGAAACCACTGTGACCGAATTAGTCCAAACAACTGAAGACTTTTCGTGAAAACATGCCAAATGTGTGGTTTAAACAGGTGCCATATTATGAACAATGTGTGTGATTGTTGATGGCAGCGGTGTGACAACATCAGGGTGGGAATAGTGCGTGTTGGTGGGGTGAGTGCCCTTTAGCCCCTGTCCCCAAAATGGTCTGTGCACAGCCCTGTACAAATGAAACCTGCATGTTTAAATGGGGGGAAGGGAGGAAGGAGGGGATCTCTGTGCCACAGAATACTCAGAACTATATCCAGTGCTCTGCTTTTTTTTTGCATTAGACCGCAGCAGAAACAATAAACAGCGCATGCCAGCACAAAGTGAAATGACAGAGATGAGTAGAGAGATAAACAGAGGCGAACATGTGTGGACTTGTACAGTAATGAATGGATGCATTCAGAGCTTCACAATGCACAAACACAGGGAATGAGATGGCTTTTATAGATACTGTTTGCTACAGTTAGAGTTTCCTCAGGTCACAGTCATTGTCAAAAGAAAATGACTCAAGTACAGTGAGACAGGCTGAAGGGACATTTCTTACTATGCACTATGCATAATGAAAGCATGAACACAGATTTGTTTGGGGAGGAACGTTTGCCATAGCAAGTCAACAAAATGTTATTATTAACTACTATTAAATAGGAAGCAATTGTTTTATGTACTTTGAAAATCGCTGTACAAAATAAATGTTTTGTTATTATTATTTATAATTATCCATATTAGTGACATTATTATGGTTGATGGAAGCATTGATGAACGGTCTAAAAGTCTTCATAATTGCTTCCAGCTACATTAACAGTGTACTGAGTGAACCTTACCCTCATTGGCTCATCGGGATGGCCTGCCTTCCTTGGTGGCTCCTGCCTCTTGCTGCGGAGAAGCTGCTTAGCCAAGCTCTCCTTGATGATAGGGTTGGCATCTGAAGGACAGAGAGAGAGAGAGAGAGAGAGAGAGAGAGAGAGAGAGAGAGAGATAAGAGTTTGACTGCAAAGACATCCAATGTTTACTAGTGTGTCTTGTGATGCCCTTCAACTCTGCTGGGGAAATGACCCAGTGGGATTCAATAAAGTCAGTCAATCAATCAAAATGTATTATAGCCCCATTTCACACAGAAATATGCCTCAATGGGCTTTTCAACACAAGTCAAATACAAATTGCAGAACAACACAACAAACAAGAGAAATGACTTCATATAAAACATTATGAAGACATATGACATACATAGTGCCATACTGTAAAATGCAATGTACAGTGCATGTAAAACTAAACATAAAAAAACGATAATCACCGCGACTGTTTCAATTATGGGGGAAGTATGAGGACAGAAATCAAGTGATGTGTCATGTAGATGAAAAGAGGTGTGTTACTCATTTGCTTTTGATTTAATAATCGGCAAAACTATATTGGAAGACGACTCCAGAGGAAAGGGGCCTGGAAATAAAGAAAATTGTCCCTTTTGCTTCGGTTCTTGACGATGCGCAAATGTGTGCGTGCTGGCAGTTTCCTCTCCTATTTTTACTTCCTCTTTCCAAGATACCCAGACACTTAGACTTGTGGGTGCTCTGCGTTTAACCTATGTTAACCTCTGATTTATTTAGTTTGTATAGTTATAACACAACAGCTGTGTGCTTGCTGGGCTGGGTGTTGGCTAATCATGACAACATTCCTCTTACTGTATAGGCTGTGTTCAGTTCAGACCCAATGAATAAACCCCTCACCACTATCTTACTGACCTGGTCTGTTTAGCTAGTCCATGTGAGGCTGTTTACTCACCAGTGCAGAAAGCCCCATGGGAACAGCTCAAATACACACACACACACACAGACACACACACACACACACACACAAAAACACACACATGCACGCAAACCAATACACACACACATTCACACACACTGGCCTCTGCAAAGCGAGGCCTCTCTGTCTCCCTCTATACGGCAGGTTTTTTTGGTGGAAGTTAACAAAGTGCCCATTCATTCTCCCCACTCCCCGGGGAGCGCGGCCTATGCAGGCAGTCAGACTGGGCTCTCTCTCTCTACTTCTGGATGGACCCAGCTCTGTCAACACCGTGAGGCCAAAGGTGCTGCTTCTGCTGCTGCTGCTGCTACCTGGGCCCCTTACAGCAACGTGGCAAAACACACACAGCTATATCTCATTCAAGAAGATTGAGATTTGCAATTTCATGTTGTGTTCAAAGCGAGAACGCATGCTGAGTCAGGGAATGAAAAATTGCTTCACAGATTTTGACAAAAAAAAAGGGATTTTGACAACAGGCATTTTCCAGACTCCACCTTTAAACGGTGGTGCAAAAGAAAAAGCAATAAAATGGAGCCAAAATAACAACAAGGACACACCATTTCCGTTTCTGGTTTCGGCATCTTAAGGAAGTCACGCAACAATGGAGAGGTGCACCACATTCATACAAATTCTCCTAAACGTTTTCCTAAATGATTATGTTATGTTCTTATGACCTAAATGCACTGACTTATTCACTGTTGTTAATTCACTTTGCAGGAAAAAAAGGTGTTCTTAGATGCATGTCGACCCATGATCTACTGAGACAGGCTGCATGCTCTCCTCAGGTTAAAACCCCTTGAGAGTTTTCTTACCTGTGTAGATGGTCAGCAGGACCAGGCACAGCAGAAACGCCACCAGCTTGGTCATCTTAAATCTTCTCCTTTCTTCTGCCTGAGCCTTCTATGCTCTGAGGTCCTTACCACAGTCCAGAGGGGGTAAAGGGGGAATTCTACTCCTTCTCCTCCTCCTATTTTTCCTCCTCCCCTTCCTTCTCATGCACGTCCCGACACACTCATAGGCCTGCTCATTTTACTATGAGTAAAAAGTGGATCCTTAAAGTAAATTACCATTAGTGATGATACATCTACTTACATTTATTCATATTAAGTCGAGACTATGCAAAAACATTACATTTTCAGGCACTGGCCAATTTTGAGATTTTCGTCTTTTTTTTTTTTTACTTCCATAGGATGTTTACTTTAATACTAGTACAAAATAAAGGTCCCAAGTGTATATATAGGTGGTTATTTTACTAAACCTTGTCTGTGCGCGTCTGTATATTACTCCTATACAACCATTTTTAACATTATCTCCACATTGGTTTTTTTCAATACTCTGAACCAAAAATCTCAACCTCTAAAGCCCTTCACTTTGACTGAACATTCCATAATCTTTCTTAGCACTATTCTGAAGCCTATTACAGAAGGATTTGTTCATATGTGGTTTATTACAGGCAAAGTTCCTTGGTTATTTCTATGATTTTAATAAAAGTGTGCCTTGATTCCCTGCAGTCTCACCTTAATCCTCTAAAGTTGAATTATTACTGTGGCGGTACAATTAAAAGCACCAACTGTATGAGGTGTATTGAGTCAAGTAGCAGACGTTCCACTAGATGGCGATGCATGCACAGTCAACACAACACTTCGTGACATGGTGAGCTTTTTGTGAAATGGTCTCAAGGCAATTCACCTGCTCCAGCGTGGAAATGTGTATGTGTGTTGAATACTTTTTTGAGAATACTTTATATTTGTAAATGAAGGATAATGTGAACGTCAAATATTCAGTAGGCCTATGTTGTACCAAATATGCCATTACTATCTATTTAGTAGGTATCTATATATCTGCAGGGTCTTCAAAAGTGTATTAGTTGGGGAAGGGGATGGGGGGGGGGGGTTGCATTACTAAAGTAGCCTAGATTATCTCCATATATTTGTAAGAGCTTTATCATTTTACATTATTAAAAGTATTATTTCAGCCAGCACATGGGTACTGACTGCGCTGTCTTCATGCAAATAGAACTTGGAGGTAAACACATTGTAGGCTACATATAGACATTTATTTGGTTTTCGATATTATATCCTTAGCACTGTACTGCACTGTGCTGTTTAATATCATACCTATTAATGTTTAACTTATTTCAATGGGGCACTGCAGTGACGTCCGAGGAAAGACGTCATAGTGCGTCATTGTTTCCTTTTCCAAGTCTCGCTGCCCCTGGCCTGTGCATAACGCATACTCCTCCAGCTTGAATGATAATAGTGTTTTGATTAATACCTGGGGCATAGAACGTTTTTATTCCCCATCCGTGTGATAATCTAACGGTTTGAGCTCACGGTGACGCGCAGTGCGCATGCGTGCTGTGGAGCAACATCAGGCTATCAGAGACGACAGCAAAAGAGAGATGCTGCCTTTGTTATGTTCCCTGTTTGCTTAAATGGCATCAGGCAGACGGGAAATAACTGAGCGGTCTCACATTTGTCAGTGATTGTATGTCTTGAGAGACGTTTTACATTCAGTAGATAGAAAATGTGTTTTTTTATGCCTCAATTTAAGGTCCACATTATTGTACCTGCAAAACGTTAGTCAGCAATTGTAATAGTCATGTTAAATAAACGCTTGTACTTGACCCTTATACCACTACTGGTAGTAGGCCTACTGCATTGTTGTAGGCCTAAGCACTGTTTGTTGTACTTTTACACAACTACATTTATCCGACAGCTATAATTAGGCTACTATTCAAATTAAGATTTCACATAGGCCTATAAAACATAGGATAAAATACAGAAGCACTGGACTAAAACTGAACCTCCTCAAAAGTATTTCCATCAGCTACAACTGTAAATAAAATACTGCTTACACACTCAAATAATGCATCAGTGTCAAAAAAAATAATGCCATCTTTACTGACACATCTGTAACACATTTTACTTTTGACACTTTAAGTAGGCCTATGTTTGGCTGATTACTCCTCTGTGCTTTTACCTAGGATTGACTGTGAATGCAGGACTTTTACTTATGAGTATCTCTTTCTAGTTCCACTGGTAGGCTAGGCTAATCTAACCTATAAGTAGCCTAAAGGATCTGAGTAGCCTACTTCGTCCACCAATGACACAGGCCATTCAGCAAAACACTTGTGATAATCTGCATAGGCTATATTTGGTTGCTAACATACAATGTTTTTTTTACGACTTTGAATGCAAGACTTTCACTTGTAATGGAGTAGGCCCGTTGTGATAATGTGGCGCATGTAAAGCAGTGCCTTAAATGGGGGTTCTTTGGGTTACTGCAGTCGGGCTCACGGTCGTAGACTGCGCATGCGCGTTGCCCTGTTGGTTTACTGAATTATCTTGCAATCTAGATACTCTCTGATACAGCTACGGTAGCAGCAAGGTAGCTCATTGGCTCAACGTCACGTTGCTGCCACACTGTTTACAGCTATCTATAGATTCACATTCAAGCTGGATTTGGTGCCACTTTCTGGTTGGTGTGTGTGAACATGAGTGTCGCGGCGGGGAAACAGTGTCGTGTGTGCTGCTGTGGTCTCCACTCCCTGTTGTTTACACAGCTCTCCTGTCCGCTCACTTCCGCTCGCTAGCATCCCCCTGCCGCTCGAGCCACCGTCCAGTAGCCGCAGCGATGTGTATGGAGGGCGACGAGGTGCGGGACGACTGCGGCTCTTCCCGGGAGGAATGGACGCTTCTCTTCTGGACCTCTGTGGCCGTCATCGTGCCAGTTATCATCACACTATGGTGCAGTACCCAGCGTTCCAAGCGGAAAACCCACATGAAGGACTTCTTCCGCAAGAGCAAGCACGGCTGGCATTATACGGACTTGTTCAACAAGCCCACCTACTGCTGCGTGTGTTCCCAGCACATCCTCCGCGGGGCATTCTGCGACTGCTGTGGTGTGTGCGCCGACGAGCAGTGCCTGCGCCGGGCCGACCGCAGCCTGGCCTGCAAGGAGATCATGGCCCCATCATCTGGCCCAGACCGAGCCATGGAGCACCGCTGGGTCCGCGGAAACGTCCCCCTCGCCAGCTACTGTGCAGTATGCAAACAGCAGTGTGGGACCCAGCCCAAGCTCTGCGACTTCAGGTAGGGCCACAGGTGCATGAGACCAGTGGTGTGCCCAGAGTGAGGGGTGTAGGGGGAGTACCCAAAGCCCTGTTTGTTCACCGTGCCTTAAACGTGGAGTCAGTGCATCTGGAAAGTTGTCAAATTCACTCAAAATCCGCCAATATCTCCTCAAGATCTGCTTACTGTAGAACTATGAACTGTGTGTGTGCTGAACAAAAATTCCTGTGTTAATACACAGCCTAGGCCTGTAAACTGGTAATCCTATGTAAAGAAAGGTTATGTAAGGCCTAAACAAAGGGGCCCATCGTATCAACATGCCCATTCACAGAGCGCATGCTGTATATTCACACTGGATTTGTTTTCAGATCACACAGTATGGACTGCCAGTGGATCATGAGGAGATATTCACTGGATTTGACAGTGTATTATTATTTTTTTAACTACAAACATTCTCCAGAAACGCAGACTCTTTTTATGCCAGTTTTTAATAGGCTACTCTTTCTGCTAATAGGACTTCCACACTTCCCCTAAGATTACACAAAGGGCATCTAGGTGGCTCAAAACAGGAAAACCTTAGTAGAATATGAGCCCCTACCCTTTATCATATTAAGTGTTGCCCTGATGGGACACGACCACACTCTGTCTTTGCCCTAAGGTCACATCAGAAAGGCATGTGAGTGGCTCAAGTGAACGTGTCACCTAATTGAGCCACGCGATATCTGGGGGCTGTCAACACAGGCAATCCTGACCCCAGTTGTGCCCTCGTTTGTTCACATAATAATAATAATAATAATAATAATAATAATAATAATAATAATAATAATAATAATAATAATAATAGTAGTAGTAGTTATAATGATGACATTCTTTATTTGTATAGCACATTTCATACATAAATCTTAGCTCAAAGTGTTCTACTATGCGAGATGATGCCCTTTTTAAAATGTTTGGCCCCTGCACCTTTGGGAGTCTCTGCATGCAACTGGATGAGACCCATTGTAATGTGAGTGTGTATACTGCAGACCTGCAGCTAAAGAGCTCCAAGGCTAGCTGGCTAATAGATGCTGTGGAAGAGGTTAGCCTCAGCTCCTAGGCTGCTGTGTTACACTCCAACTAGCCTGTCAAATCATACATGAGAACAACGTCACTTCATTTCAATCTGTGGTTTAATTTGCTCTAATGTCCTGCTGCTGCTGCTCTCTGCAGAGTGCGGCTCAAGCAGGCTTAATTTAATAATATACAGTCATGGCTTTTTAATCTCATATTCTCTGATAAATTGCTCTGTTAATCCCAATAATGTCAGCCTCACATCATGGGTCAGAGGTTAATGCCAGGCACAGAGCAGCACCTACGCAGCTAGTAAATATTCCAGGTCTGGCTCCCTTCAGCCAGAATTGCATTTGTGTATGTTGGTACTTTTCTAACTCTCCCTCCCTTCCTTCCTTTAGGTGTGTGTGGTGTCAGAGCACAGTGCACGATGACTGCATGGACAGCCTGCCCGATGGAGAGCACTGTGACCTGGGAGAGTTCCACAGCCTCATCATCCCTCCTCACTACCTCTACAGTGTCAACAAGCTCCGCCGCAGGCAGCCGGAGGAGTACAGCAAGGTGCGGGAGATAGAACGGGGTTGTGTACGCCTCTTTTCCACTGAGTAGCACAGTTCAGATCGGCAAGGCCTGGTAACCCTAGATCTGGCTATCCAACTTTTGACAGTGGAAACGCAAAGAAATGCGTGCTGAGCAACACCGAACCGTACAGCCCAGTGGAAACTAGGCTTTAGGGACCAAGTTGCACAGTGGATTGGTACTGTTGTGTCCCAGAGCTCTTTTAAGCAGTGTTGATGGTGTGTGTGTGTGTGTGTGTGTGTGTGTGTGTGTGTGTGTGTGTGTGTGTGTGTGTGTGTGTGTGTGTGTGTGTGTGTGTGTGTGTGTGTGTGTGTGTGTTTGCGTAGCTGGCGTCTTCCTGTGGCAGTGGCTGGACACCAGTGTTGGTCTTGGCTAACACTCGTAGCGGTAACAACATGGGGGAAGCTCTGCTTGGAGAATTTCGCACCCTTCTGAATTCTGTGCAGGTCAGTTTGGAGCTTTTCTCAGCCCAGCCTCAGTGGTGCTACATCATCATTTAGAGGTGGAGTCAGCCATTCTGGAGGTTACTTTTTGTCATAATCAGTGAAGTTTTCCTCACAGTCCGCTACCTGTCGGAACTGGGTGTGCGCTGTGCACTTAAAAAAAATAAATCTGCTGGTAAGATACAGTCTCGGCTCTGTAAACGAGCTTGAAAACAAAGGGGCCCGCCATAACAAGCAGCAACATGCCCATTTACAGGGCCTAGGCTGTGTATTAGCACTGGGTAAGTTTTCAGCGTGAACACAGTGCGGACAGGTAGCTAGAATGGTAGGAGATATTCACCGATTTTGACAACAAGTGTTCCCCAGCATCACTGACTGCACCTTTAACTCTTCCTTTAGTCGTCACCCTTTTTTCATGACACCACTCCATCTTTTGTCTCCTCTCTCTCTCTCTCTCTCTCTCTCTCTCTCTCTCTCTCTCTCTCTCTCTCTCTCTCTCTCTCTCTCTCTCTCTCTCTCTCGCTCTCTCTCTAGGTGTTCGACCTGTCAGAGCTGTCTCCCTCCAAAGCCCTGCAGCTGTGCACCCTGCTGCCCCCGGGCAGTGTGCGGGTGCTGGTGTGTGGGGGGGACGGCACAGTGGGCTGGGTGCTGGATGCCATCGATACTATGAAGCTGAAGGTGACTGTCTCTTAAGCTATGAGAATGATTTTTATTAAACATTATAAGGGCTGGGCGATATCAGGACAAGCAATAACATTGTTGAAATATTGTGATGACGATATCACATGCGATAATTTAACAAAAACTTTAAAATACAGAGGTGGTTTTTTCCTCATGAACCCTGTACGTACTTGTGTGTGCACTGAAAAAGTATCTGGTGTTAATGCACAGCCTATACTCTGTTACTGGGCAATCAAATGGGGCCCACTGTAGCTAGCAATATGCCCCATTACAGAGCCTGGGCTGTGTATTAACACAGAATCGCTGACTCCACTATGAATGTTTTTCTGCATTGGGTTCACTGCCAACATAGACCCCAGACAGTAAGTAGCCTATACATATTGTTACGCATAAGACCAGACGTAAGAAAGCACATGAGTCCAGTCTGAGCCAGTTGTTGAGTTTAGTGCCTTCACCACTTCGTCATCGTTGTCTGTGGTGATACACACTTGCTGTTCTTCATGTTAATCCCAGCTAGCTAGCGGCTAACGCGTTTATCCTGGAGCTATGTTATCCCATCCTTGTGCTTAACCAACTCGGGCACTAGCGTCTACATTTTGGGTGGGTATCTAGAGGTACAGGCTATCATTTATCGCAGTTTACGTTACGTGTACCGCAATATCAATATTCGCGACAAGGGTACATTTTCGGCATATTATAGCCCGGAATTGTACAGCAGCTCAGTAACACCTCTGATTGCTTGTGTCAGGGCCAAGACCAGTTCATGCCGAGGGTGACCATCCTGCCTCTGGGGACGGGGAACGACCTCTCCAACACTCTGGGTTGGGGTGCAGGGTACGCAGGAGAGATCCCGGTGGAGCAGGTTCTTCGTAACATCCTGGATGCAGAGGTGGTCAGAATGGACAGGTGGGGCGGATACACTGCTGGCAGTCTTTTGCAAAAATATGATATCAGTTCACGCAGTCGGTCCACAGCCACCTGTTGTTGTTGTTGTTGTTGTTGTTGTTGAATGTCTCCACGTTGCCGTCTCATAAAAAGCATAACAGAAATCATAAGTTGACCCGCTAATAAAATGTATAAATTGAGAAATCCAAACAATGTATCTCTTAGTTTTTTTGCTGTTTGGCAAAACGTTTGTGAGGGAGAAGGGTTACATTGGGGCATGCCTGGACTAATGACGTCTGTGTTTATCTAAAATCCTTTCCTTTGTTTCCTGCTATTAATAACCTGCATAATCTGTTTCAGATGGAAAGTGCAGGTGGCGTCCAAAGGCCTCTACTTTCGTAAACCAAAGGTGAATTTCGATCTCGCTTTGAATTCCCTTTTCTTTATTTTTCTTTTTTTTAATCAAAATGCAGTCTTTTCTTTGCTTGCATTTACAGTATGTCGTTATTTGTGCGTCTGGTTTTGGGATCGCTCGGCACGTTTACATGGAGAATCATAATCGGGTAAATAAACGAATAAGACTTCAACAGGACATGTAAAATGCATGTAAACACCTTGATCCGATCTACTTTGCACAAAAATCGGCACATTAACGGACAAGCAAAGTCGGATAAGAACACCTAGATAACCCATTCATGGGGCATTCTACCTGCATGTATACAGAATCGCATATCGGAGTTCGCGTTCTGCGCATGCTTGAGAATTCCGCCAGGGATTTCACAAGGAAGGGGAAGTAGCTCTATAACCACTTGTTGAAAGGGCTACAGCGCCACCTAGCGTAGCGGAGTCAGCCATGCTCTGACCATTTATTCAATTATCTGAAAGGTCATGTGTACTCAGAGAAGCGACGCGGTCCGTTCGAGTGGCAAAATCGGTATATGGCTTTATCCGATCTAGCTGTCCCATGTAAAGGCACTGAGTGACCCTCTCAGCGGAAAAAATAAAAACACCGCCTGCCCTCCTCAGGTTCTGTCCATGAACAACTACTTCTCTGTGGGGCCGGACGCTCTGATGGCGCTCAACTTCCACACACACCGCGAGAAGACGCCCTCCTTCTTCTCCAGCCGCATCATCAACAAGGTCAAAGTTGAAACTGCTGCATTTTCAATACATGAATTATAGATTTATAGATTCTTTAATTCAAAAAAAGGGACAACGCACATTAATCAGAAGAGCACCATGATAGTCCATGATTGATGGCTTAAAAGAAAACGTTAAAAAGCATACAAAAAGAATAACAACACATAAGTAAAGCAAGAAAAACACGAGCAAAGACAAGTAAAATCAAGCAACCACTATTCCATACTATGAAAGCTGGGCAGGTTAGTGGCATCATGTGAAACCATAACACAAGTAGCATATTATAGACATGGATAAAAGTGCATAAACATAAAGCACATTAAAACGCATTAACATAAATGCAGACAAACGCTACAATTTTTTTTTTTGCAAATGTTGACTGAATTTGAATATTAAATCAAAGGCATTGACTCTGAATACACTGGCAGTCTGTCAGACACATTTATCATGCCTAACTTTTCTGTTTCTTTCCCCTCAGGCCGTGTATTTCCTGTATGGCACCAAAGATTGTTTAGTGCAGGAATGTAAGGATCTGGATAAGAGGATTGAGGTACGGTAGGCTTGTGCATGTGATGAGTGCACGTCATACAGACAATCTAGCTGAATCAGCCAATGTTTCGGGAAAGAAACTGTACTTTACTTTTCTTCTGATTGCACCTTTGCTAAGAGCAGGATTATGGTTTAAAAAAATGCACTTACATGTAGCACTTATATGTAGCACTTTGAAGCTTATTTGAAGTCAATCTACTTACGGAATTGGTTAGCTGTTCTGGGTTCTTTACCCTCATGGTTGAATGCACCTTTTGGAAGTCACTTTGGATAAAAGCGTCGGCGAAATGTAATGTAATGACGTGTGGCATAAATTTGACCAACCTGTCACTGTAAATACAAGCTAATAGAATTTTTTATTTTTTTTTTCTTGAACATATCTCCACACTGCTTTGCCGTGAATTATATTTCCAAAGCATACAGTAAAGAGTTTTTCGTTAGCCCTGGGATGAACACGTGTTAATTATTGAGCTCTAGAGCCGCTGGGAGACGCATTTCTGAACTTTGGTGAGAGCCAGGCTAGCTGTCTCTTTAGGCTAAGCTTAGTTAAGCAACTGATATGAACTATTTCTATAATATGATATCTCTATATCTATATCAATTCTCATCTAACTCTCGGCAAAATGTCATTTTTTTTTCTTTTAATACATAAAGATGAATTGTCATTAGTGATCCAAAGTTAATGTAATGTTCTGTAATGTTATTGTTACTAATTACGCAGATATCTGGTGACCTTGAACTGGTGTCACCAGTTTGTAAACGCTGCCATTATGAGAAATACAGAGAGAATTTTGTGGAGCTGATTGACTTAATCAACTCTGTGTCAACTCGTTTTGACAATGTTTTGAATTGAAAAAGTTACGCACTATAAACTACAAACATAAGGGACCGAATATAAAGCATCCTTAACTGAAAGGTTTGACTTCTATATGTGAGTGTGTGTGTGTTCACGTGGTATTGTGTGTTTGTTTTCCCACCACAGTTGGAGCTGGACGGGGAGAGGGTTGCTCTGCCCAGTCTGGAGGGCATCATAGTGTGTAACATTGGCTACTGGGGCGGAGGCTGCAGACTGTGGGAGGGGATGGGAGATGAACCCTGCCCCCCCACAAGGTAAGACATACACTGGCCCCACGTGACACAGCCACTCATAATAACTCTTACTGTGTGCATCAGTGACTTGAGTCAGTCAAACATGTCAAAAAGCAGAATTTATCCCTGGGTAAACCCACACAATCATTTTTAAGTCATTTTGGGATATTTTTTTTAAAGATATTGTCATTTGAGTTTGAAAAATTATACAGATGCTCTGGTTAGACGAGGCAGGCAATGCTCTGTTTTTTTAATGCTTTTATTAGACAGTTCGGAGAGACAGAGGTGAAATGGGGCAGAGAGGGGAATGAAATGCATAGAACAACCACGGGCCGGATTCTAACCCGTGGTCTGCTGCTTCTTAGGCCTGAGCTTCTGTGGGCGGGCGCACTAACCACTACACCAAAAGCTTATTGAGACACCCAATATCATCTATTGATGTTTTACTAGTGTAGAGCAGGTTTCCAGAGGCTTTAATGCGTTGTGGTTCTCACTGCAGGCTGGATGATGGTCTGCTGGAGGTGGTGGGCGTGTTTGGATCCTTCCACTGTGCTCAGCTCCAGGTCAAAATGGCCAATCCTGTACGACTGGGACAGGCCCACACTGTTAGGGTAAGGCAATAACAAGCACACACACACACACCCTAACCCTAACCCTAACCCTAACCCTAACCCATGCCTTACCCAAACCCTTATTCTACACTTACCTACCCAGAACCTTAAAACCTAGTGTTAACCTTCAAAGAGCCCTTTAAAGGCCTGCCTAACGTGAGGACCAGGCAAAATGTCCTCACTTTCCAGAAAAGTCCTCAGTCCCATGGTTAAAAGCTTAAATTGGTCCCCACAAAGACACTTGTACAAGTACACACACACACACACACACACACACACACACACACACACACACACACGTGAACAGGGCTCTGCCACAGTGCTTCCTATTAGCCTCAATAAAGTGGGTATGGAGACAGACAATGAGGGAGTCAAATGAGTTTTCCTTTCCGTTTGCCTCGTCACAGCGCTAGAGAATCAAATTAGAACTGATCTCATCAAGCAGTTGCTGCTAGGCTCTTGCATTAGCTCATATATTTTGCTTGTTTCATTTACACTAATTCCTTCTGTTGTTTACATGTAATCATTCACCCTTCATGGGGAAAAATCCTTCACCAACCACTCCAAAAAATGTTGCTTAACATTTACCTTTAATTTAAACAATGTCCTTAGAAACCTTTTAGTAGAATATGCCATGTTAGTTGTTTATTTTATTTTGTCTTTTGTTTGTGTGTTCACTTTTTCAGTTGTGTGCCTGTGTTCTTTGTAAAATCTTTATCCAAAAATAAAGTATTGGAAAAAAAAAAAAAGTCAGGTCAGCTTGGAGTCTTGGTAGGTGAAACTCAACTCATATCGTATCTCATTATCAGATATCTGGTTGTTGTCTCTCTCTCCCTCTCTGCTCAGCTGGTTCTGAAGAGCTCCAAGATGCCCATGCAGGTGGACGGGGAGCCGTGGGCCCAGGGTCCCTGCACCATCACCATCACACACAAGACCCAGGCTCTCATGCTGTACCACAGCAGTGAGCAGACGGACGAAGAGGACGAATCCAGCGCCTCGGAGACAGAGAGCCCCACCCCTCACGACTCCCCCAGACCCCCGGGGCCAGCCTCAGCTCGGGCATGACCCCCCCATACATGACCCCTCCCCCCCCCCACACACACGCCCACCCTACTGCTGGCTTAAGGCAGTTGCACATCGGGCGCGCTGCGAATACACGGCACGAAAAAGCGAATATTTTGGAATGTGATTTTTAATGTGTCTCACCATCGGAAGCGACGTCCTAGAAAAATCGAACTCAGTTCGAAAAAGTAAAAGCCGCAAAATAGCTTAGCAAAATTACGGTGCTGATGTCGAAGCTTGTATTGACTTTGTATACGTTCGGTAATTATTAATAACACGCAAATTAATCGCACGAATGAAACACGCCCAGTGTGCAAAGGCCTTTTATGTTAGATTCCTTCTGTAGCCCAGTTTCTATTGGTCTCTCATTTTTAACGGCACTTACTTACTGAAGCCTCCTTTCCACTGAGCGGTACGGTTCAGTTAGGTACCGCATGGCACTCATTGAATTTCTTCCCACTGTCAAAATTTGCAAATGGGTACCAAAATAAGCAAACACCTATTTTGGACTCCGTTGAGGCACCAAGCCGTCCCTGAAAGGGTGGAGCTACACACTGCGGTCCGTTGATTGGTCGGCAGAATCATTTTTGTGCGAAAGATAAAGCGCTGTGTGTAATCACCTCTGTAACAGTGAGTGAAATATGTCGCCGCTCTTTCTGATTGTGTGGCGTTCTTCCTCTTCATTGCATCTTGTTGACGGGCTACGCTGTGTCCCGCTGCTACAATCTCATGATAGTTATGTCATGACCGAGACTATTGCCGTCTGGCATAAAGCCCACCTACTAAGTAAGGGTACCGTCTGCAGTGGAAACACAAGCCAGATCTAATAGGGTTACCGGTCCCTGCTGAACCGTACCGTACCATGCCGAGCTGAGCCAATCTTTTCAGTGGTAACGAGGCATACGATCTCTGCACACACTTAATCCTCAAACAATGTTGATGAGGTAAATATTCCTTTGTGCTCATTTCATGTCTTTTCCGAGAGCTCACGGGTTGAGAACGGTTGCTTTGGAATTGGGCTGGTGTGATTTAGTTTTTCTGTCTTTTATTTCCACACTCCCCATATTGTATTATATTGTTCACCAGAGCTCCTCCACAGGTCAGCACAGACGGGAGGAGGTGGATGTTTTGGAGAAAGATAATTGTTTATTTGCACTGATCCCTTGTGCCATATATATATATATTTACAGTCAGCTATACTGTGTCTATTATACCGGCTCTGCAGTTGAATGCCCGGCACAGCGCTTGGGTCTCAGTGAGCCATTTCTAACTAGTTGCCCTGGTTCAATAGACCAAACCCCCTCAAAGCCATGTCTTAATCAACAGTAGGTGATTATGTATTTATATGGAAAGGAACAGCACTGTCACAACCAGGGTGAAGTGGAGGCTGTTTTGCATGATTTCAATGAGTGATTTTTTTTTTACCCCAATACACAAAGAAATAGCAAACTCAATTTGTGCATAAGTTAGGAGTACTGGGGGACTGCGGTTGATGGTAGTGCAAAGTGTTCCCTTTTCATACTCTCCATTACAATGTTGATTGTTTTTAAGTGTCTTCTGCATTGGTCACCTAGGATCAGGCTTTAGAAACGTTTGTATTGGCCAAGAGGAGCGAGGGCTCTGTTACAACTGCGATGCGTTGTCAGTCACTGGGCATTGATTGGTCGGCTGGTTTGTTTACTTCATGATGACATGTAGCCTGCCAAACTGTTAGATTGTATTAGGATACAACTATAGGTTATATATTGTGTGTGTATATATATAAATATATATATATATATATATATATATATATATATATATATATATATTATATATATATATATATATACCTTTCCTTTAAGAGCTACAGGAAGTACTGAAGAGTACTGCTTAGTCTTGATCCAAATATTAATTTGACCTAGATATACATTGTGTTCTTGACATAGTTCCTTCTGTTTACATATTTTGTGCTGCACTGTTTTAGGCACTTACACTGACAAATCCCTGACACTGCTTACGACATACATGAAACCATAATGCTGTCCTTTGATGTTGCTGCCGATAGTGATAACTGCTGATGAGATTAAGCTGTCCCATGTTGTTTTACATTATTTACATTATCCTATTGCATTTCATCATTTGTGTTTTCCCAAATAGTCCCCACTAGGTGGCAGACTATAGACAGTATTTCCTTTTAGATAAGTGGATATAGTTTTAATTTTAATGCTTTCTTGCATTTACTTTCCTTGGTAGTGTTCAGATGATATAGGTCTTACTGTTGAGTTTTATCGGTTTCATCTTCCCTGTGTACTCTACTGCATAATGTGCGCAAGAGGTCATTTCTGTCCAGAAAGCCTACTGGTAGTGGAAATGAATTGTACCATTTAGAGGTGGTCCTGTGTGTTACAGGATGGTTGCCTGTTGCTTACAGCCATATCAGAAACATCTGTAGAATGTTAGTTCATTGCTTTCTTTAGGAACCAGGAGCCAACTTGCTGCTCACAAGGCTGAACAGGGATCAGTTTGTATAGCCGCATGATGCCTATGCTTTTGGAATATGCACCTCCGTGGCAGGTAACCAAGCCTCATGGTCTCATTACCCTCTATTATGTTTGGTGAATGTCATCTTGCTCAAGGACACCTGTATGATCTTTTACATTGCCGTACATGTTTACCACAGTTCTGAGTTTGTGTTGCACTGACTTTGCTTAAATGTATGATGTGTTTTTTAGCCAGGCTAGCACCATACAGCTCTAGTTCAGAACTCTGTTCTAGAGTGTAATACCTGGATACCTGCTTGATGAATTGTGACACAATTTGATTCCTGGAGTGTAAGGTTGCTAGCATGTCTAAAGACGTGCTTGTTTTATTGTTGGAGGGATGTTATTGTTCTTTTTAAGGCTCCTAATTCATAGCTCTCAGTTGAATTCTTGTAAAATCTTGGCAGACATAGAAACAGTATTTATATAGACTGAATTTGGCAGAGCAAATGTCCATGTTTCACACTGTTTTGTGTGTGCCAAAATGCTTTCATTATTAATGAATATATGTTTGAATACGCTTACTTCTTTGCTGTCAAATGTCTGTTCGAAAAAAACTATTAAGAGAAGGCAGATAAGTGTGCCGAAAACATGACAATTCATTTAATTGTGACGGCGATGTGGTCCTGAGAAGAAGCCTTTATGTGACCTCTGCTAAAGAGCAAAAATACAAAGAAACTGGAGGAAAAAAAATCAGCTTTTATTGGTATACAATCATGTAAAACGTTACTGTTTACAAAAAGCAGTCTGTGAGAACGGTTTTGTGAAGTTGTTAGCACAGGTGATTTTGATTGAACTGAATGTAATGAATCGATCTTTTGAATTTGAAGACATTCCCATAAATATTTTAATATATAAACCAAAGGTGTTTGTGTTTTTAATCGAGTGATATTATATATTAAGTGCTTCAAGAATTTGAGGCGAAAATGGACAGCATTGTATTGGGCCGTGTTAATCATTTGCCAAAGAAGCAAAGGTTGTGTTCACATTGCTTGTAAATGTTGTTTCTTTGAAAAAAAGAAAAAAGCTGCTACCACTCAATCAATCATACACACCTGTCATCATGTCAAACTATCTATGTAAGCAGTAAGCACTTATAAAGCAAAAACAGTGCTTTTCCCTGACATGTGACCTCTACATTTTTATGAAGTCACACATTGTACCAGGACGGCTGCTGCATCTGCATTTTTTTTTATTATAATAAGTCTGTGGATGTTAAGTTGATTTCCCAGATGAATGTTTGTCTTTCTTAGTTGATTCGATTCATTTTGCCCTTGGTTTTTTTTGCCAACCTGGAGCATTTAGCGTTTTTTTTGTCTTGTCCTCAGGAAAATATACAAACAGTTTTATTTAGCCATTCGACTTTATAGTGAGAGAATTGTGCCACTTGCCAAATAGATTTTCGATTTCAATAATGGTATATGTTCAAATTGAATCCAAAACTTTCAGGCTGTAGTGCATAAGTGAGAACACCTGAATGACAATTAAAAACACCTATCAGGCTTTTCTGGATTTCCTTATCTAACATCTCTACCTTTTATTATTAAATGACAATTGAACTGTATGAGTGTTTTTAGACAGTAGGCCTATACAATATTATACTACTAAAATGATTTCAGTATATATAAATATCTACTATAATATTAAATTTATCTTTAACAAGAGATTAGAAGTACATTTTTCATAGCAAGCAGTTTATTTCAATTACTTTTGCTTTAGCTCATTATAAAATGACCTACCATTTGGTAGCATGTTTTTAGAAATCAATTTGAACCTTAAACTCTCTTTATGAATCTACAGTAAGACCTCAATGTCAAAAAATGATGCTTACCTTTTTTTGGAAAAGTATGCAGTAGCCTAATTTATTTGCTGCTAGCTTCCTGCAAGGAGGCTTACTGAAAAGGCCTACTAGAAACGGTGACATCAAGTGCAACCATTTAACATTGCTGCTAAGTTTAATACATTTTCAATAAGATCTAATAACGAACAATGCTTTACAAGACAGTAGAGTAGAACATTTTAAATATATAGCTCAGAGAACATTGCTTCACCTCAAAGGGAACTTATATCTTATTGCATTGAAGATGGGGTTTAAAAAGTGTTTGACACCAACCCTGCGTTCCGAATCGCATACTGTCTACTATATAGTATGTAGAATTTTTTTTAGGGTGTCCTGATTCTTGTGGCCAGATTTAGGATGGTTAGAAGTACCCAGATGTCCTACTTCATCCGGCCAAGATTGTTAGTGTTGAAAACTGCATCCTATTTGGGCGATTCTGACCCACAATCACGCAAGCGGATCGACCTCACATCGACAAATCCTCCATATGAAAACAAACGGGGATGCGCCGGATATGAAAGCAAGAGGCAAGATCAAGGCGCAATGTTATGATGAAATAAAGGAGTAAAAGTATGTCCCAATAGTATACTGCAGGGATTCCCAAAGTGTGGATGAAAAATGTAATGGCGGTCTGATCATTACACAAGAGGGTTTTATTTTCGCGGAAATAGGTCGTAAAAAGTCGGGTTGTGTTTTCCAAGTTGTGTTTATTTAATTTTTTTAATCGGGTGGAACACTGGCTGTGCTCTCGGAAGCGGCCGGGGCGTTTGTGCGCTTGGAGAGAGAACGCTTTGTGTGGAGAGAAAAAACAGGCACGGGGCATCGACAAAGCCGATTCAAAGCCTCAAATCATTATGTTGCGAGTCAACGTGTCAGAGGCAGGAATCGGCGATCGACTGTGGCTTTTTAGCTGCTGCAGTTGTGCTGAGGAGAGATGCCAACTGCTGTCCTTTTACGCACCAGCACTGCTGCTGTTATGTTCAGATTTCATCATTTGCGTCAAAGCCCTAATGATTTTAAGAGACGCTTTTTTTAAACGCTGTCCATGTGATGGTGGTGATTGATTGTCACTTTGTGAGCTGTAAACTGAAACCAACGGAGATCTCGGAGGGCTTCCCCTCGACAACGTTAACGTGCCCCGGTTATCATTTCAGCCTTAAACCACGGCGTTGATAGCTTTCGTTTCAGCACTAGGCTATGTGATTAACTGAGCATTAAAGAGGACCTATTATGCTACTTTTCTGGTCTTAATTTCTTGTTTTACACTGCTATAGAGCAACCTGACACGAATCACATCACAAAAAACTATGTAGATTTTCGGGAAGCTCTTTCTCTTATTTTGGCGATCCAGCACATCTTGTCAACACTTGAGTGTGTGTGCTTCGGCTCCCTCCGCCTGTGCTTCGGCCATCTCCGCTCCCCTCCCCCCCCTCCTGCAAACCCCACTCCGTTGTGATTGGTTACCTTCCTTCCGGAACACTTTCAGTGGCGGGAAGCGCGAGCATGGACCTATAAGGGCGCGAGGCAGACGCGAGGCAGACGCGAACAGGGAAGTGACAGCATTACCATACATGGAAACATCCGCGTGGAGACATCACAAAGTTTTATGCGACGGCACAAATTATGAAAGGGTAGACCGCTTTGAACACGTGACTTCTCGACTGGCTAGAATAGTGTTTAGTGCTCTGCACAGACACCCCAGACGGTCAGCAGGGAATATGTCGAAATGCATGTAAGTCATTATTTGATAATTTAGTATGGTTAAGCATGACTATGAATCATCATAACAACGTTTATAGGTCATAAAAGTCAAAAAGCATCATAGGTCCTCTTTAAATAAATGCTGCGTCTCAGATGCCGAGGACAGCAGCGAGGATGACCCGCTATGCACGACCGAACCAGAGCATAGGAGAGATGCTGATCACAGCGGGGCAGAGGAATTTGCGTGTGAAGAATAGTCTGTGGTGAACCCATCAGAGTTCGGTCTATTTGCACTATCCTACTGTTTATTTGCAATGAAGAAAAGTGTTTTTTTCAATGCGTTTTTATTTTCGTACATTATTTAAATAAATAAAATTGATTGAGTTGAGTTTTGAAAAACAGGGGGTTCGTCTTATAATCGGGGTTGTCTTAATACGGGTACAGTGTTTTTTCCCCACACAATAAAGACATGTAAATAAACATTTCCTTTGTAAAATTTAGAATCAAAAACTTGAATGTTAATTAATAAATAAATGGCGGCTATTCAAAATGAAGCGAAGTTATCTTCTTCTACCATATGTGCACCTAGTTGGTGGCCTACATTAATTCTCGCAATGTATTTAAAATTACTAGCGTTCTAATTTTATTTCCATAACAAGTGTAATGATGTTTGCTCCACGGTCATTTAAACTTGCTGCAATTGTTGCTCAACGTTACTCAAAATATTAGGCTGTAATATTTTCCCCATTTTATCTGCTTTCTGCCCCTTGTTGTGATCGTGATTATTTTATTATGTGTGTTCTGGTCATTAGAGCATGATTAAACATGCCACCTTTAATATGGCTATAAAAAAGCTTGCTGCATTTTTTTTAAGGTGTGGGGGTGCGTCAACCCGGTTGGGACATAGAAGGGGGTACGTGGCTAAAAAAGTTTGGGAACCGCTGACCTACTGCATCCTAACTAGATTATTTTTATCGTGGGATGTAGTATGTAGAATCGAAAAAATAAAGAGTATGCGATTCAGAACGCAGGGCATGTTTAAGATGTCCTGATATATTAAGGCACATCAGCCAGCTACATTAACTATAAATGAGTGTATTCAAATAAACAAATAGAACACAAATCTAGGATGACAACTGATAATATAATAATATATATAATAAGGGCTCAAAAAGAATTAGAAATGTTTATCCAAGAGAACGATAATGAATACACAAATCCCTCAAACTTATGGGAAACAACTAAGGCTTATTTAAGGGGTATTATTATATCATATTGTTCAGCTAAAAAGAAAAATAAGTTGAAAGAACAGAAACGCCTTGAGTTGGAATTACAAAAAGCTGAATCTGAACATAAACACAATGGTTGCAATGCAAACTGGCATAAAGTTATAAGAACTAGAATGGCCCTAAACACACTTCTATCTCAGAATGCAGAAAAGGGTTTATTTAGACAAAAACACAAGATATACGAATATGCTAATAGATCAGGGAAGTATTTAGCTAATCTTATAAGTAACAAATCATCAAACAAATCTATTGATAAAATTAAGGATAAACATGGGAAGCTGCATTATACAAATATTGAAATTGCTAATGTATTTAATGAATTTTTTTCATCTCTGTATACATCAAAAACAGTGGGCATGGATGATAAAATGAATGTTTTTTTTCAACGTATAACACTTCCTAAAGTATCTGATGAAGATAGGATTAAGTGTGATATGGATATATCTTGTATGGAGGTTGAGGAGGTGATAGGAACCTTAGCATCTGGAAAGGCTTGTGGACCAGATGGTCTCCCTCCAGAGATTTATAAAACTTTTAAAGGTACTCTCTCACCCCTAATTACTAAAATGCTTAAATACTCTTTGTCAATCAAAACGCTTCCTCAATCATTACAATTGGCTACAATTAATATGATACTAAAAGAAAACAAAGACCCAGAATATCCCGAATCCTATAGACCAATAAGTATTCAAAACACAGACTGTAAAATTTTAGCTAAACTTCTTGCCACTAGGATTAATCATATTATACCAAAAATTGTGGGACATGACCAGACTGGCTTTGTCCAAAACAGGCAATCATATTCAAACATTAGGAGATTATTAGGTATTATACAGTATGTTAAAATTCAGAAACTTAATGCATTAGTGGTATCATTAGATGCCGAAAAAGCTTTTGATCATATTGAGTGGGATTATTTGTTTAAAACTTTAAAGGAGTATGCTTTCGGAGACAGGTTTACTGAATGGGTTAAGTTGTTATATTCTGCACCACAAGCATCAGTTTCTATTATGGGGGTAATGTCTTCTCCTTTCTCCATAAGTAAAGGTACCAAACAAGGATGCCCTTTATCTCCTTTATTATTTGCATTAGCAATGGAACCTTTGGCAGAGATGATTAGATCTAGCTCCTCAGTTGTTGGTATTCAAACTAAAAAACAAATACACAAGATCTCACTGTATGCAGATGATGTTCTTTTATTTCTGAACAATCCTATATCCTCCGTCTCAGCTGTTGTCCAGATAATAAATGAGTTTGGGGTGTTCTCTGGCTATAAAGTCAACTATGGAAAATCATTAGCTTTACCACTAGGGAACTTGACCTGTTCTGAATTATCGGGTTACATTCCTTTTCAGTTGTCCCCTAATGGGTTCAGATACTTGGGAATTAATGTCTGTTGTAATTTCGATGATATGGTAAAAATGAATTTAGACCCAGTGGTGAATGAAATTCGAAAAAATCTTCAAAGATGGAGCCCTTTGTTAATATCATTGCTTGGCAGAGTTGCCATCATTAAGATGAATGTCTTACCCAGACTATTATATCCATTGCAGATGCTACCCAATTATATTCCAGTTAAGTTTTTTAAATCACTACATAGTTTGATAAGTAAATTTGTATGGAAGGGCAATCGCCCAAGATTTAAATTGGAGAAACTGCAGTTACCAAGGGACAAAGGGGGGTTAGCACTGCCAAATATAATGTATTATCATTGGGCCTCACAAATAAGATATATTACTGAATGGTTAAATAATGATGCTAGTTCCACATTTCTGGATTTGGAAAATATTGGATGTGAACCTGTACTGTCGGATATGCCCTTTATAAATATTGCAATTTCACTACAGGGAATAAAAGATAATTTTATTGTTCGAAATACCCTTAAAACATGGAATCAAGTACGTAGACACTTTGGGATTAAAAATCAACTCTCTATTCTGGCGCCTATTGTTTGCAATCCTGATTTTGAATTGTCATGTTTAGATGTGGGTTTTAAAACATTGAATGATGCTGGTATCTTTCGAATACAAGATCTCTTCTCAGATGGGACTTTAAAATCTTTCTCTCAACTCAGGACTGAATTCGATCTCCCTCAAACACAATTTTTTCGTTATTTACAGCTTAGGAGCTATATTCATTCTATACCAACATATATGAGTGGCTTGAATATCAATCCGCTTGAAAAGACGCTATTAAAGGCCTCTTCTCTAAATAAGAAAGTTTTAAGTTATATTTACTCTCAAATGTTTGTCAACATCCCTACGATTAATAGTAAAATTTCCTGGGGTGAAGATTTTGGATTCCATCTGGATGAGGGGATGTGGAAGAAGATCTTGTTGAATGCAAAGAAAATTACTTGTTCTAATAAATCCTATGAGACTCAATATAAGATTATCCACAGACTGCATGTTACCCCTGTTATTCGATGCAAATATGACCCTATGTGCTCATCATTATGTGTGAAATGTAAAAGTAGTTCTGGCACTTATGGACATCTAATGTGGTCATGTCCAAAAATATCAAGTTTCTGGCTATCGGTTAAAAATGAGATTAAGAACATTTTTAAGTTTGATATTCCACTAAACCCATATCATTTTGTTTTGGGACTGGATGCAAATTGTGAGCGTAGATACAGGTACATTCTTAGAGTGGCTTTGTATGCTGCACGCCTCACAATACTACATAAATGGTTAGATGAAGATCCTCCTAATATTACAATGTGGTATGAAAAATGTATGTCCATCTTGCCATTGGAGAGACTGTCACATGTGGTGCGAAATACGCTTGATGTATTTGTAGGAGAATGGTCCCCATTGGAATTGTACCTGGGGGAGGAATGGTCTAGAGTGATGTGTATAGGGGTATGCATTTGAGGAGAGACTGGAGAGCCACACGAGATATTTGATTTGGCACTGCATCAACATGTTATATTTTAGTTTATGTTATTTTTATTTATTTTTGTGACTGTCTGTTTGTGTCTTGTGGTCTACATGTCTGTGTCACTTTGTGGTTCCTTGTGTTGTCTCACATAAAAAAAAAAAAAAAAAAAAAAAAAAAAAAAAAAAAAAATTCTTCATTCAGAAAGTCCACCACACCTTTATTGATGACAATCACTGGTTGAGCAACACAGATTATGTTTAACTTTAAGACAATCATGTACATTGACCATATCTAGTCCCTGTAGCTCCTGTTGGAGATACTGAATTTAACCACCACACACAAAGCATTGCACAATGGTTGATTGCACAGTACACAGACAAAATCATATGTACATGCATTGGTCCCTTTAAATATTAAGTGCAAAGAACAATTAAGTACATTTTAGATCAGTTCTGCAGAACAGAATCAACTAAATTACATGAAGCCAGCAGTTAATCGAGGACATATCTTATCAACCAAAAATGGAAGCCATAAGGAATAAATTCAAATATAGCAAGAACTGAACAGAACTATATTCTGCTAAGAATACACATGGATATTATGTTGTACAGTGCATTATAGTTATCGAGTAAACCAATGGCAACAGAGTATACTTGGACCCTTATTATGGCATTGGAAAGCTCTCAATAAATCCAAATAGCCTTGTCGTAAACCACAACTCGAACATTGTGATGATAGGCTAATAGTGAAAACAGCAGATTTCACTATGTAGGTTCAGACTTTACATGCAGTGGCATCATGTTCTCACCTTTGCATATTGGCATAAACCTTCAAATATAAAAAAGGTCCATACCTAAAGGGTTTTAATTATCGTTAAGCCTTTTCTATCATATCAGTAAAGTCACTCTGTACAATGGTGCCTTTTGAGAACAGAGGGTACTACTTTGTCAAAAAGAACAAGGAGTGCTGTGTGTGAACATTTACCTTTGTTCTTAATGTACCGTACACCTACAGCTCTACACCCATATGGTCTATCATGTCACGCCTTTTAGCACCTGCAAGGCGAGCATGCACATGTTAAGTTTGAATCAAAGTGATCAGTCTGAACACTGACCAACCACTGATGAACCCTAGTGGTGAAACATGAGGAAATGAACCAATAAGTCACCAGAGGGCTTTAGTAAAACACATCACGCAATCTGGGGTCAACTTTGTATTAAAGGTCACATATTATGCTAAATGCACTTTTTAAATGTATTCTAACATCCATGGTTCCACGGTGTGCCTAGAGACTGCCAAAATATTTGAAAAAAATAACAATCTCTCCTGTTCTCACTCTCCCCCTTTCTGCCATTGTGAGATTAGCTGAACATCAGCATAGTACAATAAATTATCTGAAAGTTTTTTTCAGCAAACAATTAAAGAAAAACGTATTAGGGACAACTAAGACTATATAATATGTTGTATAATAGTACCGAAAAGTGTATAATATGGGAGCTTTAAACAACAAATGATTTCCCCGTTTTACTGTACATCTTTACCATCCTAGTATACCAACTAATGAAAAGCCAACCGAGCATTATGATGGCTTGTTGGTTTAGTGCGCCTACCATAGATATTTTCCTATGGGGCATACCATGCAAGCACGATGTATCAAGGACATTTGCTGCATGTCATGTAAAGGCAAAATGCCATTTCAAAAATCAAAAGAAAGACTGTCAGAACTTGATAAGAACAGAGTCTATGTGACTCCTCTTCTCCTCAGCTGAATCAGTCCGAGAGCTGAGGAAGTGAGCGTATATAGGGCTGGGTGATACAAACTATGAATTCACTGATATCTCCATAACAAAAATGCCATGTTCTGAAAAGGAGAAGTTTCAGCGGATTGGTTGTAGGGTACACTGCTAGTGAGTATTCAACAGCCAATCACATCAGAGAAACACATTTTGTTTCTGGCCAATCACATGGCAACCTTCAAAGACACAGACAACCCAATGGATACAGAGTTGGTTAACTTAGCTTAACACACTGCATGCTACTGTGAGGGATTATACCTTTAATATTAATAAGCATTTATATTGACCGTGCAGTTGTTAGCTATTTTTTTCTATTCTGAATCTTCTATTAGAAAATATTTGGCTTCAGGGAATCTTTAAAGCCACCTGAACTGATTCCTAGCATGGCCTATGGATTTACTTATGTTGTAAAAAATTGTATTGACTATATATATATATTTTTTCATATCACCCATCCCTATAACCTTAAAGAGGACCTATGATGCTTTTTGACTTTTATGACCTATAAACGTTGTTATGATGATTCATAGTCATGCTTAACCATACTAAATTATCAAATAATGACTTACATGCATTTCGACGTATTCCCTGCTGACCCTCTGGGGTGTCTGTGCCGAGCACTAAACACTATTCTAGCCAGTCGAGAAGTCACGTGTTCAAAGCGGTCTACCCTTTCATAATTCGTGACGTCGCATAAAACTTCGTGACTTCACCACGCGGTTGTTTCCATGTATGGTAATGCTGTCACTTCCCTGTTCGCGTCTGCCTCGCGTCTGCCTCGCGCCCTTATAGGTCCATGCTCGCGCTTCCCGCCACTGAAAGTGTTCCGGAAGGAAGGTAACCAATCACAACGGAGTGGGGTTTGCAGGAGGGGGGGGGGGAGGGTAGCGGAGATGGCCGATGCACAGGCGGAGGGAGCGGAGAGTGCCGAAGCACACACACTCAAGTGTTGACAGGACGTGCTGGATCGCCAAAATAAGAGAAAGAGCTTCCCGAAAATCTACATAGTTTTTTGTGATGTGATTCGTGTCAGGTTGCGCTATAGCAGTGTAAAACAAGAAATTAAGACCAGAAAAGCAGTATAATAGGTCCTCTTTAACAGCTACACTTCCACACACTCCAAAATGATCATGTATTTTGCTCATGCAGACTTCCTATCAAAACGCTATACTGACACATGTTGAAGAGGGTCGTGAATAATTCACTTCTGTCCCTTTCACAACATTCTACAGTGTATAGTAAAGCACCTGCAGTTAATACATCACACACTCAGCACAGACATCCTGTACGAAAGTGTGCAGTGTGTGTTCTGTTCTAATCCTCCATAAGGGAGGAAACTGATTAAATATCTGAAAAAGGAAACCCAGCATCATCAAGTCAATGCAATGAGCTGAATGACTCTGCATGACTGACTCTTTATGCTGTTGTACTTTTTGTATGCGTTCCCCTATAGTTTCAGAAAATTATAATATCCAACTCATCTTTTTCCATCAAACCCACTATCACTAATCTTATGATGAATGGGTTTGGGACTCACAAGTGCCTCTCAATGACATCTCAATGATTCTCTTGAGTACCGAGAAGCCGGCTTCATTTCCATGGTCACAGATTAGCAGTTGTGGATCACAGCTAGCAAAGTTAACATCAGCTAAGGACATTAGCTGACATGCTGTTAACTATTGGCATGCATTTTAATGCCAACATTAAACCACTGTGTACTAATATTCTAACATATTCCTTATTTTTTTTTAGTATATAGCAGACATAACAAAGGTTCTTTGCAGTGAGCACTAATAGTGGGGATAATCATTATTTTGTACCCGAACCATCCCAACAGCTGCCAACAATGCCATTCAGTTACAACTCTACAGATAGCATTGGTTTTCTACTGTAAAGAAAGAGACAGCGCTTGCTAAAGTGTTGCCATTAGCTGGGAGGAATAATAATAATAATTATTTTCTTTTTCAAAAGTTAAATATACATTCCACTACTAATGACATGTACTTCACATGCTGCTCTTTATGCCTGCAGCTTGCACAGAGCAATGGAAGAGCCACTTGAGAAGATCCAGAAAGCTGGGAACACAGCTTCGGCAAAAGGAAACACAAACGAGTGGAAAGGATATGCCATGGGTCCCATTATATTGTAGAAGGTGGCGGTGCCCCCCTCACAATCCAACAGCACACCTACACGCTTTGAATTGGGATTGACCAGCACGTTCTCTTTGCTGTCATGCCATGCCGACAGCTTGACGTTAAACCACTCCACACACCAGGACTGGGCGTTCCGGCCCAGGCGACTGGTGGGGCCTTTGCGGTCGATGCTGCTGTAAGCCAGGCCGATGCCAATGAAGTTGTTGCTGCTCATGCGGACCTCCCAGTAGTGGCGCCCCCTAGAGAAACCTTTGGAGGCCAGCACCTGGGAGCACACAGCGAAGCGTGAAGCGTGCTCGGGGTAGTCTGTGTGCTCATCTGACACAGTGGCCTTGGTCAAGCCCTCACTCAATTCGATACGTCGGTGGGCCGTCTTTGCATTCAAAGTGAGTACTGTGCCATCTGGTAGGGACAGAAAAAACAAAAAAAAATATATATTAGTAACAAAAACTTCCTATTAACCTCTGAGGGGAAGCTACACGCCAAACCCTTATACTTACATTTCAGAAGTTCAGTTCGTTTCTCTGCAGATGTTATGTCTGGGGGAATGTCCGAAGTTTCTACAACAGAAGAAAAACAAGTGAATTGTCTTCATGGTAAGGGATAACAAGTGGAAGCTTTACAATGGAGGGTGGACGGTGTCTACCTGGTCTCTCTTTGGATTCAGATTCAGGAGTACGGCATCGCTGTTGGTTTAAATCCAACAGGTTTTCTTTTGAACCGGCTCCTTTCATTTTCCCCTTATTGGCTTCTGTGGATTGGGAAGCTTTTTTGGAAGGTCCTAAAAGAAAAGGAAATAAATTTGTTTTGTTACTGCAGTGTTTAGTGACAGGTAACTGTTATGAACAAGCATTACATGATTGCACCAGCATTTTCCCTTATTGTTATACATAGGAAGGATGTATTGCATTAGTCTGAACTAGATATGTCTGATAAACTGAACACCTATGTTAGTTATCAGTCAATTGAAACGGCATGTTTCTTACTTTGTTTTTTCTTTGGGCCTGTGTTGGGTTGATTACCTACACCTGGACCGTGAGGCCCTGGGAATCTGGGTTGTCCTGGATGCCATTGAGGCCCTGAAATAGAACAGTGAAGAACAGCCATATTATTCATAAACTGCCAATTGTTAAATGTGTTATTAAATGTTTGTTTTTTGACATGCTGTAAAGCATATGTGTTGAACAGAGGAACATACCAGGGCCTGGGTAAGGTCCATGGTTCATAGGTCCATATCCATGGGCAAAAGGTGGTCCTTCACCTGAGAACATGCCAGATAGTTTCATTACAATGGCTTCTTTATACAAACAGTGCAGCACTATATTGAGGATATATTTTAACACTATTGCTTTGGCTCCATGGTGTTGTGTCTCCCAAACGGAGCCTTCAAGGCAGCACTGCCTGCAAGGCCCTATCTTAGCCTCTGTAGCAGATGAAGGCTTGAACAAAAACATTTGACTTTAATTCAATTTAACTGTGAATTAAAAAAAAAAAAAAAAAAAAAAAAGTATGTCCCCAGTGTGGTCACCTACCCTGTGCATGGTGGGGTGGATACCAGCCTGCAGGCGGCCCTCCATAGGACTGACCAGGAGCTGGCCTGAATAATGGATTGATTGGTGGACGACCTGGACTGTGAGACCTGGGATTTCTTCTTTCCTTTGAAGGGTCTGAAGGTTTCCAAAACAGAGCTTGTGAAATGAGAAGACATTCTGCACACCCAGAAGTGTTTAATCTTAATAGTGAAGAATGTTGTTACAAATCGCCTTTGCTTTACCCCAATCCAAGCAAGTTTGTTCTTGACAGATGTTTTACAGTAAAATTGAATAGACTCAGTGTGAACAATACACACATTGACAAACTCAAATCCACATTTTCAATAATACAATAAAAACTTCATAGAGATAAACTTACCACGTTCTGGCTGAGTGCTAGTATTTTCTGGGACTGGACCAGCTTTCATATCTGTGAATGGCAAATGGACTGCATTTGTAATAGTCCTTTACAATTTGCCTCCCTCTCAAACACATGTGAACAGGAGGACCGCCAACCTTGCTTTAAGTTTACAACCTGCTCTATCAGCTGAGCCCCTGAATATCCCATGTACCATCATTACACACATATTGCTCCTTACTTATATACCACCACCAGAAAAACACAGCGTTAACAAAGTCAACATTTGATTTCCTCTCCAGTATTCCCCATATTACATGAACTCACCCGGTGCAACATTATCAGTGTTAAGCTCTGCAACAAAATGGGACACGAAGGCCTCATTATACTTCCATAATACATCTCGGAATGTAAAATCCTCACTCAAAATGTCCCCGCACAGTCACCTGGTTTAAGCATCCGTTGTCTGGCCTCCACAGGCTGTTTAAGGACCTCAGTCAGATACTCCTTCAGGGCAGAAGCAAAGGCCTGCGTAGCGATCACCTTCTTGGAGTCCAGGCTGATCCGAGGGGTGAAAGGCTCAAAGTTTGCAGCTGCGGGCAAGTCATATGAAGCCTGTGAGGAAGAACACAATGTTAGTTATTTTGATGGACCAAGGTTTTGTTCAAAATGGTCATCATTGGGAATGATGTGTGAAAATAAAGCTGTCAGATTGCACTGTGATAGTTGTAACATGACTTTCATCCAAATGTCTCAATGTAATCTGGCCAAAAATGTATTCATCATAAATGAAATATTAAAATCAGTACTCATTTAATCCTCAAAGTTAAAACATGCTGAGCCCCTTAGACATAAAGAAGATAGCGCATTATGCTAAATGAAAAGGCCAGTATACAAAACCTGCAAGAATATATTTTCCCAGGCAGCTTTTTTCCAGATACTGTAGATTGACAGGCAGTCTCACCTGTAGGAAGGCCAGGGTGTGGGACTGACTCAGCAGACCGTGGATATCTTCTTTAGCTTTGCCGATGGCGTTTATGTTGTCGGTGAACTTCTTGAGTAAAGTCTTGAGTTTGGTCTGACCGCTCTCCAGCTCGCGGTCCACTGCAGTCAGAGCATCCTGCTCCTCTCGGGCCAGAATATCCCTCATCTGCTGGTACTCAGCCGCCAAGGTTTTCTTCCTGTCGGTGGCTGAGTCCTAGTGGAGGGGCATGAGAGGATCCATATGTACAGTCCATCAGTGAATAAAAACACAGATAAAAGCAGGTCTTCAACTAAAGAGTACAAATATCTAACAATACAAAAACTCAGTGTTATGGATGGCAAATGAAATCGCACAAACTATTAAGCAACTTCTTCTTTAAAAAGCCAATCGTGTAAATAATACAGTAAATGTTAAATGCCAAGTTACCTTCAGCTTGTTCTGCATGTCACTCATTTGAGATACGGTGTTCTCATTCTTCGTAATCTTCCCGTCCAGCAAAGACAACTTCCCTCGCAGATCAGACTACAACACAGAGAAATAGTTTACATTCATTTAATACAGGACACGCACAGAGAATAGAGCTAAGTGTTCAAAACAATGTATTTGGCCCATCTAAGTCTGTGAACGGTTAACAGTGGAATCCTTTCCTACCAAACAAATAGTCCCTATAGAAACTGTTGACAGAAATGCTACGGGTAGGCTATAGCCCATCCACGTGTAAATAGTTTCAACTATAGGTCAATGTAATGTATCTCTTTATTTGGGTTAAATGACCCTTTTACACTTCTAGGGTGAATTTTGACACACTTGCTGGTGTTTCAATACCCACACTTCCCTGTTATTTAGTATGGTATAAAACTATTTAGGATGTCCATACATGTTGGCAGATGCAGCATGCCCTACTAATTCCTTTCCTGATTTTCTGTGTGGAATTCAGCATGCTTTTTTGGCGATTCTGACCCACAATCTAATACATCACATCGAGGGAGCTTACGAGGGAAAACAACCAGCAATGTGACGGATATTCAAGGGAAAGGCAAGATCAAGGCGTGAAGTAAAAGTATGTCACAGACGGTAAGCCAACTGCATGCAAAACTACATACTTTTTATGAGCAGCTTTATGTAGAATAGTAAAGAGGAAGTGTAGGCAATTTGGAACACAGGGACTGTAAAACACACACACACACACACACACACACACACACACACACACACACGCACAAACACACAAACACACACCTCTTTGAGGTTCCTCTGCTCCTCGGGGGTCTTGAAGGGGCAGCCTTTGTGGACCTGTTGGAGGCAGAGGCTGCAGATAGGCCGGCCGTGTTGGCTGCAGTAGAGCTCCATGAGCTTGTGGTGGTCGGGGCAGATCCTCTCCATCAGGTCCCCCAGAGGCTCACTCAGCTGGTGGAGACGGAACACTGGGTTGTCCCGGTGAGGCCTCAGGTGCTCCTCACAGAAAGAGGCCATGCAGGTGAGGCAGGTCTGGGAAGCTTCTGCCTCCATGCAGGCATCACAGCGTACCACCACCAGCATAGCCACTGCTGGGGCCTTGCTCTCCTCCGTGCTCAGTCTGCCCTCGCTCTTGTTAGACCTCAGGTTGAAGGTCTCCACGACGGTGCTGAGGACGGTGTTTTTCTTCAGCTCCGGTTGTGTGGAGAAGGCGGTCCTACACTGAGGGCAGCTGTAGGAGGAGTCCTTCCAGGTGGCCAGCAGACAGTCCTGGCAGAAGTTGTGTCCGCACGGGATGGTCACCGGACAGTGGAAGGGACTCAGGCAGATGCTGCAGGTGAGCTCCTCCTCCAAGCTCATCAGAGAAAACTGACACGCCTCGTCCATTTCGGCCATGATGCGACGTCAGTGAAGGAGAAATTGAGCTGGCAATTTGAAAAAGTGAAAAAGAGTATTTTACAATGCCACTGTTAAAAGTGGCTCAGAGGAACTTTCAGTTTGTGTTCATTCTAGCCGCCCATTTGGACAAAAGGGTAGTGTTTTTACAACACCAGCTGTCCTCAAGGTCTTTTTCTGGTTGAGTGTACCCAGACAAAAGGCATAAATTAAAATTATATAAAGATAGCATTCTTCGCACTGATGGTCTTGTTTGCTTTGTAAATTAATGATCATCAGAGGAACATTTTTACTGTTTCAGAAATATTTTAAAGTTCCTAGTAGCTATGTTAAATTCCTATAGGCTACTGCAAAATGTGTCTGATCCAGTGTCTGGGCAGACAACTCACTAAGGCCCACACTTGGCACACATATACAGCAATAGATTACAGTCAACAGGTGGTCCAGATCTGGTAGCATATTGTCTTTGAAGCTATATTCAGGGTTTTTTCTCCATCCTAGACAATCTGAGCGTCACCTGTGTCAAGTGCATGGCCCCTAGACCAACGTTTAAAATTTTCCACACGTTACAGTAAGTTCTTAGAGGCTATAAGAATAAATAAATTGCTATTGAATTTGACATTCACTGAGATCATGTAGTCTATACCGTAAATACAACCCTCTTCAGGACAGGCAAGGGTCAATGTGACGTCAGACCAGGCAGAGAAACGAAACTTATCTTGTGAACTGCGGGGAAAACGAAACTAAAAAGGTCGGTCCCAAAACAACATTTAATCACATTGTCGACGTGTCTTCACTAGTTTGGCGTATACTTATATTCCATATAACATTAGTATTCAATAGAATTGCGCACAATATTAAAATTAAACGTAGTTTTTAATATAAAATCGTAGGTTGTAGGCGAGGTTCGACGTTACGGCGCGACGCCGAGTTTGATATTCAAATGTAATTCACACCTTTGATAACCATACACAAGCAATTCGGAAAGTAGAAAAAGCTCAGTTCATAAGGTTTAATCTCTAAAAATACCTTGAGCCCTCGAGTCGAATGTAACAGCAGGATAACCACGTCGTTAGGTCCTCTTCAGCGTCACACAGTGGGTTTGTTTGAGCGAGTGTGGTGCTGAGTAATGTTTGAGTGTGCGAGACAGACTGCGCAGGTCCACTGGGGATCCAATATAATACACACAGCTGTGGCCACAGTACGAAGGTGGAGTTATCGAGGGACATAACAATAAAAGACTGCACATAAAATTCAGGTGAGAAAGGACATTTTCGACAATAGCCTATATTTATTGGACAAAGCTAAATTCTTAGGATATATAGGATATTACAGATTTGGGTGCTTAAATAGTGTGAACATTCAGTCAGCTCAGCTGTGGTTAACCGGTTTGACAGCAATTTTATTATCCTTATCATGCCATTTGGCTGCCAGGTGACCTGAAGTGCCTTGTCGTAGCGGAGTCCGGGGTTGGTTGGTACACTTCTCACTCACTCAGGGGCGCAACTACCCATTTGCTGGGGGGTATGCAGGCACTTAGCAGGCGCCAACCTGTGTGTGTGTGTGTGTGTGTGTGTGTGTGTGTGTGTGTGTGTGTGTGTGTGTGTGTGTGTGTGTGTGTGTGTGAGTGAGTGAGTGAGTGAGTGAGTGAGTGTGTGAGAGAGAGTGAGAGAGAGAGAGAGAGAGAGAGAGAGAGAGAGAGAGAGAGCTGGAGTAAGGTCTCCTTACAGAGGCAATGTGCCAGACTCACAATTTCAGTTGATTAAAATGTATAAATTACTAAACATGAAAAGTTGAGGTTAAGTTTGTCTTAGTTTCTGTTTCCAATTCACTGAACAAGATGATGGATTCGCTTGGATGAATGATAAAGAGATATCTGAAGGTCCTGATGAGACAGTAGGTAAGATTCCCAGGTAGTGTAAGCCCAACTAGAACAATAGGTTTTTCTTTGGAGCTATGAGTGTAACGACAAAAAAAATGTTTCTGAGGAAATGTTTTCTGCGGGTGAGCTGCAGGGCTTATGTACATGTATAGTGTTTGAAGTATGTTGTGCAATGCTAAGTATAATGTACAAGGCTAAGGAAGGGGGGGGGGCACCACAAAGCATCACAATTCAGAATCCCCCAAAGCATTACAATTCAGGATCGGTTTGAATAGTGTGTAAGTTACACATACAGTATTACAGGAGAGAGAGAGAGAGAGAGAGAGAGAGAGAGAGAGAGAGAGAGAGAGAGAGAGAGAGAGAGAGTATATAATAGTTTATTGTAAGGGAATTTGGTGACAAACTTAACCTCAGTCTTTCATGTTTAGTTATTAATACATTTTAATCAACTGAAATTGTGAGTCTGGCACATTGCCTCTGTAAGGAGACCTCTCTCTCTCTCACTCTCTCTCTCTCTCTCTCTTTCTCTCACTCACACAACTCAGTCGTGCGCTGGAATGGTGAAAAATATGATAATAGTGGGAAACAGGTGAGTGTGTTGTTTTGGCGCTGACCTGCTATAGGCTAATCACTACACTACCATTCAAAAACTGTGAAAACAGATATAGTCAAAAACTTGAGGTGACACACGTAGATCTGCAGTGACAATCCGCGAGTCGCGGCCGATAATCAGTGTGCATTAATCAATACAATCGGCCATATAGGCCTAAACACGCAATCTTTCTCCTTATCAATCTTCCTGTTTTCTGTTTTGTGCCCCCGAGAGCTTTCTTTACTGCCTCTCCAACTTTAGGTCCCTGTCATCAGATGACAACACGAATCAAATGAAAGCTCCAGCGCGTGCTCGAGGGGGCGTCCGCTGGAGCGCCTATAGTGTGGGGAGGAGGAGGTGAAGGAGCGGGGGGCACCTATCAGTGACGTGCCTTTGTTACTCATCATATCATTTACACAAACGCTGTTAAATACAGAAAAATGCCGACTCCAAATAAGTTTCCCCCGATCGCTTTGGCGCCCCTGTAGTGCATACCCACTTTTTGCGCCACTGCGACTCACTCACATTATTTCTCTGGCATCATTTATGCTAGAATATTCTAACCAGTGGCAAATGAAATGTTAAGGTCTCAGCTATGTAGAAATGTTCTAATAGACTATACACACACACACACACACACACACACACACACACACACACACACACACACACACACACACACACACACACATGTTTTTTTCTAAATTAGATGATTCATGATTAAAATCATGTTTTGCATTTGTGCCAGCCCAATCACAGGGTTGGTTCTTGGCACTGCTGGCTCGCATTAGCTGGTTGGTTGCTACAATGTTAAAATGCTATAGGTACAAACTAGAACAAAACTTGACTGTAGAAGTGTGTCTTAGTACTTTAAACATTAAATATTTAAAAACAAATATAATTAATTTACAATATGAATATTGTAAAGTTGTTGAAGTATGTTTAAAATTTCAGATTGTTTAATCCCTCAAAATAATCCAAGAACGCAGATTTTTTCTAATTGCCCATTTTTTCTTATTGTGTGGGCAGTAGTGTTGTTTTGTTTTTCTTCTTTTCTTCCTGAACCCAATGCCCCAAACCACTGTGGCGTCCCCTAGTGGGGAAAGTAAATTGTTAAATAACATTGTTTTAGAAATATGAATCATAACAAGATATAATAAAATACATTATAACACACACACTGTGAACATTACAGTAGTGTCACTGTTTTTAAATTTAAATTGCATTTCAGTCGCTTGGCTTTTTCATTGTGTGCATGAAACCCTGTTTGTGGACGTGGACGTGACATGTTCACCTCAGTTCACCAAGCTAGATGAACTGATTAAACCAGTATTAACTTCCCAGGACCAATACAGTGTGTTGCTTTTTGTATCATTATTTACATTTACCCTAGTATATAGTATCACACAAAATGAAATTAAAATAACAAAATAATCAAAATTGATCTGCAGCTATCTTGAATTAAATGAAATAGATTAGAGACAATCCAGTCTATTTGAACAGCTAAATTACCTTTTTAAAGGGCCATTATAACACATTAGAGTCATTTTGCTCTAATTGATCTGAAGCCCTATCTTGTTGCTTAAATGTTTTTTCTGCCTCAAAATGAATTGATATAACATTCACAAGGATTAAATGAAATAGATAAGAGCCAATAAAGACTTTTACCAGCTGAAAATACAATTTAAAGGGCCATTATAACACATTTGAGTTTTGCTCCCGCCAGTAATTGTTTTTTCCATAAACAATTTGTATTTCCCGCCAGTAATTGTAACAATTCAAACAGCTCAATCTAACTAGTTATGTCGAGCTATTTGAAATATGTTCAAATAAATATCTGTTTTATTTGCCAACAAACCTAATTTGCAATGTATGATTGCATCCCTATATATGATATTTACTCCAGAATTTTAGTGAAGTAGAAGTTTATGGCATCTTAATAATTCTTAATTAAAGTACCACAAAATTAAAGAGTACAGCAAACAAAATGTAGATAAACGTATTTATGATCCATCACTTACTGCAGAATGACACATTTGAGGTTCTTTTATTAATCATAAAGGTGTACAAGTCAAACACATCGGTAGCTGAGATACAGTAAAAGCTGAAATGCAGACAAACCCTTCTTGTATCATGTTCACTTCTGAGTTTGCCAATTCACAATCATTCTGAATGTTGTTCACAAAACAAACTAACATCCTGACAAGGAAGCCGTATTGTAATTGTGACTGGCAGGGGTTTCCACATTAACTTTATACTGTACTTTATTTACACAAAATTGTGACGCCGCAGCTCCAAATCTCTTTACTTTCAGGACTCAGTTGCTGTTGATGTGTGGCTTTTCAGGATGCTGCATGTTGTTTTGCCCACTGAGCTGGTTAAGGTCACTCAACAGCCCTGCAAACTGCTCCTCCTGTGTACACATAGAGAACAGCCATTAATATGTCTCCCATTGACTTCCTCATGTATGCAGTTCAACTACTGTATGCTGTCCTGCTTTCAACGTATGGGTTTCTACCACACTATCTCCATAATATACTATACTATACTGTTTCTTTTTATGGAAAAGTAAAAAAAAAAAAAAAAAAAAAAAAATGTTCCAACTACAGTTCAGACAGAAACATTTAAAATAGCATAAAAAACACTCAAAATATTGTTTTAGTTTAGATTTGAATCAGGTTATCCACTATATAGAAAGGAACTAAAAAAGCATGCTCAATGTTGAATGACTCTTCTAAGTTCATTGCAGTTTTGACTGATATGTGATGATATACTGTAGATAAAAAGTCAACTATTCCTTTAATAATAAGCTTTTCTTACCAGTACGTTCATTCGCTCGGCTGCTGCAATAGCAACATTTAGCTTCCTCTCATCTTCCTCCCTCTCCTCCTCAATCACACCCAGCCTGTGACACGTGGACAGAACAGATTCTCATTTGTGTCAAGAACGGAACACCTCAATAAGAAATTATGACATCTAATAATTGAATTGTAATAAGCACTAAATTAGAACACAGCCTAGCCCAGCTTTTTCTACACACAATCTAAAGTATCAGTTCTAAGAATTTAAAGTTATTAAGTGGGAAAACACAAAATATGCAGTATGAATACACAGTACAGATGCTTGATGAACACATAGAATGCATGCACTATGAAAAAATACCTCATATGAAAACTGAATGCAATTCCTGACAAATGGAAACATGCACGTTATAATCTAATTTTATTATACTATTTATGGTTATACAGTAATGTTCATATAATTCTACTGTGTTACCTGAAGGTGGCACTGGCGAGCTGCTCATCTCTTGCGGCCAACACATTCCGGAGCTCGTGTACCTCAGCCTGCAGCAGGACATTCTGGTCCTGGCTTTGCATGATGAAGTCCTCCAAACGCTTTGCCATGTCCAGCTCACGCTCCGTCACCTGTTCTATTCCCTGACGAAGCTCTGACAGCTCTTGAGCATGCTGGCATGTGCGGTAAAAAAAAAGAATTTAAAGTTTATAAAATGAAATAATAATGTAATCATACACTTGACACCCAGTATTTTGTCACTTTAGTGGGTTGTAGGTTAGACATACTCTATCCAGTAAGTTGAAGTGCTCATTCTCAATCTTTATCTCACTCGACTCCCCGTTTTCGTTGACTTTGATCCAGGGAACTGGCGCATTTTGACGTCTGATACTGGCACTCTGAAAGAAGATGAGAGATCGTCATACATAATGTGGCCTTACAGAAAAAGATTATGTTTTTATTGAGTTATTAATTGCAGTGGCATGAAGACATGACCTGCTGAGCTCAGTAGAGCTAAATATCCGAGCTAAGTTCACAGTTCCTCTTTTGCACTCACAGTATTTGGTAATGTGATATTTGGTTGTTTGGTTTCGGTGCCTTGCTCATTGTCAGCTGTTTGCAGAGCTTCAGAACTTGTCTGCCTCTTTAAGGCATGTTTTGCGTGTCCGGGACGTCTGTGTGGAGCACTTTGAGTTCTGGAGACTGGCCTTCTCTCTTTCTCTCTCATACTTCTCCGCCTGCCTTCTCTGTTTAATGGATGAATGAAAGTATTAATAATATTCAAGTGCCATATATCCCTGATGACATTTAGAACAATTGCACATAAGAGGCGTTTCACTAACACATACTTATTGCAGTAAAGCAAATATAAACGGTACCTATGTTGCACATGGTGCATATGATATTCTAAATGTTCTTTAGGAAAATATTTGACCACTTGCATTGTTTCGGATAAAAAATGTAAAGCGTTCACCCTTTCTAAAATCCAAAGTGATTGCTTATTTCCTGTCTTAATAGGTCTTATATACAATTCATCCACTTTCAGGAGTACAAAAGCTTTTTAAATTGCAGTTATGATTATTAACACCTTAAAAGCCATATTGTCTGAGGCGAGTGACAGACAAACAACTATCATACCCATCTCGTAGGCCTTTGGAGTCCACAGGAAGCTGCTGGAGGGATGGCTGGTGAGGGCTGTACTTGCTCAAATCCTTAGGAGGAATGTACTCTGGTTTGGCTTGAACCATTTGGCTACAAGAAAGAGCCTGATTAAGTAACATGTAACAACGCCATGTTGAAGTTCCTTAGAGATCACACGTCGCAAGTCACGTCACGAGTAAGTCAAATATGATTTAGGCCTCAAACGTACCTGCTAACTATGATCCGAGGTGCGTCAGGGCCCAGCGAATCTGTTATCTGGTTCAGAATTGAAGGCAGAGGGTGCAGCTTGTCAATTGTGTCCTGAAGAAGAAACAAACTGCATGTTAGTTCCCTTTTTAATATAATATTGAAGCATGTGCTCAGTATCTTGATATCTCTTGAATGGATGAGAAAAATGTCGTTAAGGCAAGCTTTACGTGAAAACAGCTTTAAGAATTTTAGTCCGCTCTGACTGACTGTATCCAGCTATTCTGGACGATTGAAACTGTTCTATAAAACATTTTTTGAACAAGACAATTTGGCGTATTAGTCACAAGCCTAACTTATCCCCGCCTAGATGGTCGGACAAGACTTTCGGACCAGCTAGGTCTTTTCTAGCATAAGCAAGACAATAGATTTATGGGGGAACAGCAACCAGGCCAAAAATGTTCAAGGTACTGTATTTCCTGTGTATCAGAGTCTTCAAATGTACTCATGGGGAATGGAATATACTGTATATAGTAAGCGTATACATCTAATGGTCCAGTCCTACACAAGCTATCTGACAAAAAACTATAGAACTAACTACGAAACTAGATTCATGTTTAATTAGTCCTACCTGGTCCCGCCGATAGACGATGTCTACCAGCAAACCGTGCAGCACAGCCAAGCGCAGAGGCAGGTCCACATAACCATCGAAGGAGGTCATTGTCATTTCAGTGTCTGAGTTGGACACTGTTTGTAGAAAGCCCCTCATTCCATCCCAGTGCTGCTGCAGGAACTCGTTCATAAAGAGCATGTATTCCTCCTTCTCACCAAACCTAATACAGAACACTTGTATTTTTTAGTACGTCAAAAGATGTTTTGCTCAGGTAAAAAATGCACAAAAGTATTCCATTTTTGTCTACGCAGATAAGAGGCCACTCACAGGGTGAAGTTGGCCAGATTCTGGATGACTTTGGCAGTCAAGGTGAGGGTGCGCAGGGTGTTTGGCTCTGGATAAGGCTGGGTCAGACCAAACAGAGAAGGACTGAGAACAGCGGGACATAGGAAGCGAAGGAAGAGTGAAGCAGAGATGAGGCGCTGGCCAATCTCTGGTCTGCCCTGGTCTTCACACAGCTCCACCCAGCTGGAGAAGATCTTGTTCAACTCTTCAGGAAAGGGTCTGCGGGGAAAGAAACATCTCAAGTATCAGCCCTTTGAATTTGACTTTTTTTTATCAGATGGATTACCACTACTGGCCTCAATTATAATCTTTCTTATTTCATGCCTTTTTCTATGATCTCACCCATGGATCTCAATAATCTTTTGCACCACCTCCTCACAGGTGTCCTTCAAGTGCTTCTGGTTGTTGGACAGTTCAGACACAAGGCATTTACGAGGGTCAACTTCACAATTCTCTACTGAGACGTAAAGACGGTTGATGAAGTCCCCTGTAATAAAAAAAGAAAAGATAAGCACAGAGTATAATGAAAACAAAGAACCAACCAATAGCAATTCCATGAGGCTACTTTTACCATTGAACTACCTTACCTAGTGTGTCAATGAGGTACTTCTGGCCAACCAGCTTCATATAATCATCTATGGCTTTAGTGGCCAGTGTGTTCTCTCTGAAGATCAGTGCCTCCCTCTCTCCAAGACGCTCCACCTCTGCATTGCCCAAATCAATGAGGAACTCCTAAAGCAAACACATGAAATTCAGAAAAACACGTTGGAATTTCAAACTAGATGCTGTTGTTTGTTTGCATTTTCTTTGAGACTCATTCTTCACCTTTGCTTTGCCAATACTCTGCAGTACATGGACGAGAGCTCCGGCCAGTTCTTCCTTCTCCTTCACATTCAGAAGGGGCTCCAGGTTCCTGCACATTTCCACATAGTGCACCGTCACATACTCGGCAAACTCTTTGTATTTCTCCATGGGTAGCACCTGCAAATTCTGGAAACGGGCCTTGATGCGGAGTGAAGCCTGTGGCCCCAAAAGGTCTTTGGTCCCCGCTGTGCCTGAGGCCTTGTACGGAGTGATGGGATACCACTTCTCCTGAAAGGTCCTCCCTCGGATCTCAGCGAGAGGTATGGCCACGCTGCCCAGTGGGTGCAGGCTAAACTCGTCTCTGGAGTGGCGCTTCTTCTTGGGGTCTTCTTCACGGAAGATGTGCAGTGTGATTTGGTTGACACAGGGCAGGTTGTCTAGCTCGAAGAATTCCCCCCAGAATAACGGACACCCTCCAACCACACCTCCACTGGACCCCAGGCCGCCTGCAGATCCAGTAGAGCTGTCCCCTGCCAGACTGGAGCGGACAGACGGCTTGCCAACAGCTCTGCTGCTGGTGCGGGCGAACAGGGTACCGTCTAGGTGGACCTCGCAGTAATAACGCCGCTTTGGTGGCAGATCCTTTGCTTCATTTACCCACAGACTCAAGGAGTTCTCTGTGCGTTCGATGTTATCCTGTGAACAATGATTCATTTAGGTATTTTTATTAGCATTTTTATTTTGCATGGCCCATTTTTAATACAAATGGCTGATGGCTTACCTTGTTGGGCTGGGCAGCCCGCCTCAAGTCTTCAATCCAACGGTCACGTTCAGCAGCTGAGGTGCAGCCAAAGCAGTGAGTGTTCTCAGAGTTGATCACCTATACGTACATTGAAACCAGCAGGAGATTATTAGCATTGATGGGAATGGGGGTTTCTGTCTTTGTTCTGACACAATGGGAAGAACTGTATAATACTCCTTTAAAACCTCAATGAGAATCTTTGGCAGAATGCAGTACTAGACAAAGTGTACCTCAAAGCAGTACTTCTCCCCCAGGATAGAGCTGTGGACCGGTCTGATGACAGTGCTGGTGTCTGAGCTCAGATCTAGACTCCCCAGTGCACCAACTGGAATAGACACTGACTCCCGAGAACCATAGTGCCTTAGAAAGAAACAAGTCCAAAAGTGTCAAATTCAATAATTTGTAGAGGCTGATAAAATGACACTAGTACTATGTAAACCCTCTTTGGTACAGACATTTGTGTCCTCCTCAGGACAAATTTAAATAACTTTGCTCGCCTCTTAACTTTTCATTTAGTCGATCCCAGGTAAAAAATGTAAATGTGTTTGTTACTTTAGTTTATGACCAAAACTGATGACATTCCTCAGCTGTGAGTTTTTTTCTTCTATATGGCTAATGTTAGCATCCTAACATGCTAAACTAAGATGGTCAACATGATAAACATACAGAGACAGCGCAACAAAAAGTTTGGAATGTCCAAGCACTTATTTGTCTCCAATGTCTCTACCTGCTTCCTTTGTTTAGACCTATGTTCAGTTGGGGGTTGCTATTCCTCTTAGCCCTGTTCTCGAGACGTCGCTTAATCAGTGCCTAAGGGTGAAAAAGGCAAGCATGGGTTTGAGGACAATTATGTATTACATCAACAGGAAATGCAGGGGTAGCAGAGAGATTGATATCTCCAGTGTGTACAATACTCACCCTCACACCCCCATCTTGGTTTTTTGGTCGAGGGCCACCAGGCAGGCCCACATGGTCAGGGCTACATTCTGAGGATCAGGAAAAAACAATACTTTGATAATGACAATGTATCGAATATGTAATTTTATGTCAATGTTTTTTAGTATTGTGAAGTGTTAAGCAATGATGTACATATAAATATACTGAAGCTTCTCTCAGTGAAGGTATTTTTGAATATTTCAAATATATTCTTACTTTTTTTATTATTATTATATTATATTTATAAAAGTAATTTGTCATCAAACATCCAAACCAATTGTTTGTTTGGCACTCTATTAGTTAAAACCTTTTCTCAAATGAAATTTCCAGTAAATATAATGTGTCATCTGTGCTCCAACACCACTGCTAGGACTCGTATCAGCCCTTCCACTGAAGACAGACTACACTCTCAAAACATTTGTCAAGGCTGTAATATTAGCAAATACTTTCAGATTAGGCCATGCAGGAGGATGTGGTTTTTAGCTGGACCTGCAGCTACTTAAGTAAAGTTTATTGGTGACGTGTACTTCGCTATACATTTCCTACTGTTGAAACATGTCTGAAGCTTTATAGAAGATACAATTAGAAATCCACATTCTGCCATGATTGCCTCTGAGTGGTCTCCTCCAGTTTGTTAACCCCTTCAGTTAAAAGTTAAGACACCAAAGATGTTAATATAGATATTACAACGCATAGTGCTGCCAGGCAGATTGTCTTTCCGTTTTGCTCACCCAAAGCCCCGCCACAAACAATCCAGCGCCTAAATCCCATCATTTAGTCCAGAGGTGTGCCCCAGTCGTGTTGCTTTAATCTTTTTCCTTTTAAGATTAGCCCCTCTTCATTCACGGTTATGTTGATGGTGTCACCAAACCAACTAGCAAAAACTAATGTAGGATCAGTCACTTCTACAGTGCAGCCTCAGAGCTTCTTCTAAGACGAGCACCGGAGTTGAATGGTATAGCAGATAGTGACTAGATGATAGTGACCTCTCTCTCTTTCTCTACGAGCTATCATTGGAACACCCATACACGATGCTATCTTCCCCAAAAAACGTAGGGGAAGCAATTTGACAGTCACTCGCACGCATAATCGTTCAGCTATTTCCTCTGTGACTGTCTGCAGAATCATACTTAGTGTTGCTCTGATGTCAGTCGCTGTAAGGCTGCTCAAGTCAAGTAGCCCAATATCACAACTCATGGTTCATTAATGATCTTTCTTTTAAGACCCTTGGTGTGTGTGTGTGTGTGTGTGTGTGTGTGTGTGTGTGTGTGTGTGTGTGTGTGTGTGTGTGTGTGTGTGTGAGAGAGAATGGGAAATTAACCTGTTTCGATATCTACGAGGTTCTGCATGCTGCCGTTGGACAGACAGCTGCTGACGCGGTTTCGAGTCCAAAATGTTGGCTGAGAAAAAGACACACACACACACGCACAATTGAAGACTGTTGGTGTTCTTTAGTGGAAGTATAATGCTTTCTATTTACTATAAATAACTTCTCACTTTTGCAACATGTCTGCAGGACTAATATACTTTTGGTTAACCAGGTTACTAGGCATTTTGTAAGTATGTGTGTGTTGGTACCTCTTCCTCTGGAGAAATGAGAATTTGTCCATCTTCAAGCATACAGTTGCTAATGTCCCATAATGGGACCTCCTGAGGCGGGGCCCATTGTAGTCTTGGGAGGGCACAGCTGGCTGCTTCATCCACATCTGCACAGACAAACACACACACACACACACACACACAGACAAACACACACACACACACACACACACACACACACACACACACACAAATCATTACACATCTTACAGAGCATTAGCATTGTTGAAAGCGGTCTGTCCACACCATAGATACAATTACATTGTGGACACATTCTGCAAAACATCAAACATAATTTATCTCACTCTAGAGAAACGATTCTAAAATTAAATCAAAATATTACAGGAAGATAATTGAAGTCACATGCTGGCCCTTTTTTATTTTTTTATTGTGGGTAATTATGGAATGAATGCACTTATCTATTTCAACTCTTGGCCACTCCCATGTGTGGAGTAGCTTCTGATGCTATCTTTCTCTTTTCATGACACACCAGGATGAGCTGCGCACATCCTGTGCTTTCTCTGCAGATTTTTCTTCATGTAGACATAAACATATATTTGCATCGCACCTTAGGTTCAAATCTTTTCCTTTTTATTAAGCCTCATTGGCATGATGGTATGCATCTTTTGTTATAGTACAGTCATTTACTATTTGTTTTAGTAGGACTTATTACTTAATAAGTAATAATATTACTTATACTTACTTAAAGTAGTACAGCCTTGTTTATCATGACAGTGCGAAGAAAGTCGCACATACCCCGCCTATTGCTGGACAAAAAAAAGGAAACTGTGCCTACACAACATGCGCTTACCATTTTGTGATGCGTCAACAACAAATTGTGCAGTAAATTCCTTGTATGTGGGGTTTCACATTTTACTCTATTTCATGTGTTTAAACGTATATCAAACTCTATAGTTCCATCAACTGTTAATCTCAAACATGAAACTTTCAAAGCGTAACAAAGCCAACACTGTTTACGTCTCTTTTTCTAGATTAGGTGTACAAGTACCTGGCAGTAAGTTAGGAGTGCTGCTCCGACTCTGCAGCCTGGGCCTTTTCAGCTTCTGGGACACGGACCTCAGGTACTTTTTCAACAGCGCTCCCCCTCCTCCTTTCTGTGGAGGATCTGTGTTGGAGACCCCTGAGGCCTCTGTGGCAGCAGCGGACGATGAAGCTGCGTTGGCTGAGCTGGCCGAAGGAGACAGGGCTGAGAACAGTGACCCGGGAGGCTCGGACAGGGCCCTTCTGAAGGGGTTCTTTCTGGTTCCCCCTGTACCTTTCTCTGGCTTGGCTACCCCCTCTCCTCCACCTTTCCCGCTGGATGTGTTGGGGTCCTCGCTCAGGGCTTTACGCCAGTTCTGCATCTTGTTCCATTTGCTGGTGGAGGCCTTCTGGAGCCTGTCCAGTGTGGATGGAGCAGAGGCCCCCGCTGATGACGCTCCTCCATCTCCTTCATCTCTCACCTCATTCAGCGCCCCCTTGGAGCCCGTGTGCCACTTGTACGTGTTGAGGGGGTCGCAGCTCTCTGGCGGTGGTTCTGCTTTCTGCTCTCCTTGAGGAGGCTCCACTGTAGATTCTTTATCATTCTCCACTGACCCCTGCTCCTTCGCTGGTTGTGGTTGAGCTGCAGGCTCTAGATCTTTCTCCTCGGTGCCCATTTGAGATATTTTTAAGGTGTGGGACTCAAGTTGTGTCTCTCCTCTTAAGGATGCATCAAAGAAAAATAAAACTTCTATGACAAGTATAGCGTCATAGGAGACCTGGCCTGCTCCCCCCTTCTCAATGGAGACTGTCTGGGAGATGAGCACCAACAATGACAGAAGTTTGTCCGCGCCTATACTCTGGTTCTGTCTCACTGCTTTCTCTCGTTTCCTGTCTTGCCAAATGTCATCCGACAACAACACGCGACTGGCTGCTCTGAATGTGGTGGTTGCTCTGCTGCAGCTCCTCACTCCTCTCACTCACTGGGCCCGCATGCTTCCTCATCAAAATCACAGAGAAGTTAACCTTTGTAAATAAATCTCACAGTTTTTTCCTCTACTGTGTATGTTTTCACTCAATACTTCCCTTCTTCCTCACTTCCTGTTCTGCTTCATTGTCTTTGAAGGTTTTTTTTCTGCTACATGAATGTATCCCCCCCCCCCCTCTCTCTCTCTCTGTCTCTCTCTCTCTCTCTCTCTCTGATGTATTCTTTAAACACATCAACCAAGATGTATCGGACAAATCCAACTTTTCACTTGCATAGCAACCAAACTCCAAAACATGTACACATACTATGCACTCTTTCAAAATGTGTGATTTGATGTGGAGACCTCCTGTCGTTTTTTTTTTTTTTCAGTTTCAATGCCTGTTTGTCTGTCAGTTATTGAGTCATCATTTATTTGGTCTCAGTATGAGTGTGAGAAAATGTCGTTTTAACATTCTGCGTTTATGTAAATGATGAAGATTGAAGAATACAAGAATACAACTTCACTTCTAACACTTTTTCATCCCCCTGTCTTTCTATTATTTTTCTTCTCTTTTTTAACGATTGATGTGTTGACTGAATGGGTGCCAGACAGTATCCACTAGTACCTGTGGGAGTATGGACTGTTGACTGTTAAGATTGGTTTCCTGTCGATGCAAGGCAACGCTTCCTGCTGAGATCGGTTTGTCAGACTCTGAAACCACTTCCTGCGCTCATGTTGCTCTCTGCTCGTACACACCTGCAACCTATGTGCCAGTGGGGTGAGACATAACCCAATACTGTTAGCCAATGCCTGATGGTAAAATACAAATGCATAGCAGGTTTCAAATGCCACTGCATTACTTTACATGTTATATCTATTAAAGACATTCACATTTATACACTGGACGGATAACTTAGTATTTTAAAACTACATATAATTGGTTCCATCAGTTACTTGAATGTAAGCGTCAAATGATTGTCGAAGGGTCACTCCGCAAAACATTCATACAAGCTTAAAAGTTTTTATTTTATTTGAAAGAATTTGTTGTACGAGGATAATGGGAGTGACATTTTTGTCTTGTTGCATTGTGGCCCTCTGGTGTCTGTGCTATGCTATTGATACCGTCCTATACAATTTGGAATGGGATTTTGCATTGACTTTGAAACTGCAATGATAAGTTATGAATAAATGTGTTCTACACCGAAAAATAAATCAACATAAAGATAATTTAATATTATTAATATAATATTTTTTTATAGGATTAGTGTTTCTGCAAAATAAGCGTGCACCACTTTTCTTTTCCATTCTCCTCCACTGATCATGATGTAAAAATGACAACCCTTTATTTTAATATCACACAAGACTAATGTAATGGTCTAATGGAGGGGTACATTGAAGTGGAATAGGTCTTGGCTAACAGAAGAACGTGTAAAACCTAAAGAGCACATACATGTTGTTGCCTTATAAGTATGTTACCCTTAAAGCCTCCTTCATTGCTATGTGTTGTAACTTCTACCATTGCCCAGCAGAGGGCACTGCACATCCTTTTTAAATGTTCCACTCCAGTACTAAGTAGATCATGTCTTTTTTATTACAAACATATCATCTGCTATTAAGCTATTGATCCGGTGAGGCATAACTCCAAACCCTGCTGCACAGCGTATGCGTGCCTACAATTTTTGTTCTCTAAATAATTCCTATCAATGAAGATACATTTATATATCTGTAATTGTAATCACTACATGAATATATCATTTTGAGACCAGCTTTGTAGGCCTTAAACTTGCCTTTCCCTAGCGTCCAAGAACACTGAAAATGTAGCTCCCAAAAGAAAATTGTATGAACCTGGGATGTCACAACTTGAAGTATTTATCTGTTGCCCATTGAGCAATACTGTACATCTTTCTTTATGTTGTGTGTTTTCACTCTAATTGTGGAATACTCCCTTTGCTGAACCACTGAACAACACACGCACACATACACACACACACACACACACACACACACACACACACACACACACACACACGCAACTTGATGACCTTAATTCAGTCTGAGCCAAAACTGTGATATTGAATTGGACATCCTGTGTTTTGTGGTAAGGGTGTGACTGGTGTATTACTTTGTTGTACTGGTGGACGTTATGTGACCATACAAGTAACATTTTGTCCCCTTTTCATGTAACGGTGGCTGTGCTTTGACGCTTGGTGTTGGGACTGACCTTGGTGTCAGCTGTGCAGTTTTCGACAAGCCCTCCCTTCTGAAACACAATCGCCTTAATCCTATCACCCAACTGCCATCTCTTACATAATTAGGATGTGAGTGTATTAAACTCTGAGAAATGAACAGAGGCGTACCCAGGCCACAGCATGATACAGACACATTGGTGCAACAGCAGAGTGAGCACTCACGTTTGAAACACACATGCTCGAAATGAGGATGAGTTATGTTAATTCAAGTGTTTTAGTATATCAGATGTGTTCATGCAAATCTAAAAACAAATATATTTGATTGGATGAAGCGCTTACATGGAGTTGTCTTTTTCCTTTTCCTTATTATTATTATTTTTTCATTTTGGGACAGTTATTCCCACTCCAGCATTGATTACAGCTGTAAAGGGCTTATTGTCTCAGTTTACACTACTTAGGGGGTTATCGGCATCTTGCTTAGGTCACACATCTTTGACAGTAGATGAGACCAATGTCTCATCTACTGCCTCTGACAGTTTTAAATCAACCTGTGATTCATTTAATCTTACTCAATTAATCGATAGCCCAACTCGTCCAAATATTAAATGTCCAGAGAAATCTTCCCTTATTGATTTATTTTTAACAAACACTCCTCATAAATATTCAGATGTAGGCATTTTTGCTAATGATATGAGTGACCATTGTGCTATAGCCGTAGTGAGGCAAGCCAAGCTCCCAAAATCAAGGTCTCGAATTATTTTTAAACGAGATTTAAAACATTTTTGTGAGCAAGCTTTTCACCATGATCTGTGGGACTTTGATTGGTCCAGGATCTTTCTTTTCAATGATGTAGAACTGGCATGGAAATACTTTCATGATGCTTTCAGCAATATTATTAATAAACATGCCCTTTCCCGCAAATTTCGAGTTAAAGGTCGAGACAATCCTTGGTTTTCCTCTCAGCTGTCTAGTCTACAACAAGAAAGGGATATTGCCTGGGCTAAGGCCAGAAAATCCAACTCTCATGCTGACTGGCTGATTTTCAGACAGCTGCGAAACCGCTTTACCTCTCTTGTCAAACAGGTTAAAGCTGAATACTACCTCTTAAAAACCACTAGCGACTTAAATGATCCTAAAAAATTCTGGAAAACCATCAAATCTTCTTTTGGAAATGTGGCCACAAACGACCTACCAACATGTATTGTAAAGGATTCATGTAGGCTGACTGATAAATTAGAAATTCTTAATTGCTTCAATGAACATTTTGTCTCCTCCGGTTCTCAATTTGAGTCTTTACATCAGGACTCTAATAATATGCAGAATACTTCTCCATCTCCACTCCCAAATAACGATTGTGTTCAATCTTTTAATATTGTTCCACTGGACGTAATTGAGGTCTATAGAGCCCTAAAACATTTGGACTCTGCTAAATCTGCAGGTCCTGGCAAGCTTGAGCCATTATTTTTGAAGTTGGCTGTAGATTTCATAGCAGAACCTCTTACCCATATTTTTAATCTGACATTTTCTAATAATGAGATTCCTAACATTTGTAAATCTGCCTATGTCCTGCCTTTGTTGAAAGGAGGTGATCCTACAGTTTTAAACAATTACAGGCCTATTTCTAAACTATGTGTTTTAGCCAAAGTCCTTGAAAAGTGTGTCAGTGACCAACTGAAAGACTTTTTAGACGTGAATAATATTTTATCTCAACACCAGTCAGGTTTTAGAAAACGACACAGCACAATTACTGCAACATTAAAAGTTGTTAATGATATAATTGAATCACTGGATTGTAAAAAGTATTGTGCTGCTGTTTTTATTGATCTTTCCAAGGCATTTGTGTAGACCATGTCACCTTGGTAGACAGGCTACTCAAAATTGGTTTATCTAGGCAGGCTGTACACTGGTTTTCTAATTATTTGTCAGTAAGGACGCAATGTGTCCAGTTTGCTGGGTCCTCGTCCTCCTCCCTGTATCAAAGGGCGTGCCCCAAGGCTCCGTATTAGGGCCATTCTTGTTTTCTATTTATGTAAACAATCTTTGTGACTCAATAACCAATGCTGCCTGTCATTTTTATGCAGATGACACTATTATTTATTGTTCATCCCCATCAGTGGCAGACACTTTTCATTTCCTGCAGTCTGCATTGGACGTTCTGCAGTCACAGCTGACAAAATTGAAATTGGTTTTGAATACAGATAAAACTAAATTAATGTTTTTTTCAAATGGAAAAGCTCTACTAAAAGTTTTGCCAAAGCTTTTAACTAGTCATGGGAACGAAATTGAAAGGGTCAATTCGTACAAATACCTGGGTTTCATTATTGATGAAAAATTGTCTTTTAAACTTCATATTGAAAAACTGGTCTCCAAATTAAAAATTAAATTAGGTTTCTTTTTTAGAAATAAATCATGCTTCTCATGGCAGGCCAGGAAACGTCTGTTCACTGCGACCTTTTTACCGTTGTTAGATTACGGTGACCTGCTGTTCATAAACGCCCCTGACCAGTACCTCAAGAAATTGGATACCGTCTACCACTGTGCTCTGCGATTTTTAACTGGCTGTGGAAATCGTGTCCACCATTGTACCCTGTATGCCACTGCAAAATGTCCATCGCTATCTGTACGCAGACTCTCACATTGGTTGTTTTTTGTTTACAAGTGTCTTATTGGGCTGGTCCCTTCATATCTATGTGTTTACATGTCCACAAACAAATGTAGCTATGGTTTGCGTTCTAGGGATGTGTTACAGATGTTGGTACCCAGAGCTAGAACTGAGTTAGGGAAAAAGGCCTTTAAATATGCTGCGCCTTCTGCCTGGAACACTGTGCAAAAGCAGCTGAAGCTGCCGGAGCTGGTCACCTTGGGAGAATTCAAAGGAATCCTGAAGGACAGAGAAGATGGTTCTCTTGGTCAATGCAATTGTTTGTAAAGCTATTTTCTGATAACGGCCGGGTTTATTCATTCATCTGTCACCAGTTTATTTATTCAATTTTTAACTGTACTCATTTCAATCTTCATATAGTCTTGTCCCTGATCTTGTATTGTACTTTACCTGACGTTGAATGTGGTGTATGAGAATTGTGGTTGATTGTTCTTATTGTATCATGGTGCTGCCTTCTTGGCCAGGTCATTCTTGAAAAAGAGATTTTAATCTCAATGAATTTTACCTGGTTAAATAAAGGATATTGATTGATTGAATGTTGCTCGCCTGCACAAGACACCAGTTATTTATGATTATTTTGACCATGTTTCCCTCTGGTCGTATCTGTAACCGAAGCTCCAACCTATCACCTACAAATAAGGTGGATGCATTTGCATGAACAATTCGGAGAAATGTTTACATAGGCTAGAGCTCAGTATAGGCCTACAAGTTGTTTTGTCTTGGAGACAGCTGACTATTCAACCGAAAGCCTGGAGATATATAGTCAGATGTGGGCGTTCACAGGGGAAGTCTAACAAAACATGACATTGGTTGTGAAGTCTTTCTAAAAGTGTGTCACTTCTGAGTTTCCCCAACTTTATTAGAATGCAATTCTTAATCATGTAGGCTGCTGTTCATGCTCAAACCTTCAGTGGTCCCCCCCATTTGATGTTAAGTGTTAGATTTTATCTGGACGTCACATCACAATTACATTGGAGGAACCAGAACCCATGCATTGTTTAGGCCTAAGTGCATCCTAATTCTCAACACCTTTCCACAGGAAGCTTTTGAAAGAAAATAGGAATAGTATGATAGGCGGAAAAAAGGCGGCCTAAACATCTCCCTCTGTGGTCTGATGATGGCATAACAGACGCACAACTGGACTGCACTGTAGCCTACTGGGAAGCATAGCATATGATATTAATCTGCAAAATTATTGGAAAATTTACTGTAATGCCGTGACTTGAAGACTAACCTATATTTTATTATGCCTCTATAATCTGCTTTGCTCCTGGATTTCTGTCGTCTGGTGTTAGTCATTCACTTGGACAGAAAGTGACAAGGCACTAGAGTCCTGTGACCGCAGCACTGCGCCGTTGGCTCGGAGGTGGAAAAAACCATAAGCGTGCTCAGGAAACGGGGCGGAGCGACGGCAGAGCAGGCATGACAGAGAGAGGAGGAGGAGAGGACTGAAAGAGAGGTTCTGTCCTCCTCTGCCGGCACTTCATCCATTCCGTCGTGATTTAACAGTGGACCGTTTAAGATACTAAGCCCCTCGCTGTAAGTCTGCCTGTCAGTATCGGCTTGTGAGCTGCTTACTCCAGCTACATGGCCAGCTAGCACAACAAAGCTAACAGTCGTTAGCTCCGGACCCGGCGAAGTGAAGAGCCGAAAAAGGGGGAATGGCAAGAGTTTACTCGGATAGCCCTTTCAGAAGAAGCGAGGACTAACCAGACTCAAGCAGCCAACCTTCATTTAGGCAGTTGGTAAGCACCAGTTTTAACTTATTTGGGTTAAATTAACAGCGATTTGTAAAGTTAGCTTTAGCCTGAAGGTTCCTGTCAGTTAGCCAGAACAGTTGTTGTGTAAGCTAACGTTAACGTTAAAGTCGGCGTGGAAAATACTGTCGGAAGTGACTGAAATAACAATACCTGTAATTGGGTTTCATTTTCAGTTTGAATTGCTTAGACCAAAACTCCCTTTTTATTTTATTCCTGACTTTGTTCGGTTAATACTTAATGGACGTTACAGCTGATTCTTGTTACACGGACAGCAAAGCCATTCACAGAAAACCTAAACAAGTGGCAAGATAAAGTGGCAGCTAAATAAATTGTCGAATACGAAGTAGTCCCGGACCCACATACATATATGTATAGTAAGGGTAAGGTTAGAAATGATAATTGGATAGTCTACTTAACTATCGGGTATTTGAAGAGAGGCAAACTGACGTCTTTGAAAGTGTGTCACCTAAAGCCTCCTCATTAACTGAGTACATGTATACAAATGACACTTTTATAATTGTTTTGTTTTAACGTGTCTTTAAAGTTGCGGACATAACCTGAAGCATGACGGTAATTATGTATTACAGTAGCCACCTTTAGCTATGTGCTGTGTTTGTTTTTCTTAGAGCAGACTACAGTGGCAACCTGTTTGTATTTCTGACTGTCCTAGCCATGTTATTATTAGTCTGCCCTCCCTGATCCCTGTTTAAGTAGTACTGGGACGTTAGCTCACACCCTCCCTTGCAGCCATCACTGCATAGCTGGGGTTACACACATGTAACAGCACGCTGAATGAACTTGGAACATAATGTTACGGCCACACTTGACACTGAGTTAAAATTGCCTGCAGTAAACAGGCTTTGTCTTTACTCAACATGTTTTCTGTTGTTTTCATTTTACAAAATGTGCACTTGCCTACTAATGGCGGAGTCAGCGATTCTGGAGAAGTTTCCGCTTGTTGTCAATGTGTGTGCTGAAAAGTCAGGCTCTGTACACTGGTATGTTAAACATAGGGGGTCCTCTGTAGCCATAGCACCATGCCTGTATACAGAGCCTAGGCTGTGTGTATTGGCAGCAGATTTTTCTTTTCTTCATGTAGCGAAACGCGAGGAGAAGATATTCACTGACTTTAAGAAAGTGATTTTGACAAAAGAAAATCTCCAGAATCACCGAGTCCACCTTTAACCATGAACGTCCAAGTCACTAGAAGATCCTATTTACTCGTTATCTCACTGTCAGTCCCACATCCCGTTCTCTAGTGTAGCCTCGTCCCAAATGCTCCAGCATGTGGAATGGGCTGTTTACATTATACAGAACACACAGTACTGAGCATCAGCAGAGACAGTAGATGTACCAGTGCCTAGTTTAGTGACATTCCCCAGTAGTTTGAAGTGAGAACAATCCCTTAGCAGTCTCTGTGTTGGCTAAGTGAGGAATGCAGCATCCACTTTTCAGAGTGATTTTGTGCTCATGGCTCAGGAGAGTTCCCTTATGCAGCCTGCCATCACTATACAGGGTTTTCTAGTTCATAGGGCTGCTTGCCAACACACAGATACATTGCACACACACGCAACTGGTATCATTCATCGGCCAAAACACACCTGTACCTAATTATGAGCTGTGTGTCTGCTCTTGTAGGGCCAGATGCAGCTATATAATTCTTCTGTCTTTTTGGCACTCAGTCAGCACCTATTGTGATGATGCCAACAAGTGAATGGAATGCAGCCCCGCATCTCAGCTGTTATTTTTCCACAAATGCTTTTGAAATATCAGCTTATTCCTTTGTTTTATTGTCTCTCTCTTTGTGTTCAGGTTGCTGGTGTTACCGTACTCCCCATCATGGTGCAGAAGTATCAGTCCCCCGTGCGGGTGTACAAGCATCCCTTTGAGCTTGTCATGGCGGTAAGTGTTTTTAACCTGTGTTCAACATTCTGCCCACATGCATATTGTAACCCATAGGTCCAGAGTTGTGTAATGCTGGAGCCTGCCTGGGCGCCTCATGAGGTCACCTTAAAGTACAGTCGTTGAATTACAGAGCTTTCATGTGATTCAGTTCAGAGACTCAAAAACAGCTAGTTCATGTTCCCACACCAACAGCATTCTAATGTCCACTCTAGTTCATCTTCAAGTTAAGTGTTTGCGGTGTGGACAGACAAGCAGCAGCAGCATCATACAGGCCAGTGATTAACTAGCCGGATGATAATTGTGCAAATGAGAGGTTATACACCTGCCAAGGAACACACACACACACACATGCATGCGCACACGTGCACGCATATGCACACACACTCCTAGCTTCCTGGCATCTCAAGGTTTAAGATCTGCTTTTTGTTAAGGGGGTGTTGAACCATTGTGCTTTTATATCTGCACACTCAGCATCTGAATATAAAACACTGCTGTAATGTCAAACAGAGGTTCCGCCTGACTTGGTGATGGTAATCCATTTGCAGTGTTAAAAATTCAGTGCCTTGCGTTGGCTGAGCAAATACCTTCCTGCACATTGAGTGCATTCACTTTAAAACATGAGTGCCTGTGTTGAGTGCACAGAGGTATTTTGGATTTGCTTTTCCCTGGCCCTTTCCTTTTGCTCTTTTAAAAAAAAAATGGTCCTCTTTCAGCATTGCTCCTGAGTTTTCTCTCCCTTTACCTTAGAAGTTGTGTTGATTTCCCTTTTTCTGGGTATAGTTTGCCATGTAAAGTTTTTTAGTCAGTCTTTAACCCATGCTGTAGGACAGGGGACAAGTCCAAGGTTCGCTGGCTAAATGTCTCTGGAAGGCAATTCAAATATAGCTTTAAAGAAAAGAACAACAAGGTATAGCATACTATAGTAAGGAATATAATTGCCTGCTTGGTGCATTGTGTACACAGTAAAATTGGCAGTGTTGATCCAACACTTTAAGAGTCAATTTCAACACTCTTCCAGATAACATACGCTCCCGACCTACAGAGAGTCAAAAATACTCTTACCGTAGTGTTACATTTTTAGAGTTAATCCAACTCTGATAAGAGTTAATATTAGTGACATATAACACTGACAAGTGTTACTGAAGTTTAACACTATGACGAAAAATAACACTGATAGTGTTATTAACATTTAACACTAGGTTTTTTTAAGTGTTATTCAGAATTAACTCTTATTAATTTACTCTTTATGAGTGTTAGACCTACTTGACACTAAGAGATTACTCCCTACAGTGTTGATTTTAAACTTACTCCTACCAGTATTAAAACATATACTTGTGTATTTACTCCCTGCTAGTGTTATTCTTATGCAACACTTATTGCTCTACCTTAACATGTCCAGTTTACACTTAAGTTAAGGAAAAATAAGTGTCTGCAGGAGAAAAGCAAAAAACAATATATCCATCGTCTTAATACAAATTTATTAAAAAAAAAAGTTTTACAGAGACTTTCAGGTGAAAAACAAATGCGTTGTTTTTAAGAGACGCCCTCCCTCCTAAATGCTCAACATGTATATAAATACTGTCTATTTAACCATCCATTGTGTATGCGAGGTTCCTCGGACCGTTTACACTGAATTATACAGAAGCATTTAAAAATAAAAAAAATAAATAATAAAAAAGAAGCAATGCATTGTGGGGCGGTTGAGTAGGAAAAGTATCCTATTGATCCATACACACAATCTTCCCAGAAGTTAGTACTCATCCGGGCATTTCGCGCCTACACAAACTCGCATACACAACCACAACATACTGAAATTGCAGTCAAAATTAGTATGAGTAGGACGTTAGTAGGGCTTTTCGAACACAGCCATAGTACAATCTGCATTGTTTTTAAACACACCAGGATGTTAAATATTAATGTTTAGAGCATTCTGGTTACTGATTCTACCTTCAACACTTAAAATAATGGTCAAGGCTGCATTAATAATATAATAATATAACAATATGGAACTATATAAAGGGAGGATCAGATCTGTTTTCCGCACATTTAAAATAGTTTTAAAGCCATTACAGGCAGTTAAGGTGGTTGATGTTCAAGAGTTGGTCTACAAGATCTATCTTTCTATATTTCTATCAACCAGTTTAGATTGACTATTGGTCCAGGAAAAATGTTGCAGATTATCAATCAAAACAAACCGTTTCTACACCTGAGCCAGTTAGTATAACTTGCTTATCTTTCACAATAACAGTCAGAATTTGACAAAATACTGGCATCTCTCAGCAACCTCAACGCACAACAATAAACAAGGCCGATATTCAGTGTGATTGTGTTTTACCCATTTCAATGACATAACATAAGTAAATCAATGTGTTTAGCTGCAACATTTTTCCTGGACCAGTAGTCAATCTACACTGGTTGATAGATTCCAAATGCTTTGCCTCATCACACATACACTAAGTGTGCAAAATTGGTCCAATGATATCAACAGAATAATTTTCAACTGTGTGGAAATATTGCAGAGTTCAATAAACATGAACGCTTGACACCATAAACATGAGGTAGCTGTGACTTTGTTTGTGCAGTATAGCAATGTTCTTCATGTGTGTCTTTTGTTAGGAATATCACACTTTCTTCATCTATGCAAAACAGTGTGAAAGGACACAAAAGCAACAGCAATGTCTTGCACTGAATTCTACTGTAGCAGTCTAGCGCGAATCTCTGCGACACGTGGGCTCTCATGGACTTTGCCTATGTCTATGTTGTACACAGTGGTCTGTACAAAGGTGTACATGTTTTGGAGCATCTGATTGTACATGATACCAAACACAAAGTGTGTCTTAAAGAGTTCGTCGAAAGCTCCAAGAGAGCTGGTTGACCTGCATGGTATGGCTTGCTTGTCAATCACGATGAAGAACTCATGGATGGTGGCCCTGTTCATCCCAACGGCAAGAAGATAGGGCTGAGTGGAGCTGGTGATGGCATCAACATGTTCCTGGACGCTCGTTCCACTCTGATAAAAGATAGGAGTAAAAGTTAAACATTGATCACAGATTAAAATGTTTTAATGTGGTTCAAGAACGTAATTATTAATAAAGGTATAAAAATAAGTTTGAAATATTTAGATCTCATATATTTTGAATTTGAAATTTTAAGTTTAAAGTGGCATAAGAGACAATTTAGGTTGTCCATCAATTTAACATTACAGATGTTGGAAAAACACAAGTGCTGCACAGCTTTGATGATTAGTCCGACAGAAGCTCTTGATTGAGACATTTTAAGTATAATTATACCAGATGTGTCATATTTTTCTTTTCCAAACAACCTTACAAACTTCATTAATCGTCATTACTTCAAAAATTACAATTTCAAAAAAAGAAAACAAATGTAACTCTTGACATTCCTATAACCAACAATACACACCTTCATGAACACAACCAGATGCTTTTCAGCCTGGGATGCTGACACCCTGCCAGGTCTTTTTCGGCCTTGGGTTGAAGGAGGAATCAGGTGGAGGAGGAGGATAATTGAGGAAAGGTCACTGTCCCATCCTATACACAGATACAAAAGAAAGAAAGACAACAAAACACATCTTAAAGCTACAGCTGAACCAAGAATAAACTGGGGAATCATAACAGGAAAAATTCATAGCCTTAAATGAAGTACAACAACCTACCAGAGCCAAGAGAGGCCTCATCCTCTTCTCTTTCATTTGATGTAGCTTCTGCACAATAAATCAGTTCCTTAAGTTCACTAGCTGTAGGGAGGGCCTTGCTCTGCTGGATGATCTTTTGTTTAAATATAGTAGGCCACCTATATGGAGAAATTATTATTTAATTTTCAATTCTGGATTTTATTTAATATAATGTTTCAATAATAATAATAATAATAATAATAATAATAATAATAATATAGATTTCAAACATACCTTTCCAAAAACTTTGCAGCAACATTTTCTCCAAACTGCAAGATGAAGTCTTGCTCAACCTGCAATACATAAATGACATAGCAAGAAACATAAAAGTGACAGTTCAGGTTATTTGTAGTGATACAAATAATGCTTTAACACTTAATTACCAGGCCTTTAACGTCTCGGAAACGTGGAAATTCAGTCAAGACGTCTGAGGATTTCTCTTCATCGAGGACGATCTGACGACGATATTCAAATGTAATCTTCATCTTCTGCTTGACAGAAGCCTCATCAGAACAATACTTCATGAATGACATTGCCTCCTTGCATTGCTCTTCAGTCAGGGTCATCTCAGGACTTAATGATACATCTCTTCTAGCTTTCGGTCCTCCACCAGTCTGACGAGGAGAAGCTCTGGTCTCTGATGTAGCATTGCTCTTCTGGATGGTTTTGAGCCTCCATGCTAAATAACCAGTGCCACTTTCACCATCATAGAAATGTTCCTTTAAATAAATAAAAAAACAATAATTACTAAGTAGAAACCTGTACTTGTGTACACCCACCAGTCAATATATTATTGCTTATTGTATTGTAGTTTCTGTATATTTGTTGGAATGCATAAAAATACTTACATATCCATTTTTGGAATATGGATCCATCAGGTACGGGAACATGGAAACTATGCCTTTGGCATACATCTCTCTGACATGGCGTGGCGGTGCCATCCTGCAGAGGGTAAAACAACACAACAAACAAGTCTAACATGGGAGATTTAAAGTTTAAAAACTAAGTCTCTAAATAAACACAAAACTAACTGATGAAGGCAGTGAAGTGTGAATGAACAGCCAAATCTGATTTTACAAACATGAGTCCAGTAAAGTTTTTCTTACCCATGAGCTTCAGTCATGTTGGCAGCAAGGATGTTCACCATCTGTCGCCGTGAAGAGTCAGTCAGACTTTTTGTCCTGTTGTATTCTTTCACAATACGATCTCCACCTGCTGTCTTAGCCAGGGCTGATTCAACCAACTGTGAAACAACACAGGAAATACAATAAAAAGTGAGCAATCCCCAAAGGAAACTGCCACATCAAACATTATACACGTCAACATACGCGTTTTGCATCTTGGTCTTGTTTCTGCCGTTTTGCTGACGGACTTGAATCCTCCTCCAGAATGATGGTGTCATCAGAGGTGCAAGATACAAGTTCTAGGATGACTGAATCTTCAGGGTTGTAGTTAGAAAGTTCCAGTGCTGCATCAGACAGTGAACTGCCTGTTGCTCCCTCGAATGCTACATGTATAGGAGAGGGATGAGAGAGAAACAAACCTCCCATTTGTCAGTTTTTCACAACCTACATTTGTAACCGAGTCTAGCTCAAAGAATAGAGTCATGACAGAAACTTACTGTGTTTGAATCTGATTGTAAATACACCAGCGTTTGGCTGCTGTGCAACATCTTCAAAGACGTCTGCGTCCACCTCTGTTCCCGTCTCATCATACACTGTGACGCCTTCAGAGGGTGGCGGGATGGAGAACTTCATGAAAGCTTTAGGAAAAATACACAAACAGAGGTTTTAAACCCTTAAACATGGTCACTGTGTAGGGCACCTAATGTCATCATCATTATTATTTACATACAATTTTAAACTTAATACAAACTCAACTAAGCTGACCACCATTGGTTGCAGTGAAAAACCCAAGAGAGCTAGCTTGCCTGAGAGCAAGACAAATATTTACAATCATTAGAATATTGATAACATGAAATGACAATATCCACTTTCCTTTTGTTTTTACAATATAGTATGACTAATACTCACCAGCATTCAAGAATTCTTCAAAGTTTGGCTCTGTTATCTTGATATATTTTTGTTCCATATTTATTTTAGTTTTTATCAACATGATGGCACCTGTAAAATCAGATGAAACAATTGTATAATCTACACCACAGCACTTTTTAATATAGCATATAAGATGGGGATATCTTATTGATCAACTTAAAGCCCTTTCACACCAAGCAGATATTCCTCCAAATAATTTTTAACAGACTTAATGCATTCTAACATGTGCACACCGTTGTGGAACATTCATGCAGGTAAAACACATATTTGTGTCTCAAAGACATAGTAAGCTCATTCAGCCTCCTCCCTATAGCAGTATTTCCTATTACATTGTAATGAAACCAGACTAAAAACATTTGAGTAAAAAGAATAAAACACCAACACTATATCAAATAGACCAACATAGACTTGAGCTGTTTGTATGTGTTCAATTACCGAATTACAAAAGGCCTAACAGCCAAGGCCAAAGCTAGCTTGAACATGCCTGCCTCTTGAAGCTAATTAGGCTAATAATTAGCTAAAGGAGGCAGGCACATGTAAGCTTCAACATTTCCGACAGAGTTGGACGATAGTCCGTAAATTAGCCGCTAGTTTATGTTAATGGCTGTCATCCAACTCTCAGTCTCTAGGCAATGTTGAAGCTAACTTAAATGTGCCTGCCTCCATAGGCTAATTATTAGCCTCACGAGGCAGGCACATTCAAGCTAGCTTTGGCCTTGGCTGTTAGCCCTTTGCAACTCGGTATTTGAAGATATACAAACAGCTCAAGTCTGTGTTAACCAGCTATAACACGTTTTGTAAAATGTTACTCCGACTGCAATGCCAAAAAAATTGGTGTATTAACTGATAAAGTAAGTGTAACTTACCGAGGCTTATCCTTGATGATGACAATGGCAAAATGGCGACGTGAGCATCGTGGTCTGAGTTAGGAAAAATTAGGTGGGGGCGGAGATTTCCAGAATAGGCTTCAGAGTTGTTTCGAAGGAACACCTGCCTTCAACCAGTTGTCAGTCACTACTCTTGCTTTTGTTAAAATAACTCTGATAGAGTACATGTGCCTTAACACTGTATATTTTACACTGTAAATTAGAACTCTGAAATTTAACATTCACACTGGCTGATATCTTACTCTTGGTTTGTTGAAATTACTCTCACTGTTGTTGTAATAACTCTGAAGGAGTACATATTTTTTGACAATGCCTTTTTAACTCTTGAGAATTTACTGTGTATGTTTTACTTAGCAGCTCAGGTCAAAAGCTTGCTGTTTGTCAGTAGTGTAGTGTTAGTGCACAGTGCACCTGCAGAGTCCTGGCCTGATTATACAACTGATGTTGGCTAAACTGTGCAGGAGTGAAGATGCTTCATTACTGTAACGATAATTCCAGCAAAGTCAGGCTATTCTTGCTTCATTGATTTTGAATTAAACTTTGATCCCCAGGAAATGAGTTTGGAATGACTTCCTTTTAACAACCTGTGGCTGTCTTATGTCATGTTGGGTTCCGTGCAGGAGCTGTTTTCTTTAAATGGAAATCATCTTTCTACACCTTGAATAAGGAGGATGCTGTAAGACCAAATCTATTTAGCACGGGATGGTCAGAGCACCGGCCAAACAGATGATTATAAACAGAGGGCACGTACCTACCTGGGTCAACACAATTTGTTATGATAAAATGGTGAAGTCACAAGCAATGTGTTTGGAATCTATAGTGAGTTACTGAGCTATTAAGTGTCTACAATCTAGTTCAGTGAATTTTAAGCTGTCTCTTTTTTGCATTTGTATTTGTTTACCCTCCTTTTGACTTTTTTCCCTGCAGTGAGTATTTCTGCAGACACTGCAGAGCAGACTTAACGGTGCGTCACAACAACACTTGCTGGCTCTTTTTATTAAAAAGTCAGTGAAGCTCACTTCCTCATTGCCGCTCTGCTATTGCAGCAAAGTATTGTAATAACATCCTGCATGTTGAGGAAAACATCACAAAACACCATGGACTGTTCTGTTTTATGTTAACAAGAATCACCTTGTTAATGTCTAGACTACTTTCCCTTGTCAGTGTGTAAAAGGTGTCCTGTGTGCGAACAGACCAAAGCAGTATGCAGAGTTCCATATAATGTACACATTACGGGCCACAGCTTAGTTCAACCCTGTTATTCATCCCTCCAGTTCCTCTGTCGGAAGCTTCTGAAATATATTTCACTGCTTCTCCCTTATCCTCTGTGTGTGGGGATTATATTTGACATTTTGCTTTGAGGAATTTGGTGCTCGCTTCTCTCCACTTGACTCTGTTGTTTGGATACTGACAGTTCTTTGGGAAAAAAAACCCTTTAATTCTTCTGAGGGTAAAAGCAAAGACTCTAACGTCCCTCCGTCAGCGTCTTCTTTTTAAATGCATTCTTTTGGTCAAGATGAAATACCGGCAGCGCTCCCTCCTCACTCCGCTCACTGGCAGGTGCTTTCAAAGTATGTCAACCCCTGGCTAACACTGCTGTGGGTTTAATTTACAGTTGCGTAAGCGGGGTGGGCCCTCAGCTGTTTCTGTTCTGCAGCAGTTACCGTGCCGTGGTTGGAACATTGTATTCTCGACAGCCTTTTGCCACATTTGACATTCTGCTCACAACTTGACGGTTGAAAGTACTCTAATCTATTCAAATCTATCAAATCCAATCTATATAAACTGTATTTTTCTTTAAATGCAACAATTATGAACTACATTTTCTAAATACTTGTGACCAATCTGGCATAAGCTTTAACAAAAATCAAGTGTATTGAATGATGTTACCCCATTTGTACCACAATTTGGACATAGTGAGCAAGAAAATCAATTGAAAAGTAACACAATTGTATCATTTGTTGTTGTTAGTTTGGATTTTGGCCTGTGGGTATTGAGAAGCGCTTTGAGATTGCAACAAGGTTTACGGAATATACAAATAAACTTGACTGGACTAGATGTGACACTGAATTAAACATCTGGCTGTGATGTCCCACTAAGTGATTAATTGCAAAAAAAAATGCCTGAGTTTGAAGACTGCATGTCACTTCAGTGGCCAACTCCTAAAAGTACTGACCAGATTACAAAGACGACAGACAGACAGCGCTGTCAGTATCTACCTCAATAGAAAACTCTGAACTTGCTTTATAAAGGTAAGTCAGTCACCAATGGTCTCTTTCTTGTGAGAGTTGGCTGTGTATCACCAACAGCAAGAAAACCCCTTGAGTACAAGTATTGACCTTGATGGGCTATTGTCACTTCACATGTTATCCTGTGTGTTTTCTATGCTGTTGTTGATGAGGGGTTTGGTTATATCACTGAAGTGCGGAAGCGGAGCAGCAGTTTCTTTATTTTTACATCAGCTCTCCAGTGTGGTCTCTTGAGGGTGTCTCTGGCGCGTCTCAATAACAGGAAATGTAGTTCTTCTGTTGCTGCTATTATCACAGGAGTCCAGTCTCAGAGCCTGTTGTAGTGTATCGTCCTCAGGGAGTCGCATAGGAATGCCAAGAGCACAAAACACAATGCCGCTGGCTGCTGTTCCAAGCCAAAAGGAACATTCACACATGACTTCAGTAGCCACAAGAGGAATAAGAAAAAAAAAAATAATGGCTGACCCTGAAATAAGAAATAACTGCTAACTTGGCGCTGGTTTATACAGTTTGGCTTTAAGACAATAGTTCTATCCCTAAAGTCCTCCAACTCCCAGATTAGTACGCATGCCACAGACAGTGGTTGTTAAAGTGGGTCAAAGCCTATGGTAGCCTAACCTGCACCATGGAAACGTATATGTCTGTTACTAATGCGCTTTGGTCGTGTCCCAATAGAGTTTCTATAGAGGAAGCATCTCCATGTGCCATGCTAGTCTAATGCCTGCTGGACTTGTTTGCAGTCTTGTTTCAATCTTAGTGGCCCAATTCCTCTTTATTAGTTGCGGCAACATGACAAATACATGTGCTTTAGATATTAACTGTTCGCATGGCAACCGACTGAAAAACTGGCCCAAATGCATCACACATGTGCATTAGTCATTAGGAATATGAAAGGCATTGGCCAAGAGATGAGGAAACTGAGCAGGAATCAATGTCTAAAGAGAAATGCTAAAAGAAGACAGGCAAAGGGGAAGAGAGTGAAAGGAAGAGGAAGATTGACCAAGAACATTCCTGCGTTCTAAATCACATACTTGCTCTTTTTACTATACTACAGTACATACTGCAGCTGACCATACAATGTATATAGTTTGCATGCAGTATGCATACAATTGGGACATATTTTAAGTTATTTTTTATTTATTATCTCATCATTACATCGCTCCTTGAACTTGCCTCTTTCTTATATACCCATTGCATTGCTTGTTGTTTTCACTCGGATGCTCAGTCGATGTGACGTAACTTCCACTTTGCATATGATTGTGGCGGGTCATACTGCATTTGACCACATTTATTGGGACATACTTAGTCTTTTTCTGTCGTACTTAATAGCTAAACACTAAAGTATGGTTATTGGAACGCAGCCCATGTTAGCCATGTTATTAGGCTAATCCTTGCCTGCCATGTACAGTAGGCTCTGGGCAACCTTTCCACTTCAAAACATTCTTTAAATATCAGTTTTCCCTCTCTGTTAGACCCACACACTATGTTTATCTCGTGTGAAAGCAGACATTATCGGAGTGCACTGCACACACCATCTTCGCAGGCGGACTGGAATCTGTTGTTTTCTGTAGGTTGTTACCAAAGGATCATTAATTAGGCCCTCTGTGTATTACTGAGGGCCATTGTTTCCTCCAGGATTGCATGAACTGCTCTGTGTTGCAGTTCACTTATGTATAAAGTTAAGTGTTGAAAAGACCTTGAACAGACATTGAACTAAGTGGACCTAATCTTTAAGTGTTCCCTTACCGGGTTGGCTGAATAATTTTATTCCTCTATTTTGCTGCTGATTTTTTGTTTTACAGGAAATGTTTAAAAGTCAATGCAATCCATCATACAAATAGAAACCCATTTTGTTTGAGGAAGAATGCATCCTCTAGATGTGTATCTGGGTCTGTTTTGCATGTTGTTAAGTCAGATAACAGCACCAAAAGACAACCGAGCTCACTTTAAAAACAGACATTGCTAATGATAAAGTGTGTCATGTTACCAGGTTTGATTAAGCTGCTGCACTTGGGGGGCTGAGATCCTGCAAAGTCTGCTAATTCTGTCTTCTTGTGCACAATGGCCTACTTTGAGCTCCCTGTGCTCCCTATACCTGTCTATATGTGTCCTCCTTCCTTGTGTTGAGCCTGTCTAAACACAAACCTGCCCTTCCTGTCCCACTGTGTCCTGACCCACTTAAGGCCCAGTTCTCTGGCGCTGAAGCATCCCATCCCTGTTCTTTTTAATCCGTCCATAAGCTGCCGGCTTGTCAGTCGCTCATATCCTAAACGCTCTCACATCAATAGGCGGGAACATTCAAAAATGCACCTTCACTGTATGTCAGCCTTGCTGACATGTTTGCTGATTTAGCAAACATTTATTTAGGTTATGTACTTGCTCATTAGCTTATGTCAGCGCCTGTTTCTTCCGATTCAGTGCATTTCCATTCACTCGTCTGAACGAGTCTCTTAGAGCTTTGCCTGCAGTGTGTATTATTCACTTACTCGGCTAGATGCCGTTTGCCAAAAAAATAGTGAAGAGTTACGGGCTGCCTTGGGGAGGGCAGCTTAGCTTCAAAGCTTCAAGCGGCATTAATAAAGCACCGCAGCATCACCAGCATGTGACTCTGGGAGCCTATGAGAAGATTCTGGAAGCAGATTTTCATTCACTGATTGCCAGGACACTCATTCATCCTCTCCTGCTGCAAGGTCGAGATGCTCCCCTCCCTCACCAAGCTCTCCTCCGCTACACACTGATGAATGTCTGCGCACGTACTCTTATACAATGACCCTTAAGCCTATTTTACACAATCGAGCTGCAACGTCACTACGGTTAGTGACTCAGATCTTTGCGGCAGCTTATGTGTATAGTATTTGTGTCTTGGCATACTGTGTGTGTGTGCTTACTGCCATGTTTTCCTGATACTGTCTGGGAGGTTAAAGCTTATACTCTCACTTTCAACTTGCAGTTTTCCCAAGAACTGATTTTTATTTAATTTATTTACCCTTTAGAATTGTATGATCACATGCACCCCATACGCACACATATAGCAGTCCATTCATCTCTTAAGAGCAGTGATGGGAAATGACCAGTCACCCTGTCCCTGCTCTCCACTCAGTGTGTTCACTGCTATTATCTCAACCTTTACGGAAAAAATAAGCTGCTCAGATTCAGGAATATCCTGCATCCTTTACCACACAACCGTTCAGGAAGAGTTTCATAAAATAATAGAATCTTGTAATAGTTGTGGCAGTGAATATGCTTTGTCTGTTTCCTGTAACTTGCCTATGAGGAAGTCTCAAAAATCTACTGTATGTGCAGTGGTTTGGTCCTGTGTTGAGGATAGCCAGAGGGATGACTAGGGCTGTACAGTTACAGACAGAGTTGAGTGATAATGTGATAAAATGAAATTGATACTCTAATATCACTTAAAATGGAAGTTACTGTGGAGTTCCAAAGTGGATGACACATCTCAAGTACAAATTGTTGAAAACTAAACCTAGATTTGAAAACGGATTCGATAAGCAGTCCTAATAGTGGATTCAGGAATGATATAATGTTGTTGAATTATATCACAATGTCTTAAATATTCTTCCATTCTATCATGTGGGGCATCAGTGTCTCAATAGATCTTGTATCTTTTTGAGTGAGCTGAGAATTAATCTTAATCTGACATCTATGTCTCAGAAAGGCTTCTTATACTAGCATAGTTCATCATTTCTTGTTCTTACTGTTATGGCCTTTTGATAGCTGACAGATGGCCATGGCTATCCTGCTGCTTTTTTCCACCCTTGTGCACAAACAAGCCCAGTCATGTATGCATAACCTAGCACAACCATATAGGTAGAACCTTTTACATTTACATAAGGTCTGTGTACTTGGCCCATTGCCCCCCCTCCTCTCTCCAAGTTGGTAGTTCCAGGCAGTTCTGTCATTACAATGCCCCGCTGTAGCAGTGAGCTCACTGGAAGGAGAGCAGTGGGTGGTATGGCATGCAGAGACCAAAAGGCTCTATTGTTGCATCCGTTCAATCAGGAGCTTGTTCTCTATGCTACCACACATCCAGTCTACACCTTCACTCAGATGCTTTCAGACCTGATGGGCGGAGAACCTTTTCATCTCTCTGTCTCTAGACGATGCTGTGATCATTTATTATTAGCCATGCAGAACCTTTTCTATCATACTCACCTACATTCATTTATCTCTTAAGATGTGGCACCAGATTAAACCAGTCTACCATCTAGCAAATACTAAGTAAAGGGCTCTATAGCAACAACACTCAACAAATATTAGTATTGAAACACTATTAGCATTGCAGTGCAGTGTGTTTAACAGGTTGGTGCAGCTATGAAGAGGACAGAGAGGCTGTTGTTACATCATACAGGTTATTTTCCCAACAGTGGTTTCACTTACTCGGGCTCACCTTAGTGACTCCTAACCAATTGTTCCATTTGTAAACAGTCATTCAGAAAGTGACATGAGTCATAGTGAAACCACACTCTTGTTGAGAAGCCTACTGGACCAAACAGAGGTAAACCTGGCATTGTTCTGGGGCATTGTTTGACTATAGCGAGGATACAACCCATTCATTCTTCCTGATAATCACTAGCACCCGGTATATTATTACCAAGTATAATTGAAATGTCTAGAGATACCGTAAGTATTTAAAAAAACTTCCCTGTGCATTCGAGTCGGTAACAAGAAACCCCATAATTTTCAACTTGCCTGCTCAGTAACTTTCCCCCTGCTCTCCTCCCATCCTCATCGATGACCTACTTTAGAATTTATAGCTTCCCTCTCGGAAATGAAAACCAGGAGAAATATTCCTCTCCATATGTCATTCTCTAGATCTCACTCTCTATTACCTATTCTTCACCTCAAATTCTGTAAACCGATGCCATCAAGGTCTTGTGCGTCAGCAGGAATATAATTTTCAAAGGTGGGTTGTGTGTGTGTGTGCCTTTTGTAATCTGTCATTTGGCAGCACTGACGTCCTGGAGTTGCCACAAGTGATTGTACACAATACGCAGCATCCTAACATCCTCTTTGCATGCAATATTGAACATGACCGACTGAGTAGGTCCAATTCATTATTGACACACAGATGGTGGACAATGCCCAACAGATTAAAAGTATGTAGCAGGGTTCATGTGTGATCTCTCAACCCCGGTAATGACTTTTCTAACTAATGTCAGGACCCATTAATTGCCTGAAGTGGTGGATGGGAACATGTAATGATTTGTGCCACCCAACATTGGCTGAATGACGCCACACAGCTGCCAGCAGCACTCACAAAGCCATGTTTTGTTTGAATCTTGACGTCAATGCGGTGTATTTGTTATACAATATTGGTTCTTTAAGAGGGAACAACAGAGAGCGGCTTCAGAGAAAGCTGAACGGGTGGCACCACTCATGACAGCGTGACCCCATGTGTGAAACTGAAATGCTAAAAGAGAAATTTGAGTGTGTCAGGTATGGGTTGCACACATGCTGGCATTACATATGATTCTACTGCTTTATAACCAAATGTACAAGTCATCCTAATTCTGTTGTTGGTCTTAACATCAACAAAGGCTTTGTTTGTTCTTGGTTCAAACATGGGAATGATTTAACTTATGAATAGAACACGTGTTTCTTATAAAACACTAGTTAGTCACTCGTCCTCTTGTGAATTTACTGGGATTTTTTTGAGGAAAATGCACCCAGTTCTCCTCAGCTTTTCTGTGCTTTGTTTGAGAGAGAGAGTATGATTTGACACCATCTTTTAAGCTGTCCTCATTCGCTATCTTAACCTTAAAAGTGCCCCCCGACCAACATGTTCCCATTTTCCCAGCTGCCAGGAAAACCAGCTGATTAAAAATAGCGGAGGCCGACCTCTGTAGTTGCTATTACACAACCGTGTTCATAAGCTGCAGAGACGTGACACTGCTACTGAGGAAGTTGGATGTCCAAGGAAGCCTGGAAGGTCAAAGGATTTTCATCTTACCCATAGCAGATTGACCCTCATCTCACTTTCAGGCTAGACTAGATAAGCAAATGTCATTATTTGAGATTCAGCGCGCCCAGAAAGTGGAACGGACAGTATTCTAAAGCCCTCTGTTGTCCGGCAGCAATGTTAAAGTGATCTTCATTGACAAAGACAGTCACTTTTGTGCTCGTGGCATTTGTCTTTAGCAGTGTAACATTTCATTTGAAGGCGGAATTAAACTTGATATACCAGAACATTTACCATCCAGTCAGTTCAGGTCTTATACAACTTGCGGTCGGCCTCTAGTTCTTGTAACTGCTCTAAATTTAATGAAACATTCCATCAGACCTGTTTTTTTATTTTTTATACAGGTAAATCCCATTGAGACTGAAGACTCTTTTGCAAGGGAGACCTGTTTTCCTTTCCCACCATTCTCACACACACACATTTACACCGGTAGCAGGCTAACTATCGACATTCACACGAGGCAAGGTGGGTGAAGTGTCTTGCCCAAGGACACAACAACTATGACACAGGTGGCAGGGCGGGGATCGAACCTCCAACCCTTTGATCATCGGCCGACCCGCTCTACCAACTGAGCCACAGTCGCCCTATGTTGCCATGTTACAAAAGCTTTGCCTTTGGTGTTAGGCTGTCTCTTACGTTTCATTCCATCCAGTACTACAATTGTGTGGTGCTGGACTGCAATGAATTGGTGGATTTACACCTCCCTTCTCAAAGCACAGTCATGTAAGTTGTCATGCAACTTCAGTCCTCAATGTAAATGCTGAAATATGAGTACATTCTACTGTTGTACATCTTGCACTTCTTCTTTGCTTCATCATTTTCTTTACCTTGTACGAATGTATTTATTGTGACTGTGTAGTGGTTAGGCTATATTGACTCGGCATCATTGCCACCAGCATGTATTTCTGCACAGTATTCTATAGTTGGCATAAAGTGATATGGCTTCTTAGAGGTTCTCAGTCATTTTGCCTTAAAAACAAAGCCAGGTGAACTTTTGACCTGCAAACTCTTCACTGCTCATTTGCTGCAGTTTGTTGTTAATCTTACTGAAATAGTTTGCTTTTCATAAAGTTGCCTAAGGCGACCAACAGTCCAAAGCCCAAATATAAACTGTACAGTGATAGGAAACAAAGAAGAGCAGCCAGTTCACGCATCTGAGAAGCTGGAACTTGACATTTCTTTCACAAAAGTGTCTGAGCAATTCATTGGTTATCAAGACTTTCACTGGCTTGTACAAGCCCTGCAACACAGGGGGAAGAGGGGGATTTTATATGGCGGTTTTACCCTCAGCCAATGGTTTCAGACATGATTCGTCAGGTATATAATGTACTGAGCTTAAGTTGAGATTTCTGCAGAGCTATCACTCAAACTAAAAAAGAAGAAGAAAAATATTTGCATAAAGATTGGTATGTCCTGTGTTTGTTTGAAACATGCTCACAGCTATATTTAAATGCATTTTTATTGCCATAAATTCCAGACAGATAATGGCAGGGCATCCTGCCAGAGCTCTTTTGTTTTCTTGCCTAATAGTACATTCTACACCATGCAGTCCTTTGTAGCCTTAAAATGTCTTTTGTTTCCCCTTCGGAACTCCTGGATTTCCTGAATCTCCCTTCCTGAGCAATGAAAGCTCTTGTTTTCCATACCCATGCCCCTTAACCACATTCCCTGTTGTCCAAAGGGAGAATGTTTCCCTGTGGATGCAGGAAAGGGATTAAGTAACCCAAGTATTGTTTAGGATTTCCTCTCATGCGTACCCTGTAAAGAACATGAAATCTCTAGCCAAATTCCAAGAACCATTAGTCATGGCTTGGCCAATTTGAGTTGGGCCTGAACTTATCCTGTCACCATGGAGACTGGAGGATGACATTCTTGCAGTCACATGCGCACAGTCGTTTCAGCTAGCTTTTAAACTTGGTTAGGTTTTGTTTTATTGTATCACTTTACTGTGTTGGCTAAAGCAATGCAAGAAAGAGCCGCTGCATGGAATCGATGAATATTTACTGTGGGTGGAGTTTGGTTACAATGATTGTTTGGGTGAATCATCACTGGTTACGATCACTGGGGGAATGTTTGTTATAGTAAACAGCTGAGAAGTTGCCTGGACGGCTGGTTGAAATGTTAAATGAAGGGAATACAACATCACAGTTTATTATTGTAGGTAGGGAAAATCTTTTTGCTTATTTTCAGCACACACCTGGTAATGTTAAAGCCACTATTGTTGAATTCAACTAACTCAATTAACCAGCAACTTCTATTGCTGTATTCCATTCCCCAAGTTATCAGCACCATTGCTATATTGAGGAAAAGGCAATAAAAAGAAAGCTGTCTCAATGGAAAAACTATTAAAGGCACAATTCACAGTGTTTGCCACTATCGAACTGTAGGTCAACGTAGAGTAATTACCTGGATAAATGCCATATGACCTGAATATCACACTGACGTATTACTGAGGAGTCAATTATTGAGCATCAATTGAAACCTATGCAGAGTGCAGACTATATCCTGTTAGAGCATTGACTCATCCTGGATCAACTGTAGTGTCAACGTTTGTTGACTGACACAAGTTCTTAAATAAACTTTGCAGCTCATGCTTTCAAGAGATCGTGTTTTCCTTCCTACCTGTAATCCACCATAATATACATTTCAGACTGATGTGACATTTGAAGGACTGAGAAGTGTAAGTTTGTTGGTCATAATCTTTCAGTATTAACACTTCACTGTCATTGTTGGTATCATATTGAGTACATGAGTCACTGTGTATGAAAAAAAAAAATAATAACATTGAAGAACCTGTTATCATGACCCTCCTTTTTCCTGTTTTTAAACATTGGGCCGGGGCTATTTTCAGTGAACAAAGGCCAGCTAAAATTTCTCCTATTTGTCCAGTTTTGTTTGTTTTTTCATAAAGCAGAACACGGCTCTAATGGAGTCTTTTTTGTTCCTCTTAGCGGTGTGCTGTCTTTGTGTCTGTATGTTTTCGTTCATCATGAAAGCCTGCCGTTTGACTGGAGAGTAGTGGTGTTTTTAAAGGCACATGGACATCTGCGGTCGCGTGTGTCGTTTAACGTATGGCTGTTTGTAATGGCTTAAACTGATGTTTACAGTCAGTGCTGTTGTGCTGACGACAGTACAAAGCCTGCGCTCGGTGTTCCAGAGCATCAGGGCAGAAAAACAGAGCTCAGCATTCACTCAGTCAGGGGACAGTGGGCAGCTGAATGCCTCGGTTAGCACTGGCAACGCTATGCCAGGAGCTGCTCAACCCTACCCTATTGCCACTGCCCACTTACTCACTAAACAATGGCTGCTTCTGATGAGCGACATACTCAACAGTTGACTCTACAGTACACCACCTACATGTGTGTTTGTTTCTTATAATGTGGAAATGCTCCAAAGCAATTTTGTGCAAACTAGTCGATAATATGAAACATTTATATTGACAACTTTGTCAGGATATGTCATAGGCTTTGGTTCAAGTGTCTAATTCCAGCTTTCTATTCTACTTTTTTCTATTCTATTCTATTCTATTCTATTCTATTTTTTTAGATTATTTTCTGGTATTTTCAAGCTTTATTAGATAGTACAGAGTTGAAATGGGGAGACAGAGAGAGAGGGGGATGACCTGCAGTAAAGGTCCACGGGTCGGATTTGAACCCACGACCACTGCAACGAAGGCCGGAGCCAATATGGTACGCGCTCTATCCACTACGCCACCGGAGCGCCCCTTCTATTCTATTGTTGACAATCAACTTCAATCTTATGTGATGGATAGGTTGGATTTGGGAGTGACGTCACATTTAAGGTGACTGTGCGTACCAGAGACACAAGTGCGAAATTATAAGAAAGCATGAACTTTCGCCTTTAGCAATCACCTCGGGTTAGCCATTGTTAGCAATACCAGTTGACAACAACGCTCCGTTTTATTTTTTAGATACAAATATGTAAGCCACATATATTCAGATAGAAAATGAGCAGTACTATGTGTACATGTGATTTAATGTGACTAATAATACAGAAGAGCTTAAATGTTAGACTATCAATGTGTTCACTGCTGTTCATGTGCTGAGCAGTAGCGTTGAATGTTGAACTCGGGGTTGGTGAAGTTTCTCTGAGTCTCCAAGTAGCATGTCTGACCTTAGGGGCCTTCCAGTTCAAACTTCAGACTAGGAACGCGGAAACTCTGCCTTCCCAGTTCAGCTGGAGCGCAGCAGAACTCAGCCGACCCCAAATAAAAGTTTTGTAAACAACACCTGCTCTTTCTTGCACAGTCCTGTTCACTCGCCCTTTAGACATGTACACCATGTTCCCTGATGAAGTAGATATGCAGATGATGTTATCTTATTTCTGCATTCTCCACATTTTGGTACTTTACCTTGTCTTTTGTCACGTTTTATTGTGGTCCTGGCCCTTTATGAAATCTCCACCATTCACTTATTTGCTCATGCATTTATCCAAATATGGATTCACTCATACCCTGAGACTTATGTTGCACGATGGAGTTTAATATGATGTTAAAAATGAGGAAAAGTCTTGTGAGTTCACGCGGCAAGGATACCGCAGAGTCCCAGACCAGCTGAGTGTTATTATAATCTTGGGCCATCTCCAGCACACATTATCAAGAACATCACCGAGTCTGTTGACTTACCAGTCTAGTCTTGTGTTTACACTCGACAGTTATACAACCACACCAATGGGATGCCAGAGGGGAGAATGCTGGTGATAAAGGAAGAAATGGGTGCTGCTGCTGCTGCATGCTGTGCTAGCCGAGTCCCAGTTGCGTAACTGAGAGATAACTTCGCCAGTGTTTTGCATTTATGAAAACACGTAATTTAGAGATACAGTGTGCCCTGGGCACTCTGCACTTATGTGTATTGGGCCCTTTTTTGGAAAGGCATTCATTTACAAAAAAAGTGCCGTTTTCCGCCGTGGCTCAGCTCATATGAGATCTTGGGAACTGTGCAAAGTTGAAGGAGCTTTTGTTCTGCCTCTCACTTGTTGGCTGCATAGAGCTATTCTGTGCCCAAGGAACACCTATCCAGATACTTTAGTCCTTTTTAGCTCAATACTTGGGTTTAAGAAGAATATGTGAACTTTTTCTAATCATCTAAATCTAAGCTGGCATTACAGTCCCCAATAACTGAATATATCTTGAGCAGAATGTTTATTTAAACATCAGTTATAGCCTTTCTATAAGCTCAAATCAAAAATCCATCAATTCAAAATGCTGGAAATATATGTCACAGCCCTACTCTACAACCGTGTTGAGGAAGCAGGTACTCAAAAAATTTGAAAGTATTTAGTTTGACTGTCAAAACGGGACATTTGAACTTGCTCAGTAAACGTTGGGAGCTACTTTGTCACTCTGCAAACAAGAGATGGTGAAGAGTTGTCTATAAAACCATTTAAAACCATCTTCCGTAATACACTGAGGACCATATACAATAACCCCCTTTTGTAATACAAGTGTTATCTCTCGAGTGCTGTTTGATTCTTATTGTCTGCACAGCACGTAGAGAGATGACACTTGAGCTATTGGAACCTCCCTCTATTCTTTTCTTTACTATTTTATTCACCAGCATGAAACTTGAAACTTAAAAAGAATATCCTCCATTGATTGTTATCTAACCATTCTCATGCTCTGTCCTTCTTCAGGCCTATGAGCGGCGCTTCCCCACCTGTCACCTCATCCCCATGTTTGTGGCCAGTGAAGTGATGACTGAAGAGACCAACGAGGATGGTTCAACCACCAGGGTGGAGCGCCGCTGTGCCCTGGATGTTGATGCCCCACGTCTGCTCAAAAGGGTGCGTTGCATTTCACTGTCCTTATTTCTAGCTGCAAACTTAAATGAATTTTTGGTTTCAATTCCTATTACATTATTTTGTGTGTGTGTGTGTGATTTGCAGATCGCGGGCGTGGACTATGTCTACTTCAACCAGCAAAACACGCTGAACCGAAAGGAGAGAACACTTCACATTGAATCCCATAACGAGACCTTCTCCAACAGGGTCATTATCCATGAGACCTGCCTGTACTCGGTCAGTAGCACACACACACACAAACCCCTGTGTCGTTTAGTGCAGGCTGTTGTTCAAAAGTAGCTTATAACACACAATATGTATAGTATACTTCTTCAAAGGAAAAAAAAACAAACCTTGACCCTAGCCATTCTTATGACATGCTCAACACCATGGAGTTATGCAGAACCATAAATCTGTCTTCTCACAGACAAATGGGCAAACACACCATTCTGTTAATCTGCCTCTGAAGGCTGCCAACACACCTATTTTAATGTGTCTGTCTTGTCCAATCTCCTCCATGCATCCCTGCAGAGAAAGCTGTGTTTAGGCTAGCCCTGAGCATGTTGCTAGCTATCTCAGCCCATATCTCTCTCTGAATTATTCAGTCCATCACATTCTGGCTGACTGCTTTCAAATACTGACCTGAAACCAGAATGCCTTCCCCTTTTTTCCCTGGCTTCATTCTTTACTCTGACTTCAGATCAGCGTGTACATGAATGGATGTTCTTTGAGTTAATGAGGTCAAGCACATTGTATAAGCCTCCAACCAAACTAGAGTGCTAATTTTAGGGCCAAGGCCGTACGGACGGAGGTTCTTACAGTGTGCCAAGAGTAAACAGGATGGACAGCTCAATTACACAGAGCTAAAGGACCTGGCTAAAGCTGGAATATTTTGTTAGCCAAAGCTAATGCCGCTACCATCACAGTGACTTATAAAAGCATTGAAATCTTGACTTCCTTCCACTCTTAATGATGTTTTAGGCCCATTATAAAAGGATTCATATACAGTATACTTTTAAAATATCAGGAGTGTCTGGGTACATTATTTGTATCCCTTTATCCCTTTATTCTTATCTTTACCTTAATGTTGATTTAAATATGTATCTGACGTATTGAAATAACAGATGTAGTGTCATAAATTTGGCACACCGTATTTTTTAGTTAAAGGTCACATATTATGCTAAATGCACTTTTTAAATGTGTTCTAACATATCCATGGGTCCACGGTGTGCCTAGAGACTGCCAAAATATTAAAAAAAATAACAATCTCTCCATTTCTGAAACCCCCACCCCTCCCCCCCAATATACTCGAGTCAGAATTCTCGCCGACTATTACGTCACAGTCGGCACAGCCACATCCCCATATTTTCTTTATATGTCCATGCTTCCCCCCACATTATTAACCAGAAACGTCCACCGTATGATAACCCCACCCCCCCCATTTCTTATTGGTCCACGGCCCCGAAAATTTTCCGAGCGACAGCCATGTTGCTTTCCCCGCTAAGCGACAAGATGCCCATAGTACAGCCTGAATTTTACATACACCAACACAGAATGCTTTTGCTCATACTCCACTAATTTATCTTAACCACAGCAGTCTATTAATGCCTCGTTTTTAATAACACAACAGATAGGAAGCTACTTGTGCTTTTTTTTTAAACGGTGAAACTAAAATAATTGTTTTTATTGGTATGTTTGACTGCCTGGTGTATAGCTATTAGCTTTGGGACAAGCAACCAGCTTTTGCTCATAACACGCTGTTTATATTCCCCACAGCAGTCTGACAAAGCCTCGTTTTTAGCAAGACAAAGCATAGGAAGGTAATAGAGTCAAAGTCTAGCTTTGAAGCTAATTTTTTCACTGATTTTCGTGATATTTTTAGCCGTTAGCTTCCGAGCTAGCTTCGGGAAAAGCATTGATATTTTGCCCATAACAAGCTTTTTATATTCTCCACAGCAGTCTGAAAATGCCTCGTTTTTAGCCAGACAAAGCATAGGAAGGCAATAGAGTTTAAGTTTAACTTTGAAGCTAATTTTTTTCACTGATTTTCGTGATATTTTTAGCCGTTAGCTTCCGTGCTAACTAATTCAGTACAGGCACTGTGGACAGGCTACTACTACAGGCTATGGACCCGTCGCTTCCAGAGAGGGGCGGGGGCAGCTCAAAGATTGTATATTTACGAGGGGAGCTGCAGCTTGGTTTAAGAAATAGGCCATCGTGAGATTAGCTGAACATCAGGGTATAGAGGCATACTACAATAAATGATCTGAACGTTTTTTTCAGCAAACAACTAAAGAAAAACGTATTAGGGACCTCCAAGACCATATAATATTGACAGAAAAGTGTATAATATGTGAGCTTTAAAGTTGAAAAGTCAAAATTATTAACATGCTAGAAAGCTAAATTGACAGGAAGCAGTTTAAAATATAGAAGACCTATGCTATCAGTCTGTTGAAGTTGTAAGTACAAAAAGCACTTAAGATTGTACAGTGGTGTAAGACATGCACAGGCTACAGACAGGGGCAGCAGGGAGCCCACAGACAGCCGAGTATATATATTATTTTGTCCTGTCATCATGGAATTAACATGTGACAGCTGATATGACCCCCACAGCTGTTCAGAATGTGTAATGCCAATGCCAACCCACAGTGTCAATCATCGGTGCGACTAAAACATTTTTTCCCCCGTTCACTCTCTAATCTTCACCCACACATGGTGAAATTCTTGCAGCTTAGAGCCCGGCTGTCATTCAGGAGAGTAGCTCTGCAACATTAGTGGGCTGATGTGGTATAATGCAGTAAAGTTCAGTGAAGAAAGGGAATAGTTTTTAATGGATGTTCCTTGTTGCTCTTTTTTAGATTTATTTTTTCCATCACAAGCAGTGAGTTACCATATCTCTTTTAGAATCAGATGAATATGGATATCATAATTATGCTTTGTCATACTTCATTTGCTGATACTACTAGCTAATGCCAATGATTTTCTTCAGTGTTGTTTAAAAGAGACTCATTGTTTATGTTACATGGCTTCTCAGAACCTCTTCGACACACACAGAGACATGCGGGTCCTTGTGTTTCCTTGCTGTACTTTTCAGCTGTTTATGCATTGAGGATTTGCTCATTTTATAAGGACAGACTGACACACATACACACACTCTTACTCACAGTGCACAGTATGAAATGTCCCTCTGTGTGCGTCACCGTCTTGTAAAGCCGGGTGCGTGGTTACCATAGTAACCTTGATCTTTCTTCTGCATGTGTATACAGTACAATGTAAAGTACGTGTTTGTTTATGTTGACACAGGTTCACCCGGAGAATGAGGCCTGGACGTGTTTTGAGCAGACCGCAAGTCTGGACATCAAGTCCTTCTTTGGCTTCGAGAGCAATGTGGAAAAGATTGCTATGAAACAGTACGCCAGCAGTATCAACAAGGTGTGTGTGTGTGTGTGTGTGTGTGTGTGTGTGTGTGTGTTTGTGTTTTTGCACCTAATCAGTACATATACATTATTTATTTGCTCACAAAAGAGTTACACTTGTAGAATGCAGCAGAATGTGTGTTAGAACTGACCTCAATCATTTGTGTGACGCTTGGTGTTGAGGGGTGTCTGGAGCATGAGTCAGTCAGTGTGTCTCATGCTGTAACTAAGCATGCATCATCTCATTGAGTTGATTGGGGTTTTTCGAAGGATTGTCAAACGTTGAATGCAATCCTTTTATTTTCTCCCTGCATGCAAAGATATAATATCACAAGCATTGTTGTTTTATATTTCCAAATTCTTTCCTTAAAGGTGGATTCAGCGATTCTGGTGGCACTTGTTGTCAAGAAAGTTTTTGTCAGAATCAGCGAATATCTCCTTAACAATCTGCCACCTGTTCGTACTGTGTGTGCGTGCTGAAATCGCGGCTCATGAGGAGATATTCACTTATTTTGACAAAACGGCAATTCTTACAACAATCATTCTCCATTACGGCTGACTCTCCCTCCTCCACCTTTTTAATTCAAATTTTCTTAAATGTCTCTTCTGCTATTTCTTCACCATACTGACACTTCTTTCCTTTCCCTTGTGCTTCTCACAGGGAAAAGAGATCATTGAGTTCTACCTGAAGGAGCTAGAAGATGAAGGGATCACCCAGGTGGCACGCTGGACTCCCTCCTCTCTTCCCCTGCCCGTCCCCACACCCTCCAGCCTCTCCAGCAGCCCGCCCAGCCCACTCCCCAAACTCACCGTAACACCCGCCATCTCAATCCCAATCCCACTGCCCACGGACGCTAAGGACAGCGTTGTCTCGTCTCAGGAAGAAAAGCAGGACAGCAGCAGCGCAGCACTTCAGACAGACATCCTCACAGAAATCCTGGCCGGGACACCTGAAGGTCTGTGTCTGCAGCTGTAAAATGAAGACACAGCACTTGTGTTTTAAATCTTCCCCAGTGACTTATCTTAATAACTGCTGCTTGAGTGTTAGCACAGTTGACATTATAGTACAAAGTGATAGCAGTATGTGTTCTATAGCCCGAAGCAATGAAAGCAAGGCCTCAGTGTTGAGTGATGCACAGACAATACATTTGAAATTAAAATCAGAGATAATAATGATGTAAAGGCTTGAATTGTCGACAACAGAAATGACAAAGATTTGATGATGGTTATGCTTTCATTAAAGGTGTATACCACACTCTGTTACAGTTAAGTTCTTTCCCCATGTGTTGACTGGAGATGTTTTGTTCTTGTTGCAGATAAGTTGGATGCCGACTATATCAAACGTTACCTAGGCGACCTGACCCCCCTGCAGGAGAGCTGCCTGATCAGACTTCGCAAATGGCTTCAGGAGACGCACAAGGGAAAGGTATTGTTCTGTTTTGCACTTTTTTGTAATAACCAGTAGTAAAACCAGACAGCCATTTTTGGATTTGTTGAACGATAGTAATTGGATTTGCCGTCGACCTCCATATTCCATTATTAGGGACATCTGCAAGAGATTAGGTTGTTGTTGCGTTTGAATCATTATTTGGTTTTAAAGCTACTTGCTTGCATGGTAACAGTGGTCTATCAAAATAAGCCAATTGAAAGTGACATAAGCAGCTTTGTGGTTTTTTTTTATCATCATTTTTGTTACACGTTCACAGCAGGAGCATACGACAACATGGTACAAACACAAATAACATATACCATGTGACAAAAACAAACTAACAAACATACCCCGCCCCCCCATACATTTACATTACCCAGTATGGTGCTTTGTGGTTGTTTGTTTTTACTTAGTCATTTACAACTTCACAAATACAAGCTAACAGCTAAAGACACTCCCTTTTACTTTCCAGATCCCTAAGGACGAGCACATACTGCGTTTCTTGCGTGCCAGGGACTTCAACATGGACAAGGCCCGGGAGATCCTCTGCCAGTCCCTGACCTGGAGGAAGCAGCACCAGGTGGACTATCTGCTGGAGACCTGGAGCTCACCACAGGTCCTCCAGGACTTCTACACCGGGGGCTGGCACCACCATGACAGAGGTACAGGCCCTGACACACAGTACCAGTCTGTGCATTTCATTTAAAAATCTCACATCTACAACCGTATGCCAAGACAGCTGAACATTTCATTTTATCATGCTAAAAATTCATGTGTGCAGTCACAACCCAAAACGCACACCTAAGGATGTATGTAGGTCATGTTGAACCTGGCTATACTTACACTCTTCCTAACTCAGGGAGGATCTCAGTTCTCCGGTTTCCTACAGACTCTAGTTACATGTGCGTCGGCTCGCTCATACACGCACACAGACACACATACGTACGCACACACGCACGCACGCAAAAGAAAGTCTTGGCAACTCACGGCCCTGAGCCATGCAATTGCATTAAACATGAGGCCAATTTGTCAGTTTGACTTTGTTCACCAGGTAGATTACACTCTCTGGCAGATCCCTTTCTTGGTTTTGGTGCATGCTGTGGAGGTGGATTCCTTGGTTAGGATGGAGGGTGACTGTTGACAAAATAAATCCAATTGAAATGTTCCCACATCAGTAAATCAATCTCAGTTCAATCCACAACTATTTGTTTTGGATGACCTGGGACAAAATATAAGAACATTTCTGTGTGAACTCAGTCATTTATCTTCTTACACAAAAGTAGAAAAAAAATAGGCAAACTATGCACACCCTTTCATGTAATATGAGTCCTTATAGAATGTAAACACTGTCTTAAAGCTACTACGAGTAAGTCGGCACGTTGGCGACACCTTTGAACAAAAGCGGTAGTATTATTACGACGCCAGCTGTCGTGAAGCTGTTTTCTAGCTCGTGCAGGGAGTGCAAGATTCAAATAATCAGGAAGCAATATGGTGCGTGGCGTGTCCGTGTGTTGAAAGTGTGAGGGCACCGGACTCTTTTCGGCTCCGTGAGTCTATGGGTGACACAGCATCAACTAATGCCAGTAAGTGCTAAACACACCTGATTGCAATGAGTTGATGCATTGTCACCTCTCACGGAGCTGAACGAGTCCCCGTGTCCTCACACAAAGCGAATGAACGAGAGATGGCAGTTAGTTAGTATGGATCACGATGAGGTAATGTGTTTATGTTGTAAATAATGACTATTTCCGATGAATAATGGTCATCTGATGATGCTGGTGAGGCAAAGTAAACTTTGTTTTAGTAGGCTACCGCTCATTCATTTAGGAGTAAACACTGTAGTCTAGTTTCGCTGCGTGAAATTGTGTATACGTTGCTTGGCAACGCCCTCCCGCCCGACTATCACTCTCCCTTTTAGCTTTTCTTCATTGCATTTTCTTTTTTTTCTTTTATGGTTCAGCCCCGTTATCAGTCATTATGACGACAAACAACTGTCTCAAACAAGGCTCCCGCTCCCCTTCCCTCACCTGGAGGGATAGGCTTCTCAATTCACGTTCCTGCGCCACGCTGAAATCTGTGACCAATACGGATATGTGACCATAGAGCATGCACGCGTGAACCGAAAATCGGACTAGGTGTACGACCAGATCAAATGCAGTAATAAAAACTATTTAAAAACGTCTTTCTTTGCACTGATGGTCTGGTTTGCTGTTAAAGGTAATTTATGATTATCAGAGGAAGCATGAGGCTGTTTAAAAGATATTTAAATGTTACTCGTAGCCGCTTTAAATCATGTCAATGTTTGTTTAACTCCTGCAGATGGCCGTCCTTTGTACGTCCTGAGGTTGGGTCAGATGGACACCAAAGGACTGGTGCGCGCCCTCGGAGAGGAGTCTCTTCTCAGACATGTATGTGACACACTTCAAGCTAATGAAAGTATTATCTCTCTATGTATGTCAGTGAGTTTCTAGGTCAAGTAGTAGGTGGTTGGATTACAGGTCAGGGATATTATACACTGGCATTTCCTTCCAAAGGAATTAACACCAGGATTTAATAAGTACAGTACATTTATAAATACCCGCCTGTTATTTTGATGTTGCACTCACTGTAAGTCGCTCAGGTTCCAAGTGTGAGAGCCAGAAGCTAAAGAAAGATTGGACTAGACCACTGAGTTCATGTTGTGTCCTTTCAGGTGCTGTCTATTAATGAAGAGGGTCTGAGACGCTGTGAGGAGAACACCAAGGTGTTTGGTCGGCCAATCAGGTAAACCTTCAGTACCAAACAATGTGGAGCTGAAAAATGAATTGATTCACTGGATCAATAGAAAATTAAAAAAATTCAGCCATTTTGATAATTGGCAATTCGCTTGTCATTTATCAAGCCAAAATGTCAACACTCTGGTTGCAGCTTCTCAAATGTGTGTATTCACTGCTTTCCCCTTGTCTTATATATTTACAAACCTTTAGATTGAATGACAAGCCGTTTGAAGAAAGACGGATTGATGGAGATTTTATAAAGTAACAAATAAATTCACTCTCAAAGTTTTTTTTGTTTGTTGCTTAAACCATATGTGCAGTGAAATGTAACATGGTGCGTGCCATCCTGATATTCTCTCTTATTAAACGCCAATTAATCAAATAATATACATAAAATATAATATTTTAATGCGGTCATAGGTGGACACAAATGCAGGATTACGTGGAAAAGATTTTTTTCTTTTTAAAGGATTTCATTTAGCAACATTACTCTTTCTTTGTACCGCCAGCAGGAACATACAAGCTAGTTGGATTAGGTTCATCAGTTGTTGCTCATCCACCCACAACCAGAGAATTATCTCCCCCAAATGGAAAGAATGCACTAGGCTCTACTTCAAGTATGACAAGGAAGGGAACTGAGATGCTATCTGCCATCTCTCAAACCCTCTCACACAGGAGAAGGTGGCTGGGGTGTTGGCCACACAGGAATACATGTTAACTATAAAGGGCTTTCACGTCACAGAGTAGATAGAGGGAAAGGGAGGATGTGAATTGGGGGTGTCCAGGATAAACAAGTGTCGCCCTCACCACTTAAATGTCACTTGAGGGTGACAGGTGCTAAGTGATTTAAAAGAGGCTTGGTCTCTGTTGTGTGAGTGTGTGTCTTTGAGGCATGTGCTAATCAAAAATGTCCTTGTCTCTCTTTTCTCTCTTGCAGCTGTTGGACGTGTCTGGTAGATCTGGAGGGGCTGAACATGCGTCACCTGTGGCGACCGGGAGTCAAGGCTCTGCTGAGGATCATTGAGGTGGTGGAGGCCAACTACCCCGAGACTCTGGGACGGCTGCTTATCTTGAGAGCTCCCAGAGTTTTCCCTGTCCTCTGGACACTGGTGAGGACCAGGAGGGGGATACATAGTAGCTCAAACAACCTGGCTTAGGGCACACTCACATTAGGACCAGTTGCCCCGTACCGTCCCCCCGCTGGCCAGCACTCACACTGCTCCATCTCTTGTACATTCGTCATTGCGTCAAAATACCATATGACAGTATGACGCATTGATGGACTTCGTTAGACGAGTCTTTCTGTTTAGAAACGTACAGATTTGGGTTATTTTCTGGATACTTATGGTTGTATAATTGTTTTTTTAAATATTTTCATCCAGCCAAATCTGCAGCAAACATTCTTCTCCGCATCAGACCAAGACCCATTTTCTAAAACACACACATTCTGCTCCACTCTTTGGTGTTTCTGTAAATTCAAAAAATGCTGCCAGGGGATTACTAGCACTAAACTAATTTGGTATGTACATCTGCCTCTGCCCTTAGGTGAGTCCCTTCATTGATGAAAACACCCGCAAGAAGTTCCTCATCTATGCAGGCAACGACTACCAGGGCCCTGGAGGTCTGGTGGACTACATAGACAAGGAGATCATCCCTGACTTCCTGGGAGGAGAGTGTATGGTGAGTGTGTGACGATTAAAGCTTTATCTGTATGATACCATTTGAGGGGCTAGTTTCATTCTGGATATGAACTTTCTGGGACATTGATATCTCCTTCACTGACTCAATTCTATGCTTTTTTTCTCTGCAGTGTGAGGTACCAGAGGGCGGCCTGGTTCCCAAGTCCATGTACCGCACAGCCGAGGAGATGGAGAGCGAAGATATACGACTATGGACCGAGACAATCTATCAAAGCGCCAGCGTCTTCAAGGGAGCGCCACACGAGGTAAGGCTTAACAATGGAGAGCACTGAAATGAATATATAGGGCAGAGAGTTGTATAAAGGCTTAGATCAAAGTTTTGTCAAGTTCTGCCATCTAGTGGTTGTATGTGCTTGGTGAACTTTTTTCTGGTTTTTAAATTCAGTTGAGGAATAAATATGTCATGGCTTTGTAAAAATATGTCTGCAGTGACAAACAGTAGTCATGTTACATAAATTATACCAAAGAGTCATACATAATCACCCCTCTGGAAATGTTTTTATTTTATTTTATGTTTATGTTTATGTTGATCATACAAAGCATGAACAGTAAAGATTACAACACTGTTATGAAGAGTATGAATTTCACTGTCATAGTCCTTTGGCATTATTCCTTTAACAATGAATGGATGTGTGTTAAGAAAAATGTCTGTGTGTAACCTGGATTGATCCTCATCTCATCCAATTCTTCTCTTCCTCAACCAGCTTCTGATTCAGATCATCGACGCCTCCTCCGTCATCACGTGGGACTTTGACATGTGCAAAGGCGACGTGGTTTTCAACATCTACCACTCCAAGCGGGCCCCCCAGCCTCTGAAGAAAGAGGCCCTGGGAGCCCCGGGAGGCAACAATGTCCAGCTCATAGACAAGTCCTGGACACTGGGACAAGACTATAGCATGGTGGAGTCACCGCTCACATGCAAGGAGGGTGAGAGCGTGCAGGTGAGGGTCCGCCATCTTAAATTGTTGCACGATTAATAACTTTTGATCGGTAAAAAGTTGAATCAAACCGTCTTCTGAGAGCTTCCAGTCGTGCCATATCCTTTCCATCTCCGGAGTGATTGTAGCCCCTACAGAAGCTTCCCTCTCCAGCCTGGAACTTGTGCTCATTTTCAGGGACTTTGCACGATAAATCAAATCCATACTTTTAGATCCAAGATTGAAAGTCTTTATATCTAAATGTAATCTATTACTGATCGTTTCTTGTTGTTAGCTTATGTTAAATATAATATTACCTTTCCCATGATGCTTTGGGATCATTTTTGCCTGTCCATCAATGTGAGGCCGGTCAATGTAGCTTTAGCTTGTTTATAGTGCCATCTTTTGGGTAAAATACCTCTCCGCATTTTATACTGGTATATTGGTTGCACCGGTATAGGACCCACCCCACTTTAACATGGAAAAAGGTATTAAAAGTGTGTCTTATACCCTGGATCAAATGGTATATGTCCTCTCCTCAGGGCTCCCACATTACACGGTGGCCAGGTTTCTACATCCTCCAGTGGAAGTTCAGCCACATGGCGGCCTGCTCTGCCACCAACATGCCCCGAGTGGACGACGTGCTGGCCACGCTGCAGGTCTCCTCACACAAGTGTAAAGTCATGTACTACACCGAGGTGCTGGGCTCGGAGGACTTCAGGTTAGTAGCTCTACATGTGTCTCCACGCTACTGTATATACCTCAAGTGGATTTATCTGTCCATATCTTCTGTGAAATTACCATAATGTTGTGATTAATTTAATTTCAAACATTTTTCCATTATGAGTGCTTATTTTTCACTCCTATATTAGCTCAGTTTCCCCCCTCTACAGCATAGCACACAGCACCACGTATGACATTTCTTAGAGTTTTGTCTGTCATTTTGCTTTAATGAAACTACAAAGACAAAGCCTTGAGAGCTTCATGGGTTTTCCAAGGCCAGAGTTTTGAGATGAGGAAGCTTCCCTCACTCGGAGACGTCTTTTAATCCTTAATCTTTTTCTGTCCACTGGTCTCCTGTTCTATCGCTCTCCACCTCCTCTTCCTCCTCCTGCTCTGTCTTCTCTCTGAAGAGCGGCTTGCTGCGATGTGCACAGTTTGTAAGTGGCTCAGTGTTTCTTTTAGCACTAGCTCATAGTCATCTCTGCTCATTTGATCGTGTTCCCTCAGCAGCTTTTTAGATGCAGCAAAGAGATGCTCCTTTGCATCTGGTCTTGCTTACTGCTTTTGTTAGCATTAGCTAACAGGAAGCTGTTGCGTTGTTCACACTTACCACAGGATCCTTGCACTGAGACACAGTTTTTTTTACTACCCACTTGCTGGCTTCAGTCGCCCTGCTTGCATGACTAACACTGTCAGGAATCCTAGGCTGGGTTAAGTTCAGCACTGTAGCGCTCAACCTCTGGAGATCCAAATGTGCATACCCACTTCACACACCAACACATGAGACAGTTCCTGGCATTTGTACTTGATGTTCTGTACTTACCCATTTGTATTGAATCTCGGCGTGCTTTCAGTGCACCAGCTGTTTCATTTTAACAGACATAAGATCACCATCTTACTCATTGCTGTGGTATTAACAGGATGTTATTGGTTATTTGGTTAAGATGACCTAATATGGTAATCAGGTTAGGGCTGCAACTAACGATTATTTTGATAATCGATTAATCTGTAGATAATTTTCTCGATTAATCGATTATTTATCGATATGTGTTTCGGTCCGTAAAATGTCAGAAAATGGTGAAAAATGTTGATCAATTTTCTAAAGCCCATGTTGACGTCCTCAAATGTTTTGTTATTTCCAAAACACACAGATATTTCAGTTTACTGTCATAATAGGATTAAAGAAACCAGAAAATATTCACATTTGAGAAGCTGAAATCAGAGAATTTGGACATTTTTTATTATAAAATTACTCGAAACGATTAATCGATTATCAAAATAGTTGTCGATTATTTTAATAATCGATTCGTCGATTAATCGTTGCAGCTCTAAATCAGGTAACCCTTTCTTTTGCCACATCTGAATGTACCTACACCAAAATATCACATAATAACTCAAATGCTCATAATAACTTTCACTATATGATAACGTGTAGAGAGCATGACAAAAATTAACGTGCACTCTTTTTTTTAATTAATTAAAAAAATCAATTAAAACCAAAAATTTTTAATTAAACATTTAACTGTAAACATTAGATGGAGGGGCAAACTGAATGAATTTGGATATTTCCAAAACGGGAAACATATGATTATGCCTGGGACCTAACAAAGGACCAAGATGCACTGCACTTTGCCAATACATCCATTTTCCTGTCTACTAATGGACTCTAGTAATTATTTTCATTCTTTTGAAAAGATTCATTATAATCAATCATTCATTTAGGTTCTGACTCTCTTATCAGACACACCAAAATGTCCATGTTGTATTTGGTTCAAACAAATACCAAGCAGCCTACATACCAGACCAACAAGAATCCCTTCACTGTGTTAATTCATGTAAATTGTATGTGGAAAGAAAGACACAAAAAAAAGAACAAAATGCTTCAAGCTCTGCCATAGGCTGTTCCATTTTCAAACAAACAGGGAAGCCACACACGACCTGTTTCATCTCCCAAAAAAACCCACTGAAATTAAGCAAGAACCCTGTCCCTATGTGGTATGTTTGGAAACACAGTACTAGAACTAGCAAAGAACTTGTATATCTTCTTCCACCATTACTCTCTCCTTGCTTAATGCACTGCTTTGTTGCAGCCTATGGCAGAGCCTCAAACGTTTGTGCCACACAGAGTGAAATCATGTCCCTCCTGTGGGTTTTTAATCTGGCTGCATGGTTGTGCATCATAACGCACACACACACACACACACACACACACACACACACACACACACACACACACACACACACAAAATGCACTGATTTAGTCACTGCCAGACTTTGATTGCTCACATATGAAGTTCTCAGCATATTGTGAAGTGTGTGTGTGTCTGCTCACATATACATTCTCTGGATCTCTCTTCACCTCAGGGGTTCCATGACCAGCCTGGAGTCCAGCCACAGCGGCTTCTCCCAGCTCAGCGCGGCCACCACCTCCTCCAGCCAATCGCAGTCCAGCTCCATGATCTCCAGGTAGAAGCAGGAAAGGACTACAAAAACTCCCACAATTCCCTCCTCCACTGCCCTTTACCGTACAACACCACCCAAGCCAACTTGTCCTCAAAGCAACAGTCTCGAGCATGCTTGCACAAACGGAAGACAACGAATAAAACAAGAAAAATCTAAAGGCATAAAAAGAAAAAGAAAATTACAGAGACTGTACAATTTAAAAGGGCTGATTTTTTTTTTGCACAAAGACCATGTATTTTTCAGGTGCTGGGCAACGGTTTGAATCAGAACATTAGTAGAATGTTTTGTATGCACCATGACTTGTGCGGGGTGTATAAGGTTACAGGTTAGGAGATGAATTGCGGTTCCTTGTGTGGCCCTGGAAGCTGAAAGAAGCAATATCCTCATCGTGAGATCCACGGGACCGTTCATAAACACTGGAGGCGCTGTTACATATTTGCATTTGAATCTACACACTGCTTGCACAGTACGGAGATGGAGCGTTCCTCATACTCCATACAAAAATGGATGTGCTGTTACATACAAACACACATACACACACTGTTACAAACATACATACATACACACACACACACACACAAACTCTCACACACACACACACAGATATATACACAAAAACACACACACAAATTTAGTGTTTGCCATATTACCAGATGGGTTTGTTTACCCTGGTGGATTGTTTTTAGGCCAAGTGTGGGTGCCGAGGGAAAACTCTTAACTGGACCTGGGTTGAGTAACACTTGCTAATAATATATATATATATATATATATATATATATATACACACACACACACACACACACACACACACACACACACACACACACACACACACACACACACACACACACACACACACACATATTATATTTTCTTTTATTCAAATGGCATGGAGTCATGGAATGGGTGGAGCTTACTGAATTCTGACAATCCAGATGGTGTCAGCAAAGTTGGCATTTGATGGGGGGGGGGGAAAAATATGATCTTTTATTTCCCCACGACTGTTTTAAACTTTCTGGCATTCATTTGTGTTGTCCGATGTGGCAATAAACCCCCCACCACCCGCCCCAACTCACCACCATCCACCCATGGAAAAAAAAAAAGCATTTGGTTATTTGACCCGGGTCTGACTCTTGGCGAAGTAATCCGCTAGAAGCAATAATTTAAAGTTTTGACTTTCTACTGTGTGAAAGATATTTCTATTTATCATGAATTTGTGGAGGATCATCATGGGTGCTGATTGCAGATGACCCTTTTCCGTCGTAAAGTTGTGTACAGGCAAAAAAAAACAAACACAAAACTGAGCCAGTGAACTGCTACATTCTGAGACACCAACATTTTATCACTTGTTGTCTTGGTTTACCATTCTTGTCAGGAGAGGAACAAAAATAAGACGGCAGATTTTCTCCTGGACAGGTTATTTTATTTTTTTTCTCCTTGGAATGACCACAGTTTGCTTCAGTCGGAATCTCTTGGTAAAGGAGATGCCTTTTTTTTAGCTGATTTGTGAATGTGCTACTGATTGGCTAGCGCTCGCCAACCAATGAAAAGGCCTGATTTTGGAAGGGGGTTGTGACGCAATTGGACAGAACTGCCACCATGCTCTACTTGCTTTTCAGAGTGGTGTAGTTTTCAGTGTGCGTTTGGGGATGAATGTTACTTTGTGATTGATCATTTGACGGTGCACCAGTAGAACGACATATTGATACTGTACATGTGCTAGTGTTGGGTAGAGTAAGTTACTGTGTGTCTTCTCTTTTGGAGAGTACTTGATGGGGTGACGCAGTGTGGCGTGTTACTGTCTATGCTCACATGGTGATGGGGTTTACAGAGTATATGTTATCAATCTGTTTGTTTAAAAACTTAAGAGATAGCCATTTTGAGAGTCATGTGTCAACGAATACCATGTTAGCCTTTTTGTAAGTATCAATCAGCTAGAGGAAATACCTGCTTTTTTTCCCCCAAGGTCACCACTGTAATAGATTGTGAATTGAATTAACAATTCTTAATGCAACTCATCGGTGCAACAGTTTTTTTTTAATACAGGTTATGTGGTTGACGTACATTTATGACTTAACATAAATCTCACTCCTTGTATAGTGCAAAAAAGGGTACCCTTTTTCAAGTCATTGCCTGCTGTTTCCATGGTTACTTAATGCAGCTGACAGCAAAAAAAGAGAGCAAGATAAATAAGAGATATAAATATATATGTATTTACAATATGGGATTCGGACTCCATCGAAATACTGTCGTTGTTATCATGTTGCTTTTGATCTATGAAACTGTTTTGAGCGATTGAGGAAAGGTCAAGGGTTGACTTGTGCTAAGCATATGTCATTAACTGCAATAACATGAAATGCTTTATTGAGAAAAAGGACCTCCTTAGATTGTGGGCTCTCAAGTGTGTGTGTGTGTGTGTGTGTGTGAGTGAGAGAGAGAGATGTAATAAAAGAATGAATGCTGATAAATGAGATGCCAGTTAAATCTGTTTCTCTGCTCTGTCCTCTCTCCCTTTCGGAAGCATGTGTCGAACCACACAAATAACTTCCGTTTGTTTCCATATCTTTAACGGTTCAGCTGATCAGACCAGTATCAGCACACTACCCTTTTGTCTGTTTGTATTTCTCTCTCTGTCCACCATTTGTCACTTGTGCACTCCAGTTGTTGCTGTTTTCCTTTCTCATTTATGTATATGGTCGAAAGCTGAATGGACCGTCAATGAAACCATATAGGCATAAAGAAGTATGTGTAGATCAGATTTTCTGTTTTATTTTTACCGCTGAAATGCGGTGATGCAAATACCAGAAAACACTTCCATGTTCTGCTGTCTCCTGCCTCACTGACTTCAGCTCTTACCCATTTCATCCAGATCTCATTTGCCAAATGAGGGCAATAACTATAATGTTTTGTCTGTTTTTGTCAACACATCTGTCTGTGTCCGTACTTCCTTTTTCCGACAGCGATGCATATCTTCTCTTTACCTTGATGTGAGGAATTATGTAAAAAGTACATGTTTGGATTAACCAGAAAATGGCGCTTTTACATTTGTTTTTGGAAAACATTAAACTTGAATTATGACAATATAAATGCACATGTGTCTCATTTATTGAAGTGTCTTTGCTTGTTCTTGCTCATGCGATGAATTAAGTTTAATACATATAAAGAACCAAACCGGAAAAAATATGAATAATCGATTTTGACCTGGACCCACACTGATCTGAGACTAGACTAGACATGACGAAATGCAGCTATTACATTTTTATATCCGTTTTATTATGTTATTATTTCTCCCTACATTAGTAAGCACTGTGATGCTTGCTGCAATGAATTTGTAAGCACCTTTTAACTAAATGTTTTGGCATTAGCCTACCAATCAATTTTAGCTGCCTTTATTAAACAGAATAGTAGACTACCACTGACATGTAAAAGTGAAATAAAAATGTTTGGTTCAAATATGATGTAATAACTCATTACACAAGTTTATGTTTTATTTCCCAAAGTTTAAACGAGATGCTGTGTCGTTATTCTGCACAAGAAATGTGTTATGAAGTGACATGTTCCAATCAGTGTAATTCGCCCTTTAGGCCACTAGATGGCAAGCGATAGCTTCTGAAAGTATCACCAATTGTATAGATAGATTGTATAGAGATTATATGGAATACAAGAAGCGAATATAATAAATATTTAAAAAAAAAATTATATGGAAAAGGGGTAGGATTAAATAAGTGTATACTTCTTCCTGCTCCTTTTCAGGCATATCACATCAATACAGATATTTGTTTTCTTTTTGTGAAGTCATTTAAACATACATTTTGTTTATTGTATTTTTATGCTTTTCATTTAGTTTTGTATTGTTTTTGATATTTCTGAGAAAAAAAAATCTAATTCAAAGCCACGATGACGCCAGACGCAGGCTCCGCCCCCACAGTGACGTTAATACACGGAAGCAACACAAGCGACACACGCTACGTCTGTCACTTCAATTTCCTCATTAAACGTCGCTCACCGGGCCGGTCCAGATGTCCGCCCCTCTTGCAGAAGAACTGGTCAAGCAATGGGAGAGGTCAGAATGCCATTCTATCATTCACATTACATAGCGTACCTACCTGAACTATGTAGCCTACACTACACTGACTACTCTATATTACTGATAGCACTGATATGACTGGACCTTATCCCCAACACTGTGTCCTGCTTGTTATCACACTTCAGGACAAGCTTATTAGGACGTCAAAAGAGTGCTTCATATTGTGTTGACAAATGGTCAACACAATATGAAGCACTCTTTTGTCAATGACAATTGCTGCTACACTCTCTGTGTGGTTGTAAGTCTCTAGCACCAGTCCTCAGCAGACATTGTGTGTGTTCTTATTAGTTCTGAAAAGTTTTTTGCAATTTACTCTGAAATGTGATAAAACAATGAATCTGTAAGTACCATTTCATTCATTAATCACGTAAATAACCGTTAGTTGCTGCTTTTCTTTGTAAGTTAACTAGGCCTATAATATGAACAGATGTAAACATGATTAAAGTGTACCAGTGTATTTGCTGAGAGGGGGACTGTGTCTGTTTTCCAGGCAGAAATATTTAAAGGAAACAATTTGTCGATTCACCTTTTATTTGTTTGACAGAAAAGCGATCCGCAGCAGTGTTGACAGTCAAATCTTTATTTTTTTCAGTAATTTTTTAAGCAAAACTGCCAAACATTTGCTGATTTCAGCTTCTCAGAAGTTCCACTTCCAAGACAAATGCGTTGCTTATTTGTCGTGCATTTTTAATAGATTGAATAATTTTTTTTTTGGCTATGGATCAAAGGAGTTGGGCTCATGGAAATGATAGGGGACATTTTTCATTCGTTTTCTGACATTTTATAGACATAATCGCAAAATGATCCAGAGAGAAAATGTTCATGGCGGATGAATCATTGGTGGGAATTGTCATCAGCCCTATAAATGTGTGTTGCATGTTGTATATTACAGCAGATGGAGTAATGTAACTAAGTACATTTACTCAATTACTGTGATGCACAAGATTTTTGCAAACGGATCATATAGAGTTCATAAACTATTGTATATAACCTAGCAGTATGTAGGCCTATACAAGCACAGATGAACCATCAGGCCATTAATCGACATAACACATTGACAAAAATAAATTTTCTAGTGACAAATTTAGTATTTACATTTTGATAATTGTATTTTTGTATGTATATAAGGCAAAGATGTCATGGATCCAACCTTTCAAATTTGAGGATTTGCTGCTTTCGTTGAATTAATTTTTCAATTAATAAAAATAAATATAGCTGAATCCACAATGAACAATACATGTATTTGCAGTCCCATACAGTTAAATACTCTTGGTACATACATTCTTTTAAAATTTGATATTTTAGTACTTTTAGGCACAATCTTAATTTTATGTTTTTAACTGAAACTTGGTTAGACCAAGATAACAGCTCAGCTGTTCTCATAGAGTCCGCCCCCGCAAATTACAATTTTGTGAGTGAATCCAGAGTGCATAAAAAAGGAGGGGGGGGGGGTTGCTATTCTGTTTAAAGAATCTCTACAATGCAAAAAGATGTCTTATGGAAATTTGTATTCATTTGAGTATGTGGCTCTACAGTTAAATTCAGCCTCTAGAGCTATTTTCATCAATATCTACCGGCCACCACAATACAGTGCAAGCTTTTTTGATGAACTTACTGAACTGCTGTCTGTAATATGTACTGAGTTTGACTGTGTATTAATCGTCGGAGATTTCAATATTCATACTGACAAACCAGAGGACAGATGTGCGAAAGAACTGTGCTGTGTCCTTGACAACTTTGGACTAAATCAGCATGTTGACAAACCAACTCATAACAAAGGGCACACGCTGGACCTTATCATTTCCAGAGGAATGAACATTTCAGACATAACAGTGGCAGATATGGGTCCCCTCACGGACCATTCCTGTTTATTTTTTGAGAGTAAAATGTCTGTGCACACAATTGACCAATCAAAAGTAATCAAAAAGCGGTATATTACAGAAAATACCAGTGAAACATTTATTCAAGCATTTTCTTCGATACCACCCCTCCCCTGTAACTCAGTTAAGGAGCTCTTAGACAACTTTAACGGCAAACTTACAAGTGTTATAGATGCTATTGCGCCCACTAAGATGAAGGTTGTCTCTGGTAAGAAAAGATCTCCTTGGAGAAATGCCCCGCAGGTCAGAATAGAAAGAAGAGAGTGCCGTAAAGCAGAACGCAGGTGGCGAAAAACAAATCTCCAGGTTCATTATGACATCTTCAAAGAGAAACTGTGCACGTTTAACTCAGAACTGAGAAATGCAAGGCATTCTTTCTTTTCTGACATCATCACCAAAAACAACAACAATGCACGTGCCCTGTTTGCTACTGTCGACAGATTAACAAACCCTCCTGTGCCAGTAGCGTCTGAGCATCTTTCCACGAGGGCCTGCAATGAATTTGCCTCCTTCTTTACTGAGAAAATTCACAAAATTAGACAAGCTGTCACTGCATCAATACCAAGTTCAACATATGTGTTCCCTCTTAAAATCAATTCAAATGCAATGACAGAATTTTATCTTATAAACCACAAAAACCTGGAGGACATTGTACAACACCTGAACTCCTCATCCTGTTGCCTTGACATTCTGCCCACAGGCTTCTTTAATTACTAGATCGACTAGCAAACTGGGTTGGACTTTCTGGAACTGTACTAAGCTGGTTTGAATCCTACTTAAAGGATAGAGACTACTATGTGTCAATAGGCAATTTCACATCTGAGCGGACAAATATTGAATGCGGGGTCCCCCAAGGTTCCATTCTTGGCCCTCTTCTATTTAACATCTACATGCTCCCACTAGCTCAGATTATGAATAAGAACAAATTGTGCTACCATAATTATGCAGACGACACACAAATTTACATAACCATATCACCAGGAGACTACAGTCCGATACAGGCACTGAGTTAGTGCATTGAACAAATCAATGATTGGATGTGCCAAAATTTCCTTCAATTAAACAACGATAAAACTGAAGTAATTGTCTTTGGTGCCAAAGATGAACAATTAAAAGTCAGCGCACAACTTACATCCATTATGTTAGAAACCACACCCCAAGCCAGAAATCTTGGTGTTGTTATAGACTCCGACTTGAATTTCAAGAAACACATAAAATCAATTAATAAATCAGCCTACTACCACCTAAAAAACATATCAAGAATTAAAGGGCTTATGTCTCAGCAAGATTTAGAAAAACTTGTCCATGCATTTATCTTTAGTAGACTTGACTACTGTAACAGTGTCCTTGCTGGCCTTCCAAAAAAATCTATCAGACAGCTTCAGCTAATTCAGAACGCTGCTGCCCGAGTCCTCACTAGGACCAAAAAAGTAGATCACATTACCCCAGTTCTGAGGTCTTTACACTGGCTTCCAGTCACTCAAAGAATTGATTTCAAAATACTGATGATGGTTTATAAAGCACTAAATGGTTTAGGGCCAAAATACATTACTGATATGCTGATACGTTATGAACCGTCCAGAGCCCTTAGGTCGTCTGGGACAGGTTTACTTACAGTCCCCAGAGTTAGGACTAAACAAGGAGAAGCAGCTTTTAGTTATTATGCACCAAATCTCTGGAACAAACTCCCAGAGAACTTGAGGTCGACCTCCCTTCCTGCTTCGCCACTGCCGTCTACCTAGTTGTAAGCGTTTGAGTGACTTCCCTGGTTGAGCTCAGCTGTGTGTGTGTGTGTGTGTGTGTGTGTGTGTGTGTGTGTGTGTGTGTGTGTGTGTGTGCGCGCGCAGTGAGCAGGCCCGCCTCAGACTGCAGCTGGTGGAAGAGGACACTGAGGCCTGGCAGAGCAGTGCAGACTTCTCTGGTCTGGACAGAGTGGGAGGAGTGGACCTGTCCTTCATCAAAGGGGACGATGTCAACGCCTGTGCCCAGCTGGTGGTGCTCAGCTACCCAGACCTGGAGGTGAGCTAAAGCTAGCCCCATCACTACACCACACTATTTACAGGCAAACTAAAGGAATCTACGAGTTTATCTCCCTCTAGTGGGAAACTGTGGGAAATGCAAGAATACATCTGCAAAGTCTGGTGGCACAGTGCCCAGCATTTATCTGATAAAATAACAAATTACAATTAAGACAAAAAAAAAACATAATTAGAATATAACTATGTATCATGATTTGAATTACTGTGCGTCACTTTATTTGGATATTTGAATGCAAGGTCAGTTAGTTGTTTTCTGACTCTTTTGTGACTCCATCCCATTAAATGTACTGCAGTCCTGATAGCTGGCTGCAGGAGGAAGAGTGGTAAACTTAAAGGTGAAGTAAGCGATTTATTTGTATTAATATAAGTTTTAAATCGCTCTTTATTCATGCAGTGATCACTTACATAGTGTGCGCGTTTCATAAAGCCCATCTCTCAGTCACCCGCTTTGCATGTAATCGGCAATAATCTATTCAGGGATCCCGAAACTGATATCCAATCACAAGAGAGAACGCTACAAACCGGCAACCGTCTCACTGCCGGTGCACGCGCAGAGCAACAGATGGGTGAATGTTTATGTGCCTAAAATGGCAGAGCAGGTAAAAATCCTTCCCAATGTCTGTTTTGATGGTTTTTATCATGTTTTATCACACTTACTCATCTGAGATGATGCTAGATAACTCGCTTTTTGAAGACCGGAGTGCATTAATGTGGGGACGAGGGAGGGGACTGCTAAACTGACCATTCCGCTTACTGAATCTTTAAAATCTTGGATAATACACATATACTTGGTTGGCATAGAGTCAGTGCATCTTTTTTTCTGTTTCCTACAGCTACAGAGTCCTGGGACCAGATTGGTTACATGCATAGAAAACAGCAGCAAAATGTACATGTGATTTCTTGTAGAAATTCAAAATGGAAAACTTTTTTTTATTTGCTGATCTTGATTGGCCAGCACGTACCGTTATATACATTAGATATTTACAGTGCAGTTCAAACAAACAGCCTGCACCTGAACCCATCTGCAACTTTTTGCTTTAGGCAAACTGCAAGATCACAGAGAGATTTTCAAAATCCAGACTGAAAGTTCAACAGAAACACATATCATACCTCTTGGTGAACTTTTAGCTTGAAGTGAGATGCCTCCACTGTATTACGTACAAACCAAAGCCTTAGGTTTGGCAGCAGGAGTTAAAGTTTTTTATTTTAACAAACAATTGTTTGTGAAATGTTTTACTCCACATTTATTGTGTGGATGGTTTGAACCAAGCAGGGAAGCTACATCAAAAGAGTTCTACGTAGGCCCTAAATCCCCCAAACAAAGTTTCATTTTAAGTTCAGAAATAGAGACTGTATTTAAACTGAATAGGAATGAAAGCATTTTTAAGTTTCCCAAATACATAATTGTATCATATTGTAAAGCTGTATTTGGGGCATTGTGTGATGGGACGATTAACAATATAGAATCAAGATAAATAAACGTCTCCGTTGGCAGGTAAACTGAAGTTGAGTACAGAAATTCCAAAGGCACCATAGCAGTAAATACATCCTACAATGTCATAATGTTGAAGAAGATATTATATATGTCTTTCAAAATTTCAAAACATTTCTTAAAACTTTTGTAAAAAAAAAACTAAAGACAACACTCCAAACTCCAAAGGGCTTTTGAATGTTATTGATTCATTTTGTGAGCCTGCCCTCTCATCACTTAACCTCCTCCTCTTCTCAAGTGGGATGCATTTTAATATTCCTTCGCAAAAAAAAAATGGTTGATAGATATCTAATCCCATCCAACTACTTCATTCAATTCAGCCTAAGCACTAATAGCAGCAAGCAGCATTAACACACAGGAGAGCCCGGGTTTATAATAAACAATGGGGCTCAAGATCCAGTCTTGTTAAAATGACCTTGGCAGCCTTGAGTTCCATTTCATCTACTTTTTTTTGTAAAGCCTTTCACACTATGTGTCGCTTATCTTGCACATTAAACTAACACGAGCTACTGGCACCTTCTCATTACGTAACCAATTATAATGAATGGCATTTGTCAGCGTACATTGTTGATACATGGAACCCAACGAGGCTAATGAAATGTTGTTTGCGAAATGCGTTCCAATAATGGGATTATGTTCCACGCGTGCTTTCAATTTACAATCCAACAACACTGCCACCGGAGGCCCTTTGTGACACTAAGTAATGCTGCTAACATGACGCACAACGTGTCAGACGTGTCCACTAATGTTGAGTTCCTAAGAAAACCAGGTTTTGTAGTTTCAATTTGACACTCTGCATTTAAATCAGCTTAAAGTTAAATAGTCAAACAGTCAGTGATGTTTTATTTACACCGACAGCTTTTGCATGTTTTATACAGTTGTTATTCTCTCTAATGTGAGAGCCCCGCGGCAATTGCAATAGAATCCATTTTAAAGTGCATTTATGATTACTCATAATCAACCATACTCATTACAACTCAACAAAATGTGTTTGTCGTATATAAACACATCAATGAAAAGTTTAAAGATTTAAACTTGCAAAGCATTTGTTAATGGTTCGCTGGAACTGTTTTCAGCCACACAGAAAGGCCCACATATACTATAATATCAACATGGCAATCTGATTGGAAGCTGTAGGATTTACATTTTAGTACTTAACGTTAATACCATCACCAACAATGTCTTGGATTTTGAATCCCATCTATTAAAGTCCAACTCACAATTAGTCAGCCCCTTTTGCAGTTAAAAATCATGCCAAAAGTATTTTTTCAAATACTTATCGGTACATTACATTTTATTTTGTTATATGAAGATAACATCAGAAATGCTGCTCAAGCGCCAAAGGCTCTGATGGTCTTGATGTTGCATATATTAGATTGACATATGAGCAGACAGGGGCACTGGGGCTCAATGTAAGCAAACCTGAGCTTGTTAGTACACGCTAATGAGCTGAGGACAGAGACACTGTGAGTGATGAATGACATCACTTCAGCATAATTTAGCATCTAAATTGGCCAAGGTTGACCTAAGTGTGCAGGTAAGCTTTTATGCTTTTCAGTGTGCTTCCACTGACTAGCTAATGAGATAACTAGCCTGCAAAGTGACACTAGCGCTTTGTCTGGAAGCACCTTCAGCGAGTTAAGGTGCAACACCAGACCTGTGTCTTGTGTGTGTGTGTGTGTGTGTGTGTGTGTGTGTGTGTGTGTGTGTGTGTTGGAGTGGGAGTTAACCTTTGACAGAATTGTGGCATTAATACTTTGTGCAAATGATTTAGAATGATGCTACAGTATACAAGATTAAATCTACCGTGTGTTGAGGGAGGACTAAGGGCTTTGCAACCAATTTAGCATAAACCCAGGATATATTAGGATATACATTTATACCAGTGTCCAATGTCAACATGGCTGATGACTCATGGCGAGACACTGCAGGCAGAAACATAATCTTTTTTCTTTTGTCAATTTTAAAAATACTCTGGTTTATGATACATTTAGTTCTTTTAAACATGTCGAAAATGCATTTTTAAGACCTCTCCAAAGCATTTTTTTTTTTATTCATTAAATGAAAAAAGGCTGGATTCAAAATCTGTTCTATAAAACCTTTTGACACTAATATGTAATACAATACTGGTTTTAACTCTGGCTTTATCCAACATCTGTTTTGCCTTTTAAATAGATGCAAATGCACACACAATGAATTAACTACATATTACCAAATGTGGATATATGTAATGTAAGTAATCAACTAGAATAGTTTAATGAGGATTTCTATAAATTAAAAAATGTACCCTATTCACCTGCAGTGTCTCACAAGAAAAAGTGTTGCAGGAAAAACTTTATGTCTGATGTTCAGTATATAAATATAGATATATGCATTGTATAAATATATAAAATATAAAAAATCATAGTATATTAAGTATAGGGGAGAGTGGCCTAAGTTGTGCAACTTTTCACTCAAAGTGACTTTAAAGTAAGGCCTTGACAGTAAAGTCTCCAACTCAAATATGTACATATATTTCAGGGTGTTGTGCATCCCTGGCAATAAAAACTTTGGATCTGGAATAAACGTTTGAAGAAATATAGCTTTCGGAAAAAAAGTTGTCTTGATGCACAACTTGCCCCCGGTGTGGTGTAAGTTGTGCGGTTGGAGAGAATACCATGGGGTGAATTGTGCCATTGCTATATATCTCATAAACTGTAATGCAAGACAAATCCATTAGACAATTACTTATTTAAGGTTTATTTAAAGTAAATAAAGTAAATAGTTGACAAAGATTGAAGGACAATTTTCTTAAACAAGGCCTAGCAGATCTAATGGTTTTACCTGCAAAGATCACAATGACAAAGTCCCCATCATCATCTTTCTGGCCATCTGGACTCTCATCAGTGGTGTCGTTAAGTGGAATTGAGATGTCACTCTCTTCTGAGCTACTGTAGACAATCACTTTCTTTTGGTGACCAGCGTATACAGCCATGCCACTGGCACAACTCTCAGAAATGTACTTTGCACTAGTTGCTCCGTGCTTGTGGAACCAACTGCCACCTGACAAATGTGATTCCCCTACATTTCTGCCTTTAAATCAAGGCTCAAAACCCATATGTACACCCTGGTGTTTCCTCCCCATTAACTATCTTACCTCTGCACTACTATCTGTGTTTATGTGGATGTATGGGCTTTACGTCTTTTATTTTGGTTATTGTTATTTTACCTTCATTGTTTACCTACTGAATGCACTATGTACAGCACTTTGGACAGTGCAAACTGTCATACATGTGCTTTTATAAATACATTTTACTTACTTACTTACTTATAACTCACCCAGGCCCTTTGACACAAATCACCCCAATCCCAGAAATTTGGATAATAAGCATGATGCAGCAATTTAGGGCTGACATCGTGCTAACTGTATAAACTCAAAATGTAGCATACCAAAGCACTAAAACATGTGTCAAATGTTTTCAAACTTGTCTATAATTGTTCAGACACAATAATCAAAAAACCTTGATCATGGAAATTTTACTTTGAAAGGCAAAACACAGTTTTTTTAGCTTAAATGTGCTTATATCTTATTCCTTGTGTCTCCCTTCTTTACAGAATGAGTCAAATGGATGGCTCTTCTTAAATATGTGGTCACATTTCCAATTTTTTCCACGGTTTTCTAGAAACAAGGGGTGGAACAACTTCCAAAATGCACAACTTAGGCCACTCTCCCCTACTATGTATGTATGTATAGATCGTAAATGTCAAATATATCGCCAATTGTATAGATAGATTGTATAGAGATTATATGGAATACAAGAAGCGAATATAATAAATATTTTTTTTTTACTATGGAAAAGGGGTAGGATTAAATAAGTGTATACTTCTTCCTGCTCCTTTTCAGGCATATCGCATCAATACAGATATTTTTCTTTTTGTAAAGTCATTTAAACATACATTTTGTTTATTGTATTTGTATGCTTTTCATTTTGTTTTGTATTGTTTTTGATATGTCTGAAATGAAATAAAAAATTCAAATTCAAATTCAGCTTTAAATCAACAAGAAATAACAGATGTTTCACTTTGGGCCAGATGTTGAATTACAATAATCTAGCAGATAGGGGATCAGTGTTCTGCTCCGGTACAGTGGTCAGATGGACATATGGGTGGATACAACTATTTGATCACAAAAAAGTATTTTGCCTCTCATCATATCTTGTCAGCCGAACTAAACAAAACAATTTCTTAATGAGTGTTTGTGTCCCCTCCAGGTGGTGTATTCAGACAGTCAGATGGTGACCCTGACCGCCCCCTACGTGGCTGGCTTCCTGGCCTTCAGAGAGACCCCCTTCCTCCTGGAGGCTCTGCTGAGGCTGGAGAGGAACCAGCCCAGTCTAATGCCTCAGGTCAGAAACTACACACACGCACGCACGCACGCACATACAAGCATGCATAAATAAACACACACACACACACATACGCACGCATACACCACACACATGCACACACAAATAAACACACGTGCATGCACGCACACACGCACACACACACACACACAGACACACACATACACACATACACAATTGGGGTTATATTCAGTGTTCTTGCCAAAGGTGGTTTTCGCTTTTCCACTCTCCAGTTTCTTTTAAAATAAGGAGATATTTTGAATTCTTGTGTGTGCAAAGATCCTTTCTTCATTTTCAGTCCTTGATTTTTCATTGTTTTGTTCTGCCAGTGTTGAAGCAGCCTTTGAAAGACTGCAAGCCTGCTCCCACACTATCACTGCCTCGGATTCTCATATTTCATTTATGTCAGGGTTAGACAAGCACGATTCATTAATTATTCAATCAGCTTTGGTTGTGTTGGCGGGCATATTTCTTTTTCTACTTTAGACAGAGCCTTGCTAGCGGTTTCTCCTTACCTCCAGTTTTAAGGCCAAGCTTTTCCCATAACGTTAAACTATTAAATAGTAAAAGTTCAACTTTTTTAGCCTAAGGTGGACCAAGGATTAGTTGAGCCTTGATGGTAATGCTTACCCATTAGAAATATAATTACTTTTAGTTATAGTAATATTATAGGTAACACTTTATAATAACTATCCGTTGTAACTCGTTAATAGATCATTAGTAAACTCTTAATTAATGATTATTAATGATTTGTTAAGTGTTTGTTAGCAGTTTGTTAAGGATTTATAACAATGGTAGATAGTTAATAGCTTAATAATTGAATCAGTTCATCTGGGAGGTAATCCGAGATACCGACGAGGCTGAAATAGGCTATAGACAGTGCATGGGCAACTGAGGGCAGCCCCATTTTCAAATATTTTTAAATAAACTCAATACACACTGTGCATGCCATGGACTTGAACGTGACGTGATCAGTTAATCTCGGATTACCTCCCAGATGAACTGATTCAATTATTAAGCTATTAACTATCTACCATTGTTATAAATCCTTAACAAACTGCTAACAAACACTTAACAAATCATTAATAATCATTAATTAAGAGTTTACTAATGATCTATTAACGAGTTACAATGGATAGTTATTATAAATGTTACCATATTATAATATTATAACTGTAAGCATTCTAATTTAAAGACCTACTTCACCGGTGGGAATATGAAGGTGTATTGAACTCTGAGATCCTATGTAGTATAAATGTTCAAACATTTTAGAAATCGGTTCATCCTAGTCTGAGAAAAGGCAGAAAGAGTGTTTTATGGTCTCATTGTCTAACCCTACATTTTACCATGTTTGACATCACTCATGGGAAAAAGTAGGGTTAGGATTAACAGGACAGCTGGGCCAAGGGAAGACTGAGGAAAGACTGAGGGAAGAAAAGCCTCATTCTATAGTGATAGAATGCCGTATCCATATGGCTGAAATATTCCTTTAAGCATTCTGGCTTACAATCCAAGCCTTATAAGCCTAATAAGTGGAAGTTCTGGACTTTTAAAAAGATTTCTACTTACTTCATTTATGTAACATATTGGGGCTTGTTTAAATGCTATTAAACATACCTTCCTTTGTGCACTTCACATATGAATTGTAGCTACATTGCTCTTCTCTCACTGATTCTCAGTCTCTGTTACCATGCGGGTATGTGTGAAGAAAAACACACACACACACACACACACACAGCTCAAAACCCTGAAATCAAAAAAGCTTTAGAAATACATACAGTACAATTACATCTTTAGCTTTGTTTTTGAATGTAGGTCAATGAATGTCAGTGGTGTATGTGCTGTGTGCCCTCTCAACAGGTGGTGTTTGTGGATGGGAACGGTCTGTTTCACTACAGAGGTAAGTCGAGCTGCTTTAGACTAACCCTGGAAATGTTTCACAAACTATCCTATGTTGGTTTCGCTAACCCTGGGCATGTGCTAACCTTGTGGTCACACCAGAAAAATAGCTTAAGTGAGTTACTCATGTTTTGTTATTTATTGATCCTATTACATTAAAGGGGCAGTAAGTGATATGGTTCTTTTAGCTAAGTTCCTCTCTGTGACTGCAGTTAGCGGTCCCCTCCCTCTTCCCTACGTCACCACCACATGAACACACAGCCGTCTTCATCCGATAGTGCCGCGATGGAGAGCAGCGAGTCATCATTCACGAGCACAGAGACCCGCCTCTTTATAGTTTAACTGCCAATTACTGCAAAGTTGAATGAACAGGAGACATGTGTTATGAACTGCGCATACTGCTTAAGTGATTGCTGTATGAACATAGAGAAATGTAACACTTATATTAAAAAAAACTTCCCCTTAAAGTCACAAATGCTATTGTTTGAAGTTGCCCTGAGATTGCTTTGGGTCTGTTTGTTTGTTTTTTACATATGGTTCCATGTCCGTACCCTGCAGAGTTCGGCTTGGCGTGTCATCTGGGTGTGCTGTCTGGTCTGCCCTGTGTGGGCGTGGCCAAGAACCTCCTGCAGGTGCAAGGTGTGCAGAAGAGTGAGGAGCACCAGTCACAGGTGAGTCTGAGCTACACTGTCTATTTGTTACTGTGCTGCAGAGCTGTGTCTCTCTGTGCTGAACACATCACTGGAAAAGAAAGTGATGACAATATACATCAGATTAAGTTTTTCTTTCTTTTTACCGTGTGTACAAATGCTGTTTCTGTAAAAGAGGAGCCAACCTTGACAAGAATCAATATAGTGACTTTTTTTGAATACAAATCAAGCAGGAACAAATACCTATTGGTCAAAGTATACCTGTGGGACAGCAACAATTGGGTTTCATTAATATGTAAATTGTTTTTCATCTAGCATCGGTGGGCTGATGAGGGGGAAAAAAATAAAAAGGAGTTAAATCTGCTGATGAACAGGCAGCCGGCCCCAGCACTAGCAAGTGTGAAGAATGTAGCAGGCTATGTAGGTCACTCTGTCCATCTCTGCTAACGATAGTCACTTTCTGCTTAGATCTGTTAGATGCATTTACACTATGGTGATAATGGATCCCTCATCCCTCTGGAAAATGGTGTGAAATGGGTTCTTTAGAGTGTGACCTGAAGCCAGCACACTGAGAGAAAGTCCTCATAGAGAGACATTGGATTTGTTCTGAGCTGACAGTGATAATAAATATATCTTGAAGGTTTCCCCGAGGACATTTTACATTGTTCATTTTTGTTTTGTTTCAAATGTTTTATAGGTAGAAATAAGAGATTTAGCAACATAAAAGTACAATACCACCATATTTAGAACATATTGCTTTACATAGGCCAACAAAAAGAAAAAAAACAATAAAAGTCATACAAACACACAATCAAAATTGTAAATAATATTTTTTTTCAAATTTTAAATATAATTGAAATAAATAAATTGCAGCCATTTCTGATGTATTCTTGACGTAAGAGAAGGCCAATTGAGATAATTCATACATTGTGCAATGATGAGTAGAGAAAGAATATCCATGGACAAACCTGGCTTATCATTTGTAAACGCTATTGAAAGATTTCTGTAGAGAAGCAGTGTAGTGACGGACATTTCCTGTAATGCTGATGACAAGTGCCACTCAAACGTTTGCGAGGGAACCAGCATGGATGGCTCCAGCAATCATCCTATCTCCCCCCCTCCCCTGCATGCTAACTCAATTAGCAGTCCAAAGACTCTGGGCTCCTATAACCCCAGTGGACTTTGTGTAGCGGTGTAACACGCTGATTCAATTCTCTGTAGAAATGTATCCATCTCCCTCACTTAGTTTGAGTAGCTCTGGCGTCAGACAGTGTTTGGTTGGCCTGCGCTGTGGGGAGAAATTTGATCTCTTTGTTGTCACCGCACCAGCATACACAGTCACACACATCTGCAGATGCTATCGGCGTGCCAACATAGTGGCTTTGGACATGTCTATGTTAAGGTATCAGGTAGCGTGGGCATAACAGGCCTCGTGCGGCATTTTTCAGCCTTGAGCTATTCGCTTTGGATCAGTTGCTGTTTGTGTGAAATGTTAGAACACCTCTCCTCATGCACACTGATGTAATTGTCCTTCTCTGGGGCTCCTTCTAATTTTTTTTTTCTCACTACTTTTGAGCACTCTTTGAGAAATTAGCTGTGAAGTAATCCGTGAAACACGAGCCATATCGTTCTCCCTATATCAAATTTCCGAAAATGTAGATGTTAAGAAATATGATTAGCCATTACAGAACAGGCACACACACACACACACACACACACACACACACACACACACACACACACACACACACACACACACTGGCACGTACCAGTGACAAGAGGTAAGCTGCCGCACTCAATTAGATGTCAGAAAGAGTTTCCAAAAACACCCCGAGAGTTCTCTATAAAACCAATATGCAGTCTGAACAGTGTCTCTGAAGGTTACACAGGGAACTTTCTCTGGCTTGCTGGGATTAAATGTGCGAGCCTCCAGAGTAAAGCTGTGTGTCTGTGGGTCCGTATTCATGAGAAACTGGCGCACAGATCCCTCAAGGTGCTAACGTGAGAAAATAGAACTCTTTCAAGCTAAAGTATTTTGTGCACGTGTAGTCAAAATCTATAAAATATACACATACACATTTGTGGAACGATAACCGAGCAGTTAGAGAGATTTTCTCTGTCTCTGTCTCTGTCTCTGTCTCTCTCTCTCACACACACACACACACACACACACGCACACACACACACACACACACAGATTGCCTGGCTGTAACTCAAACTAGTGTGTTATTGATGACTTGCTCTGTCTTTCTGACTTCTGCTGTCCTGGCTTCAGTCCTGCTCCTGCCTGGTACAAGCCAATCTACACACACACACACACACGCACACACACACACACACACACACACACACACACACACACACACACATACACACACACACACACACACACACACACACACTCAAACACACACACTCACACACACACACAGCGCTGGCCTTGTCCCAACTGGGATGGGGGGCGCTATGCGTCCCCTCCTGCTGGCTGCTTGTTGTAATCAGTCATAGTAGAGCAGACACTCACATCCATCACACAGGCTAAGCTGCCTTCATAGCTCTGGCCCATAACCCACGGCACACCTGTCAACAGTGGCCCCACGTCAACACATCTGACTTTGCACTGACTGTCTCTTCACAAACTTTAGTCCCATAGACATCTAACCAAGTTCAAAGTTCATCATCTACTGCTGACACGTACACATTGTATTCGAGGTTTAGCCTACTGTTTTATTTATCGTTTTTAGCAAATAGAAGTCATTGCCATTGGAATTGGACTAGTTTTATCTTTGTATGACTGGTCTAATACTACACTGTGTATATTATGTTCATGATTACACCAGGAATGATTTTCCCATGTGCAGTTACTAGTGTTATAATCCTCCAAGCCTCTTTCAGTTTTTTCGTTTATTTCATTTTGCCGGTTTATGAGTGAGTTGAGCTGATAGCATTTCAGTTGGAGCTATGCACTGTATATAGCGTGCAGGAATGTAAGTGAGTCTGTTCTACTTGGTTTAGATCTGGTTTATTAATGATTTTACGTGATAAGGCCTTGAAAACATACACATGGGTAGAACTGGAGATATTTACCTGTTTCCTGTGGTTTTTATTTATTATTCCTTGATGTCACTCAGGATCAATAAAAAGTTTATTTGACAGTGTTTTTAGAAGCTTTCCCCCCAAAATAATCTTTAGAAAATGTTTTTATGTACATTATTTTGTATTAACATAGGTAAGAAAGCCATTATGACAAAACGTTTGTCCTACTCTACTCTAAAACACTTTAACTTACATGATTTGGACATGAGAGTCAAGTCACATAGAAGTTAAGTGAGTGTGAAGAGCTCCACAGCAGGTTAACAGTTGGTTTTAAGTTGACTGCTATGTGTCTTGCCATGCTATACATCTTCTTTGACTTCTTTTGCCCCCCCGCAGATAGCAGCTCTGCAGAGAGGAGGAGACAGCTTCCCACTCACAGCAGCCTCGGGCAAAGTGCTCGGAAAGGTGCGGCAAAGGACACACACACACACACACACACACACACACACACACACACACACACACACACACACACACACACACACGTTTTTAACAAAGATGTTGCTTTGTTTTGCTGCTGACTTCAAAGAACACCCACCATGCTAAGAGTCAAACTCCACAAAATGTTTACGATTTTAGAGCAATCAGAGAGAGAGACTGGGAAGTTACACAAAGCATTTGTCTTTGTGTGCAGGCTCTGAGAAGCTCTGACAAGAGCTCCAAGCCGGTGTACGTGTCGGTTGGCCACAAGATCAGCGTGGACACAGCTGTACGCCTCACCCACTCCTGCTGCCACTACAGGGTCCCAGAGCCCATCAGACAGGTACACACACACACACAGGCAGGCACACACACACACACACACACACACACACACACACACACACACACACACACACACACACACACCAAATGGGCTATGCTTACACTGTTCACTTAGGGAGGATCTCAGTCCTTCAATTTCCTACGGACTAGTTACACAGACAGACAGACAGACAGACAGACAGACAGACACGCACATTATAAAGGGATTATACTTTCTCCACAGCACGTCCTGTAGAAAAAGTCCAGCGATCAGATGTAACAAAAGTTGGCCAAGCAGTGCGTATGAATGACTGGTGCACCCGCTTCCTGCTATGAGGCACTTTGCAGCAGCAGGGCATGCTGGGAGATTAGTACACATAGAGGGAGCAAAATATCCAGCCAAATTAGGGATGCTCTGAATTTTAGGGGAGATTACACACATTTCCAGACATTAATTCAATGCTTATTGTCAGGGACTGGCTGTACAGAGTGCGGCAGTGAAACAATTATTAGCTCCAAGGCAGACATACAGCCTCGCAGCATTTCAACCATGCTGCTGCTGCACTGACACAATTGGTAAAGTGTGTCAACAGAATTCGATATAATTGATGGCAGTATTATGAAATACTCTGAAATACCTATTATCATAATGCAATGCTCACTTACTAAGAACATCTTGTGGGTTTTAACAGTGTTAAGGTGAGACATTGCAGGCGAATAGGATACAATTTTTAACTTATAGATTTCATCATGACAATAACAGTTTTTATACATACAGTATTAGTGTCCCTTTTTTCATTTTTTTAAGTAAAAAATATACTATGTCCAGGTTTTATAAATGCGTTTTCGGATTGTTTTTAAGAACGTAACGTATCATAAATCAGACAATTGAACAATGAAATAAGACATACCCAATGATCCCAAAATTGACTAGTGCTTGAAAATGTTGTTGCCTCCAGTGTCTTAATATACGCACCGTTATTTAGTCGAAGATGGTGTCAGTGGTTGGTAATGGCCGAATATTCATCCAGCTCTACATTTGCCTTGAACATTGGGCGGCATTGATATTCATTCACACATAGCATTAGCTTATCTTAGCATTCATGTTTCACCATGAGACCATGAAAGTAAGAGAGCAGCTTTTTTGACACTCGAATACCTGCTAAACAACATCAGGAAAGAGGACCTTGATAATCGTGAAAAAATGAGTGGAGGAACACACGTACACACACACACACACACACACACACACACACACACACACACACACACACACACACACACACACACACACACACACACACACACACACACACACATTCAGATGCATCCACTCTAAACAGTTTGAGTGTAGAAATGAAATGATGGTAAATGGTAAATGGTCTTGTATAGCGCTATATCTCCGTTTATCACAGACTCAAAACGCTTTACATTGTTGAATGAATCAGATGCTGTGGCCTTCACAGTCCCCTGTTCACAGTCAATAGTCCGTTCACCATGTCTTGTGATATAACAGTGATGGCTCTCTTGGCGTGACAACCCAGCATGACGCATCCTACACTATGTTAGAATGCATTCTGTCCTAGCCTGTTATTGATGGCCTCTACATCACAGACCACGTAACACTATAGAGGCATTTTTTTGGTATCTAACTTAATATAAATGACATGTGAATGAAGTAACTGAAGAATTAGAGGTAGCCTCGTAAAGCAAGTTGGTAATGGCAGCGGTGCTCAATCTCACAAATGTGCACGTAGTCATGAACAGGTGTCATATATGAAGGTGAAACGAGCAATTTCCAGCAAAGTATATGCAATTCAAACAGCTCTTCACCGGTTTAGCATTGCACTACCATAATGTTGTCAGACTATGGCCAGCTTCTTTTTTGAAAGATCCAAATCGATGTATCAGGCCCAGATATATTGCCTTTTTTTTCCCCTATTCCACACATTCATTCTTCTAGCTTGTCCAAACCTGGCGCTTAGATAACCCACAGTGCTGACAGTTCTTCCGGGGATTCAGATGTGTTATGCTAGCAGTAGTTGAAGTAGCCTGGAGCCTCTAGACTCCAGCAGAGATCAAGGAACTTGCTCCAGGAGCCTGGTGAGCTCTCAACGTTCTAACTCCACACCTGCAGAGTTCTCTCATTTTCAAAACCGTGTTATCTTCATCCCCAACCAATGCTGACTTTATCAGACATTATGCAGACCCATCCTGAGTCACAAAAGACTTTTATACACAGTCTCTCACATACTGTATCTAGTAGTTCTCTCAAAGGGGCTCTGAGCAGACGTGTAATATTAGTAGAACTCATCTTTTAAGAGAGTTTTCCTGAATGTAATTTGAAACACTCGTATGTGCAAAAGTAAGAGAGGTTTAGGATGAAAATACAATAATGTTCTTGCACCAGGCCAAAAGTGCTTTTCATTATTTTGTTATATCAAGGCGACAACAAAAATCTTTTATTAGCACTGGTGATTTGTGAGATTTTGGGTTATTTTGCTTCCATGACATGTCTTCTTTCATACTAGTATAAATGAAAAGTCCAAAATGTACATGTATTTGACTACACCTAGTCTGTTTGTGTCTGTATATTGCTTCCATACTAATATATTTCATGGCCATTATCTCTTAAGTTTTTTTTATAAGTTATTTATTACCAAATGTGCATATTTATTACAACATTTCAGAAAGAAAATGTAATACACAACGTAACTGTTTTAATCCAAGTAATCAAATGGCAACGTTTCATGATATCTACGGTATGACTTGTACATTTGACCCCAGTGTCTTGCCCTAACCATCACTACAAATGTTTCAGTATCTTTAATCACATATTTGCCTTCTCAATTGTACCACACCTCTTTGTGCAGTGCATGCTGGGACCCTCAATAGGATAAGTGAGTTCAGGAAACAATGAAAGTTCCACAGTCTTTGTGTGTACTATTGTGAAATGAGTAAGCGTTTTGACAACATTTTGTATTTTCTCAACCTGAACTGATGCTCTCTCCTGCCTCAGGCTCTTGGTCCTTCTGCCACTAGGCTGTGCTGTGCTTCTGCTGTTCACTGCATTTTATGTTTTATACTTGCGCTGGGCACAAAACACACACACACACACACACACACACACACACACACACACACGCTCACATCACACATCTCAAAATGAGTTTTTCGCCAGGGGAGTTGCTGCAGCAGTGGCTAACCCATCCGCTCCCTGTTTGTGTGTGTGCGTGCGTGTGTGTGTGTGCGTGCGTGCATGTGTGCGTGCGTGCGTGTGTGCGTGCGTGTGTGCGTGCACGTGCTTATTTCATCAAAGCATGAGTGTGATATGTTTAGCTGGAGGAGGAGGCAGTAGTGGGGGCTGAAGGTGGACATCAGAGTATTCACCTTTCTGTGTCCAATCACTGGTAACTCTGTTTGTACCTTTTTCTCCCTGACGTCAACATTGCCTCTCCCCCTTCCCCATCTCTCACTGTTGTATCGTGTTCTATCCTTCCCGCTCTCTCTCTCTCTCTCTATCTATCTATCTATCTATCTATCTATCTATCTATCTATCTATCTATCTATCTATCTATCTATCTATCTATCTATCTATCTATCTATCTATCTATCTATCTATCTATCTATCTATCTGTCTCTCTCTCACACACACAAGACATACAGCATTTCCACTCTCTTTGCTGCTTACACCATAAAAAAAAGAAAGACAAACTCTCACAGATGGGGTCCCGGCGAGGGCGATGTCCGTAGTTGAACTCTCTGTTTGCGTGTCTCCATCATATTCCCATACCCATCATATTCATTTTTTGTTGTTGTAAAAACTAATTTGAATGACTGTACCTCTGCGCCTCATTTAAAACTAAGACTGGTTCTGTCTGACTATGAAGAAGATCTACAGATGTGGTCTGATGACAGTGGATCTGAGACCTACCCTGCCTTCCAAATCACATACTCTTTCTTTTTTCTATTCTACATACTACATTTGACCATAAAAATAGGCATACAATTGGGACATACTTTTACTTGTTTATCATAACATTGCACCTTGATCTTGCCTCTTGCTTTTATATCAGTCGCATCCATGGACCTAAAGGTCGCATGCCCTGTTGTTTTCATACGGAGGCGCCATCAGGTATTTTTAAGCATACTAAATCTTACCACAAGAATTGGGACATCCTAAATTTTTACCATGCAGAAAGTATGGGTATTTGTACACAGGGTTAGTTACACACAAGCCACTGAAAGAAGCACAAGGTAGATTGTTAAGTAAAAATGAAACACAAAAGTATCTTTTTGGAGTGTATTGTATACTCAACAAAAATATAAACGCAACACTTTTGTTTTTGCTCCCATTTTTCATGAGATGGACTTACAGATCTAAAATTCATTCCAGATACACAATTGTACCATTTCTCTCAAACATTGTTCACAAATCTGTCTAAATGTGTGATAGTGAGCACTTCTGCTTTGCTGAGATAATCCATCCCACCTCACAGGTGTGCCACATCAAGATGCTGATCTGACATCATGATTAGTGCACAGGTGTGCCTTAGACTGTCCACAATAAAAGGCCACCCTGAAATGTGCAGTTTTGTCTCACAGCAAAATGCCACAGATGCCACAAGCATTGAGGGAGCGTGCAATTGGCATGCTGACAGCAGGAATGTCAACCAGATCTGTTGCTCGTGCATTGAATGTTCATTTCTCCACCTTAAGCCATCTCCATCAACTTCGCACAGCCATTGAAGAGGAGTGGAACAACATTCCACAGGCCACAATTCACAATCTGATAAACTCTATGCGAAGAAGATGTGTTGCACTGCATGAGGCAAATGGTGGTCACACCAGATACTGACTGGTTCTGAGTCCCCAGACCCCCAATAAAGCAAAAAAATGCACATTTCAGAGTGGCCTTTTATTGTGGACAGTCTAAGGCACACCTGTGCACTAATCATGATGTCAGATCAGCATCTTGATGTGGCACACCTGTGAGGTGGGATGGATTATCTCAGCAAAGCAGAAGTGCTCACTACCACACATTTAGACAGATTTGTGAACAATGTTTGAGAGAAATGGTACAATTGTGTATCTGGAATGAATTTTAGATCTTTAAGTCCATCTCGTGAAGAATGGGAGCAAAAACAAAAGTGTTGCGTTTATATTTTTGTTGAGTGTATATCAAATGTGTTTAACAGTAGAGGATACCACCTTTAACGGTTGGATTTTTAAAACCATTTATTTACATAATAAGCATCTAACGATTTGCAGTCAGATGTCAAATATGAACTGAAAAATCAACAGTGAAGTCCAGAAAAGTATGTCATTTTGAAATGGAAAAAAAATGTGAAGGAACCCTGTACTCAGTCATGATGACTTGCAGTAGTAAAGTGATCCGCTGCTTCTTCATACAGTGTGTTCCAAATTATTATGCAAGTTATATTTTTCTCAGATTTTCCTAAATAGTCGATGCAAATGACAGTCAGTATACTTTAAGTCATCAACCGTTAAAGTATGATTCACATTTTATTGAACAAACCTCCCAATGATAAGAGTATTTTTTTCAAAAATAAAAAACTCAAAACAGAGTTTCAAAACGTTTTATAGGTTGTAAAGAAATAAAAATGGTCATTGTTGAATTTGCAGAATGTGAAGGTCATATCTATTGAAATCAAAAGCTATTTCAATCAAAAACATCTTAACAGGCCAAGTTACATGTTAACATAGGACCCCTTCTTTGATATTACCTTCACAATTCTTGCATCCATTGAACTTGTGAGTTTTTGGAGAGTTTCTGCTTGAATGTCTTTGCAGGATGCCAGAATAGCCTCCCATAGCTGCTGTTTTGATGTGAACTGCCTCCCAAACTCATAGATATTTTGCTTGAGGATGCTCCAAAGGTTCTCAATAGGGTTGAGGTCAGGGGAAGATGGGGGCCACACCATGAGGTTCTCTCCTTTTATGTCCATAGCAGCCAATGACACAGAGGTATTCTTTGCAGCATGAGATGGTGCATTGTCATGCATGAAGATGATTTTACTATGGAAGGCACGGTTCTTCTTTTTGTACCACGAAGAAAGTGGTCAGTTGGAAACGCAACATACTTTGCCGAGGTCATTTTCACACCGTCAGGGACCCTAAAGGGGCCTACCAGCTCTCTCCCCATGATTCCAGCCCAAAACACTCCGCCACCTCCTTGCTGCCGTTGCAGCCTTGTTGAGACATGGTGGCCATTCACCAACCATCCACTACTCCGTCCATCTGGACCATCCAGGGTTGCACGGCACTCATCAGTAAACAAGACTGTTTGAAAATTAGTCTTCATGTATTTCTGAGCCCACTGCAACCGTTTCTGCTTGTGAGCATTGTTTAGGGGTGGCCGAATAATAGGTTTATGCACAGCTGCAAACCTCTGAAGGATCCTACACCTTGAGGTTCGCGGGACTCAAGCGGCACCAGCGGCTTCAAATACCTGTCTGCTGCTCTGTAACGGCATTTTAGCAGCTGCTCTCTTAATCCGATGAATTTGTCTGGCAGAAATCTTCCTCATTTATTTGCACGAACCCGTCTGTGCTCTGAATCATCCAGAAATCTCTTCACAGTGCGACGATCACGCTTCAGTTTCTTGAAATATCTAATGTTTTCATACCTTCATACCTTCTGAAGTAGATTTCCTTTGATTGGGATCACCTGGCAAACTAATTATCACAGGTGTATGAGATTGATTTCAATGATCCAAGGCACCCTGAGACACAATATCATACATACGTTTTATTGAAAAACAAAAAATTAACACTTCAATCCAATTTGCATAATAATTTGGAACACGGTGTATAGCCACAGCAGCTGAATATACATTCTCACACTTTTTCTTTTTCCCTTATCCTCCACACCACCATCTCACTTTACTTATCATGGCTTTAGAGATAAACTCCTCCTTCCAAAGCAGGGGAGATTCAGAGAGAGAGAGAGAGACAGATGAAAGGGAAAGATGACATCATGGCTTCTGGATTCTGCAGTGAAGGCTCATGTGTGAAAAGCACTGCAGCAGAATCTCATATAAACCACATACGCACATAACGAGCACACACACGTCATGCACACACACACACACACACACACACACACACACACACACACACACACACACACACACACACACACACACACACACACACACACACACACACACACCACACACACACAGGCTCAAACTAATTCACACCCCTTGTCGGCCGTGCGCCCTCACACCATTACCTTCTAACACTGCTCCTGCATCCCACGCTTTCCCCTGTTAAAGTCCAAGGAAAACGAGAAGGGGAAGCGGAAAGCCAATAGACATCTGCCCAGACTCAGCCGATGCTTCATTCTGCTCTGCGGTCAGTGTGACAGGCAGGGAGTGACAGTGACGAGCAGAGGTCAAGAGAGAAATCAAGCTGACACAAAGCACAGATATTGCTTTCGTGGCCAAACCAATCTATGTGGTGTGGGATGTGGTTCTAAGCCTCTGTTGATGGAAACGAATGGCTCAAAAACCCCATCGTTACCCAGCGTTTTTAGTAGCATGCAGCCATCACCTGAGGTAAGACTTACTCATGTAAAGGTGTGTTAAGGCTGATTAGCATTGATGAAGCAGTGTCATAAGTCATTACCGCATAAAGACAGTCTGTTTACCCGGCTGCCTTCAGGGAGACGCTAGCATCTGCTTAGGGCCAACACAGAGAGCATGAGGAGGAGTTTCTTTCCCCCGGCCATCAGACCATGTTAAACCAGACTGACAATGTCGCTTAGCCCACCACCCAATCACCACCCATTCATTATTACAATCTTGCACTTTGTATAGTTGAATCACAGCCGGACTGGTGCATAAGAATTTCACTACGTATTGCCCTGTGCAATTGTGTATGTGACGAATCCATTAAACTAAACTAAAGTATTTGCCGTGTTGCAGGCGAGGCACCAATTCTTGAGTCCAAAATCAGAAAAGAAGAGTCCCAGTCGAATCGCGAATGGATGCTTTTGTTTGAAACTCCGGTGAGGAGCTCTGTGATGGATACTTTTCACTATTTTCTGACATTTTACAGTTTTAATGAATAATTGAGAAATTGATCAAATAATAATAGTCATATATTATGAATCCATAATGATACAGCCCTAGAGGGATAATACCACGTTTTAAGCAAATGTGTATTTGTTAAATAATTAATAGTGATCCTCTGTTGTCAATGACAGTGTATGTTGTTTAGGCTCTCTATTCACATACTGTATGATGGAACTTTAACATTCCATGATTTATGATGAATCTTGCAACTATTGGCCTTTTCCAGCTCTTTGACAGGTAGATGCTAAATTGAGTGTTTATATATATTTTAACGGTGGCACCCAATTTTGTTTGACATTTTATTAAGTGGCAAAGTCCATACGTTGTACAGCTTTTAACAGCTTTTTACAGGACACTTTCAAGAAATGAATAGGATACAAAATGCTGGAGAAACACATCGTTAAAAGAGATACTCTTTCACTTTTCCCTCCCACATGTTCGACAGTTAAACATGCAGCCCTGCGGTCAGATGCTCACTCCACTGACCTCCCTGCTCACACACACGCACACACACACACACACACACACACACACACACACACACACACACACACACACACACACACACACACACACACACACACAAACTGTAACCTCATTCTCTCTATGCTAATGTTCCCTGACTAAACATACTGCTGCTCTCTTAGTTCTGTGTACTTGTTATTAGCAGGCCTGCCGGTTGGCTTGATAGGAAACTGGTTTAAAAGAATAATAGAACATTTCAGTGTCTTTACAGATTAAATACATAGGAATCGATGACTTTCTGAGGCGGGATATCTAGTTGTGTGTTGCTTATTAAACAGAATATGCTGGATTGGGCTGATTACTTCGAATGTCTCCTTCCGAAATATTCTTAGCAATGAATCTCAAACTGGACCTTAGATCAGAAGGTAGATCCTGAAGTGATTCTACAACTCTAGTGAAATGCATATAGAACCCTCCGCTGCTCTAGATTTTCTCATAAATAGTGACAATATTGCCATATATATAAAAAAGAACAAAACACACAATTTGCCCATAGAAATGAAGCGTTTAATTTAGAAGCAATTAATAAGCACACTTGCTGGCTCAGAGGTTCTGGCTTGTTTCTGGTGCTGTTCACAAAAAAAAGTTAATTTCAAAATGGAGCATTTTGTCTGTAGTTGAGATCAGCCTTGATATGCAAGTTTTCTGTGTAGGACAAGTTTTAAAAGTGTAACAAAAGCATTTAAACTTCACAGAAAAATATTTAACTAACAATGGACAGATGAAGACCATGGCAAACCTGGTTGCCTCATGCTCATCATCACATCTATACACACCCAACAATGTGGATAGTACACTGATAGGCTTCACAGAGACGTCTGATGCTGGTTTCACTTTATGTAAATTGCCTTGTCGTTGAAGAAGTCTTAGTCCACATGCCGTCCATCAGTCATTATCTCCAGGCTAACATCCATTACTCCCCAACTCCCTCCTCCTCCTCCTCCTCCTCCTCCTCCTCCACACACATTGATGGGAAGACATTCACTAGTAATGGGCCTTGGTGGAGCGGAGCCTTAGACGTACAGTGTAACAGCCTATTTTCCAGACCCACTCCTCTGTGTCTGAGTGCTTTGCTCTGATCGGAAGTCACTAATTATTTCTCCCTCAACACTGATGGGCCTGTGATACCCAGTGTATCTTTCATTATGTAAAAAAATTACTTCAAATAAGACAGTAAAAAAGTAATTCTGTAGTTTAATGTGTATGGCATTCTAGCACAATATGTCCTGCGCCTATCAGAGGGTTTTGATTTGTATTACTGCATGGTGTTACAAGCACCGTTCCTTCACAGTACTGTAAAGCTCATTGGATATTGGATGTGTACAGTTCCCTTGCTAAGAGCCGATAAATATGGCTTCACAATTCCCCCCCAACTCCCTCCCATTGCAAGGCAAGTAGACAGGAAATGTATAAAAGCTCCACAGCTGCACTCCCAGATTGCAAAAGCAGACAGAATTTCAATGTGAGTGATAGGCGATGGGGAGCCTGCTCGCAAAGAATAAAAGAGATTGAGGAATGCATTCTGTGTGTGTGTGTGTGTGTCTGTGTGTTTGTGTGTGTGTGTCTGTGTTTGTGTTTGTGTTCCAGAGATATCGGTGATGATGTGTGTTGTGCGTGGTGCAGATATTGAAAGCCGGGATATATTTGTGTGTGTGTAAGAACGAAGCAAGGATTTAGGGTTCTTATTGTTTTTGTGATTGTTTTTTATTTGTTTTAGCGCTGAGGATTTCTAGAATGTATTCAGCAGCCCAGCTTACCATGACAAAAATGTACGTCTTAGTGTGTGTGTGTGTGTGTGTGTGTGTGTGTGTGTGTGTGTTTGTTTGTGTCTTTGTGTGTCTTTGTGTTGTTTCTTATGTCATCACAACCAGCCCGTGTTTCTGGGTGTTTCTGGCATTCCCGTTTTTTCAACTTTTTTCTCAGCGCCCTGTTCTCCTTGTCTTAGCTCTTCATCACTCTACCGTTTTGTTTTTCTTCTCTCACTGCCGTCTCCCACTCATCCATCCATCTATCCATCCATCCATCTCCTACCACACCCCCCTGCTCCTCTATCTCTACTCTGAATAATTTAAGCCTGGGGAGCTATGGTGTATTTTTGGTTGTTGTCACCTCTGCAATAACACAAACTCTACAGTAACAAAAGCTCCTGTTGTTGCTGTTCACTCCTGTCCCAACAATGAATAATAATATGTCTCACTATAGATAAGTCTTCCTTAATAACTTGTCAACTCCAAACTTCCAGTGTTTTTTTTTGCTACGTCACCTCTTCTGTCTTCTCCTTTATTGCCTTTCATGTATATTCAGAGTTTTGTGATATAGGCAGTGATTGGAATACATGTATCTTCTTTTAAGCCACAGTTTGGATTTAGAAGTGGAATCATTATTGATTTTTTCATAACATTATAATTGCCTGTGGGGTTGTCACTACAAGCTACGCCTATCAGATTCGACATTGTCATTTAATCCACTGTTTACAGAAAAATTATAATAGAATAACAGAATTGCTTTTTCAGTTTTATTATTTATAAAATATGTTCGGAATCTAATTGAGATTGGAAAATGTTGATGGCTTATTCAGGAGCGGTTTTATTCAATGAAGGAGTTGATATTGATTGGTTGTTGTCATATGTGTTGATTCATAAAAAGGATGAAATGATGAGTAATCTGCATAGGCTATACAGTAGGGCAGAATGGGGTAATATGTCACAAGGGTTGGTTGTCACAATCGTTATATCTCGGAACCAGAAGGCGCTGTCTGTGAAATGTTGGTATGTAAATATCCAGAATTGGGATCAGAGGTCACCTACATAGTTTTCCTTGGAGTTAGACTACTGAATTTTAGGTGAGAGGACTGTTTGTGTTTTTCATGTCAAATTGAAAATATTTATCTCCTCAGTATTTTTCTTCTAGGCTTTTACACAATGGGTTTATAACAAAACACTTGTTACCCATAAAAAGTGTGAAGGGTAAACTATAGTTTAGATTGTTGTTGGCAAGCTAATTAGTTGTCAGATGGTTGTTGGCCTTAATGCTAGCAAGAAGTTCAAGTTGGGGTTGGTCGGCACATTTTCTGGGGGGTTGGTTGTCACATGTTATCTAAAGGCTGCAGCCAGAAAAGGAACCAAATAACGAAAGAAATTGTCGAGTTGTATCCTCACTGACACCCCAGAGAAGGAAATAATAGAGCAAGAAAATGCAGCTAGCATGCAAAAGAAAAAAGGGCTACAAAATCAAAACAACCCAGTGCATCCCAAACTCGACCAGCTGCCAAGCCTACAGTAAGTTATGTAGGCAATGCAATTAAACTTTCAAATTTTGTTCCGCTTTCTTGCCTTATTTTTAATATTATTCCCATTAAGATAACATTGTGACAAACAACCCCATAGTGTGTGACAACCGACCCCTTGATGGGGCAACAAGACTAAAAATCTTTAATCATGAAAGCAGCACTATAGACTTAGCTGATTGCTAAGTTTGACATGGCAACATATTCACAAATGACAAAGTTTACACACAAATGTTTGGCTGCTTATAATGCTAACAAATGTTCACCATCTTAGCTTAGCATGTTAGCAGGCAAACGACTAGTAACTGGCACGAAAGACAAAGTTCAGCTGAGGTTGAAGGGAATGTCACCAGTGTTGCAGGTATTTGGTAATAAACCAAAGTTTTGGCCTAAGTGAAATTGTATTCAACTGGAAGCACTGGCAGAAAAGGTCAGAGGATCATCATTAGTCATTAGAGTGCCAAAGGGGACCAAAGCTCAGTTCATTTAATATTTATGGAAATATTTCAGTATGGACCAAAGTGGGCTTGACTGGCTTTGTTTGACTGGCCAACATTACCCGAGATTTCAAATGAGAGGATTTACTGCCTTTCTTTCTTTCTTTTTTTATATATTTGGTAAATTATACATCTGCGGTTAGAAGAAACAAGCTCTTCAAACACTTCTCCTTGGCCTCTGAGAAACTGTGATTTGAACATATTATGGACAACTGATCAAAACAATATCAAGAGATTCATCAATGATATTATTGCTATTGCTATTATTACTGCCGTTTCCAGCCACACTCATATCAACTGAATTAAGGCATACTGGATTTCCCCTTTTGTTCTTTTGAACCTTAATTGTCTGTGAAGAAGCTAGAACATCACATTGACTTGACAACTGATGATGGCAACACAACACACAATGTGTTTAGTGGAATTTGAAGGTAACAGACATATGTACGAGGGAAGAGGTGAATATGATAGCCAGCCATTGTTGGACAAAGTAATGTTGGATGACATACAGGCTAAAACATGCATGGAGATTGACCCCGGTGCTACACTGCTGCTACTAATTGACTTGTGCTAGTTTTCTGAACACGAAAGAGAGGATGTGACTGATTTAAAGTGGGGCTCCCTTTAGGCCCAGAGGCTGTCTAAGACCCTGTTTCCACCTGGGATTAACATCTGACTTTTTGAATCTGGTTACAAGTGGCCAGCTCTCAGTCTGTGTGTTCCCACTTGTATTTTCAAATGTGACTTCTTTGTCCACTTGTGATCCGATTCCATTTACCCGCGCTGTATTTAAATCAACACGCACATCCGAATGTGGTTTTTGTGATCCGATCTCAATGCGTCTTGAGAGTGTTTTCACCTGTAGTTAAAGCTTTATTCATGTGATCCGATTACAAAAGTCAGATGTTAATGCCAAGTGGAAACGGGGTCTAAATGTTAATGTACAGTATGGTGGTCTGATATTTCTGGTGCCTAAGCCACTGGACTATAGTCTGGACCTCCACAGAGAGTGTGGAGGAAGGTTGCAGAGGGGCCAAAGAGAACAGCCCCTTTGGGTGGATAGAAGAGGTGAGATATAGGGTTGAGGTGGGAGTAGAGAGATGGAAGATTTGTAGATTTTTGAGGGGTAATAATTATTAGAGTGATAAAAAAAGGATTTGGTTTGAAACCATTCAAGTGAGGGGAGGTGGAAGGTGGATCCCAAGGTTCAGGTGAATAGTAAAAATGATTTGGAAAAAGAAGGAGGGATATAGGATGGAAGAAGGGGAAGACCAGACTGGCATAGCTGCAGGGCTTAAAGGGATTTGGGGAACTGGATGATAAAGACCTGCCCCAGGCCACTGGACCAAAGCCAGGACTCGGACGTGTGTGTGTGTGTGTGTGTGTGTGTGTGTGTGTGTGTGTGTGTGTGTGTGTGTGTGTGTGTGTGTGTGTGTGTGTGTGTGTGTGTGTGTGTGTGTGTGTGTGTGTGTGTGTGTGTGTGTGTGTGTGTGTGTGTGTGTGTGTGTGTGTGTGTGTGGGGTCTGAAGGTACCAAAAGTCCCTGCAGAGAGAGCAAAGCAAATCTGTTCACCTGTGCATTCCCACCCTGCCAGTGACCGTGTGGCCGGAGGAAAACCAGTCCTGAACTAATTGGACGTCAGTCAAAGCTTTTAGTTTGCTCTGCAACAACACTGCTGTCACGTTTTTTAAAGTTTAGTTTAGTTCCCGAGTTTGGTTCTTCCATTTGATCCTTTTCAGGGACACACCGGGTGCTCTGCATACAAATATTCAACATGGAAACTGTTCAATGAATACACACACAAAGTATAACATGACTAAGACTTTTAATAAAGCACATCTTCCTGCAAGATAGCTGCCCCTTCAGATCCAACATAAAATGAAATAAAGAAATACAATACAAATAGTGGGGGTGTTAGCTAAGGCCATAGTGACTTTAAAATTGCAACGTTGAGCTGTTTAAAGCAATAATGTCTGTTAGGTGACCCTCACCTCGCAGGTCAGAGCATTCAGTCAAATCTCCTCGCTTGCTCTACCGTTGACACACTGTAACACAAGTTTATTAAAGGCAGGGGTTTAGAAACACAAGAGGTATGAAATTTGGTATTAGTTCTTAGCAGGGTATTGACAGATGAGGGAGATGGCACATTATTACTCTTGGTGTGTGTGTGTGTGTGTGTGTGTGTGTGTGTGTGGAAGCCAGGCTCAAGCGGCGATGGGGCCCTCATCCTGTTTTTTTTCTTGATGCCACAGTAATATGTAGTTTCAAACCTGCTGTTCTGTTACATTCTGTCTTAAGCGTTCCAACATTTCTCCAGCTGTTACATTTGGCTGGATCTGCTTCTCAACTCAGTGTGTTTTAACCCACTAGGCAGGGAGCAGCAGTCTACGCAGGGATACAAATTACAATACTGCAGGTTTAAAATTGTTTACCACATTCATTCTGATCACCATAGGAACTTCATAGGTAGCGGTCTGAAAAAACACACTGCTTGAACATTTCCAGGCCACAAGGACAGACATGTCATTCTGGTATATGGACAAGTAACACACTTTGACAGATTTTGAATAATACTGGGATAATATTAACTAAGTTCATTATGTACCATAAAAGTATGCTTGTGATAGAGTAGATGACAATGACCAGTTATAATACAGTCAAATGAACCTAACACAACATATGTACTGAAGGATCCCCCCAGAGGTAGTGGGGAACATTGTGTAGAGGGCCAAAAAAAACTAAAGAATAGATAGACAAATTCAAGGCAAACCCTTCTTAAAGAGTGAAAAAAAATAATGAATGCAGATGCTTCCACACACGTGCATTGCATACAATTAAGCAATTAACATTTAGGGTCAGTACAAATTGATACAAAGTTGTTCTTGTCATCATCTTTAACCTATGACTAAACATTTCTATCCTAATGGGAGTGCTCTCTTTTTTCAGATGGAAATGACTCCATCCATAGGGCACGATGGGTCACTGAATGGTTTGATGAATATGGAAATTATGTGAATCATATGCTATGACCTTTAGAGTCACCAGTTGTGTCACCAGTCTGTATACATAAAGAAGAGAGGTCCTGATATGGATCCTTGGGGCACCCCACTAACCTCTTAAATGATCCCAACAACATAGTCCCTGACTGCTGATACAAAGCAAAGTTCTTGTAACATCATCTGAGTGAGCCCCTGGACACAAACTCTTAAAGGGCCCCCCACTCCTCCCTATCCAGTTAGGTACACTGACTTTTCCCCACAGATACATACAATTAATGGCAAACAAATGTCCGGTGTGCCCGTGCAGTAATCCACCCCTGATGTAGAGAGGCCTTTCTCTAGCTTCATATCTAGTTGTGGATTCTTATACAGCATCATTTGAACAGTGTTATCCCCCCTAGCAACACTTTCCTAATAAATGGTGCTTTTTGCCTTCTTTTCTGCTCCCTCTGTAACATTCGTCCAAACAACATTCATGCTGTTTGTCAGAGTTGGCAGCAAACTGAATTGTTTGTTCTGTGTCAGCGTCGAGGCATTTCTGTTTTAATTTAATTCTTAAGACGAATGTGTTGGTGTGTGAGGGTGTTACCTTACCCAACACAACCCAAAACAATGTGTGACAACTTGGTAAATGTGATTTCTCAACCTGTCTTTTCTTCTTTTTTTTCTCTCTCCCTTCTTTTCATTGTTCACAGGCCGACTGTCGGTCCAGGGAATACCTTCGCATACACTTTCCCGCTGCAGACACGTGAGTCGAAGGATGAGGTAAGTGACAAATTACATCACACGCCAGTGGGTTCTCATAGGCCGATGTGTACACTCACACACATAACCTGGTAGTTCGGTACACGGATAGAGTGATTTACACGGTCGCAAAATAGGCTTAAGACTCACGGCAAGTGACTCACTGAGGAATCTCCCTAAATCCTCAATTAAAGCCTCATGCGAGAAAGTCTCATCATGTTCATCTAATTGGCTATTCAGATAGATTAAGCAAATTTATTTTACAGGAGGATAAGCACTCTGGTATATTCAGAAATACTGAAGATCGTTTCTAGTTTGCCAGAAAATGATTTTTTCTCTGAATGTCTTCTCCCTGCGTTATTAGTTGCAGCGCAGCGCAGTGGAGAGAGAGAGAGAGAGAGCGCGAGAGGAAGGATGAAACAAGATATCAGTTTAAATCAAACCTGTGATATGAAACTCATGCATTACAATGACTGCATATAGTCGACGCACAGGTCCTGATCTATGTGAAGAATATTTTTTTTCAGCTTTATCCCCATATCAGCGGCAGTTTGGGATTCATTTATTTGCTCGGCTGGGTTTTCGCCAGTAAACCTAGATCTGGCTTGCGTGGTTAATGCACGATTGCGGGCAGAGTGTATACAGTCTATGGGCAGCATGTCAGCTACCTCACTGTTGTGACATTATAGCAGCGGGACGCAGTGTAACCCTCTGCTTAATTAAATGAAGAGGTAAAAGGCCACACAATAAGGCGCGCGCCGACATTTTTCACCAGACTCTTGGCCAAGGTGACTAAACACGGCGGTTTATCTCTCGCATGGAAATGATGATTCTGTCGACCAATGAACTGGTCGCAGTGTGTAGCTGCAACCTTTTGGGACAGCTTGGTACTTATATGAGAGAGTGACAAAAAATAGGTATGACACTGTTCGCTTATTTTGGTACCCTTCCCAACTTTTGACAGTGGAAACGCAAATATATGCGTGCTGACTGAGCCGCACCGAACTGAACTGAACCACACCGCTCAGTGAAAAAGAGGCTTAAGATGGCAGCTTCAACTCAGGCGTCCTGTTTGTGTGACTGTACTCACACCTCCATCTTACTGCAGCGGGGGGGGGGGGGGGGGGGGGGCAGAGAGGTTTAAGACTTTAAGAGCCTTTGACATGTTCTCTGCATTTTGGGAGGGGGGGACGGGCGGAGGTGAAACCAGGACGCCTGAGATTCAGCCTTCTTTCAGTCAGAAAGAGGGAGGGAGCGTTGAGGGGAGAAAAAGGTCCTTTGATCCTGTGATTCTCATCTGAAATAACAGGCAGCGCTGCTCACATAGAGCCTACCTACCTCATTACCGATCAAAGACTCAGACCCTTAGTGAAAACTCAGTCATCATTCGCTCCTTTACCCTCCAAACTAGAATATTTTCGAATATGCACAGTATCGAACACTCTGGAGCTGCTGGTGTGAGCTCACACTCTCAGGTTTGTTCACAGTTGCTCACACGCAAGCACGTGTGTGTGTGTGTGTGTGTGTGTGTGTGTGTGTGTGTGCCCTCTCACATCCCTCATACCCCACTGGGAGTCATAATGGGATGTCCGTGTTGATCCGCGGAGGAGCTCCCTGACGTGGTGAATCCTCCTCTCGCGCTGCGCTCTTTGATCAGCCTCTCTACAAAGAGACGGAGACAGGGAGAGAGGCTTTGTGCTGAGTCGGCAGGGCTGTAGCCGGTTCCTCTAGGCCTTAACCCAGCTTTACCCTCTCTCTCCCTCAACAGGCTGCAGGCACGTTCTATCACACACACTGTACTGTATGGCTCTGCAGCTGGGTCTGGTGAGCTACGCACTTCAGGCACACTGTATGTCCACTTCATTTACGTAATATATAATAGCAGGACTGTAATTCATGTCTGCGCACCACAAAGTTTGCTAATTTATTTTGGTAGCTTTGATTGTCTGGTCAGAATAGCCCAAAACACAATAGATATTTCACTGAAATTGAGTGGAAATGAAGGACTTTGCCATTATTTTAGTTTTTGTTGCAGGTACTTCCAACATGTGGTTATAACAAAGTGCTTAATGTTTTGAAGTAGAGCCTGAACCCTGTTGATCCATGCCTCAAGTCAACTTTTATTTCTCTTTTTAGAAAGAGACCATTTGATTTCAGTTATCATGTGCAAGATCTGAGATTGGATTTGATTATGAATAAGTCCTTGGCAGGATTTTGTTATTCAAAAGAAATCAAAGCCCCCAATCAGCCAGTCAGCAGCTCTGACTGTCTTTGTGTGTATTTACATACAGATCTATGTCTGCTTGAAGATTGAACTATATAATTTATAGATATTTTCTATTATTGAGATGTAGATGATTGTGTGACCTTGGTAGAGGCGTGTGCTTTTTTTTATTTTATTTTTTATATATATTTTTTTAAGATATTTTTTGGGGCATTTTTATGCTTTATTTGATAGTGCAGAGAGACAGAGGTGAAATGGGGCAGAGAGGGGAATGACATGCAGAGAACGACCGCGGGCGGGAATCGAACCCGGGTCTGCTGCTGGGCCTGGCCCGGGGGGGGGGACGCCCCGAGGCTTGTGCTTTCTGAGTACTTTGGCGTTTTGTTTTAGCTAGAGATGTTATAGGCTTTAGAGATGATAGGTCTGTTATGGCGACAGTATTTGTTGAGGGGAAAAGGTTGTAGAACGTTATGTAGAATAGTGAGTTGTATTGGTTATTTCTTTCTCATGGGCCACCATGTGTGCAATGTTGTATTGGGACTTGTTTTCAGAAAGGCTAATATCTCTTTATCGTTGTCAATACAGAGTATGTAGGTTGAATATCCCACTTCAATATAGCTCCGAGCTCACCTGTAACTGAATGTCCGGTGTTCCAGTGCTCACTTGGAGATAGTCCTGGCTGGGGAGGGTGAGGGGGAGCTGGGGGACTGAAGGCCTGTGTGTCCCTGGGTGGTGGTGGAGGAGAAAGAGAGTTTCTGTCAAAGAGACAGACATGAAAGACAGAGCAGCAGGAGAGCAGATGAAGAGGTCCCAACAGTGGAGGGAAACAGACAGGGGGTAGAGTGAGGAGGAGAGCAAGAGCGCTGAAAATCAATGTCGGTGGATAAAATCTTATCAGTGGTTAGTGTGTCGGGGTGATATGCTGTTTTTTTTTTGGATACAGTGTATAGAATATACTGGCCTTTTTCAGAAAAGACTTGGAAGGAGAAATGGAATATACTATTCATAGGCTAAGTATTTTATTTTTAATTTATGTATAATAATGTTTTATTACCTTAGAATGAGCCTTTTATATCTACCTACATAGGAGCGGGGCGCTGAGGCCGCCATGTCCTACCACCATGTTTCTACAGTAGCACAGAAAAGACAAACTTAACAGACTTATGCGTTTTGATATACAGTGGAGGAAATAAGTATTTGATCCCTCGCCGATTTTGTAAGTTTGCCCACTTACAAAGAAATGAGCGGTTTATAATTTTAATGCTAGGTTTATTTTAACAGTGATAGACAGAATATCGAAAAGAAAATCCAGAAAATCACATTAAAAAAATATATAAATTATTTTGCATTTCATTGAGTGAAATAAGTATTTTATCCCCTACCAAATAAAGAATTCTGGCTTCCACAGATTAGTCCTCGTGCTTTAAAAAAGTATTCCTAATCTCAACTAGTTTCCTGTATAAAAGACACCTGTCCACAGAGTCAATAAATCAAACTCCAACATCTCTATCATGGGCAAGACCAAAGAGCTGTTGCAAAGGCAACAAAGGAGTGGCTCAAGAAGAAGCACATTCAGGTCATGGAGTGGCCAAGCCAGTCTCCGGACCTTAATCCAATAGATCTGTGGAGGGAGCTGAAGCTCAAGCAACAGCCTCGAAACCTTAAAGATTAGGAGTGGATCTGCAAAGAGGAGTGGTCCAAATATCCTCCTGAGCAGTGACGTGCGGTCAGGGTAGGCAAGGTAGGCAGTGCCTACCCTGGCGCCGTGTAAAAATAAAATAAAATAAAATATTTTTTTATTTAATAAACTTATATTTGTATTATTACTGTTAATTATTTCGATCTTTACATGTAATCCGCGATTACTTTTAAAAAAGTGTAGACGTTTTGATTAGAAAGGTGGCAGTTAGTAAGTTACGCCAAAGAAATAATGTGCTTTTGCTGTTTCCCATTCATTGTGTACGGCAAAGAATCAGTGCTTTTGCGCCTATTCATTGTGGACGGCAAGAAAAAAAAAGTTTTCGCGCATGCGCACTTGATTCTGTATTATTTAACATGTACGCAAATAAGCGGAATTCTTTGTGCTTTTTTTACGTAAATGGTATGCCACATAAGCCTTTACGTTACATATCATTCATGGACCAATTAAAATCGAGATATTACTAGACATTTACGCAGTTTAGGCCAACGTCATTACGTTGGCTATGCTCATTCACGTCGCGTTACCCCCGCGGATTTTTAAGTCAACATTGCAGCTGCCGTGTCCGTGCCCGCAGATATTTCAGACTGGAGGAATTTTAACAAATTGGATTATAATTTAAAAAGGAACAGAATGAATAGCAAGAGAAAGGCCTGCGCCAGCCTTGGACGGTGTACTGCAGCAACAGGGACAAACAATGTTCGAGCATTTCAAACGGACAGGTAGCCTACATGAACGGAAGGATGCTAGCTAGCTGTGCTGTCAGTCAGACTGTCACTGGATTACTATCGTCTTGCTTATTTCTACAGCCAGGGAGTCAGATTGGTGAGTCAGAAACTTTTTTGGGGGTTATTTAATAATAAAGTTGGATGAATTGATACCGAGTGCAATCCATTCTGCATTTTATATTCAATTGAGCAGTTGTGTTTTCATTGTTACTGACGGACAAACCTAAGCTCTGCAATGTGGATAAATGGTTACATTCTGATGCTGGACAGGTCCATATGGGACATATGCTACTGGTACTTTATCTATTAAGATAAAGTTTATGGAGTGGAGTTGCCATCAGTTATGCTGTAGTCCTATATAATGATGAATGCTGTCTTTTATTTTTAAATTGAATAGAAGTAGTAGTTTGAATCGGCGAAGGTTTGACTTGTTGCCTTACGTTTTTTCGGCCCTCGGTGTGACGGGTCCGTTAAGTCGATGGATGCGATGTTTAAACAGACCAAACTACAGTAGGCTACGGGCAAACCTGAAGTCACCGTCGTGACATTTCATATACGTCCCGTGTGTGTGAGTGAGTGAGTGAGTGAGTGAGTGAGAGAGAAAGAAAGAAAGGGAGGAACTTATTTGAAATCGGCCGTGCGTGCCTGTTTGTTGTTTATTGTTTTTGATTTAACAATATATAGGTTTAGAGAAATCTGGCTTTCAGAACTCAGTGCCTACCCACTCACTGACCTCACCGCACGTCACTGCTCCTGAGATGTGTGCAAACCTGGTCATTAACTACAAGACACATCTGACCTCTGTACTTGCCAACAAGGGTTTCTCCACCAAGTACTAAGCAATGTTTTGATAGGGGATCAAATACTTATTTCACTCAATGAAATGCAAAATCATTTCTATCTTTTTTTATGTGATTTTCTTTTTGATATTCTGTCTATCATTGTTAAAATAAACCTAGCATTAAAATTATAGACCGTTCATTTCATTGTAAGTGGGCAAACTTACAAAATCAGTGAGGGATCAAATACTTATTTCCTCCACAGTGGGTGTCCTGGGGAAATGCACCTTTTGGAATACGCAGAGAAATTGCTAATACATAACTAAATGCATCTTCACTTCATCACTTGGTATTGATCAAAGACTCGAGGCAGTGGGGGATGATGCCATCTTTGGTAACTAGCTTCTTGTCCTTAAAGCCACCATAGCTTCTGTAATTATATGAAAGGGAGGAGTTCTTTAGCAACACGTCAACAGCTTTTTATGAGTAAACAAGAAGAAGAAAAAAAGAATCCTCTTTACAGAGGTTATCATGCATTTCTTTTGTACTGGACTCGCTGTGCTTATTTTTTGACCGCCCATTGTAACTTTTGTCACACAGAGTTGGTATTACTATTATATAGTTAGTCACATTAGAATAGCAGCATGAAGGAACTAGAATTCCACAGGCTGACAACAATTGCCGGTTATTTTTCTCCCAAGGCTATTTCTTTCATCTTATGTTCACAATAGTTGAAGATTTTCAGTTTTATTTTCACAACCAAAGAAAAGAACAAAAATCAGTCCAAGAGACAAAAGTTACTTTTACTCTTTGTCTACAGGTGAATAGGTAACTGTCAGTCTACTGTTAAATATAATGTGTTTTTATTACATATGCAACATGCTGATGGTGGAATATAAAACAGATCTACTCCAAGTCAGTGAACAGTAAACATATACACAAATTACCAAATGCAGAAAGAAGGACTTGACTTAGCTCATTCCCAAAATGCAAATGCAGCATTATGTTTATGGCCTTAAATTATTTGCTCAGTGATGTTTTTCTGTTGTCGCAACTGATGTCGGTTGAACGTAACAAATAGTCATTTCTGCTATTGGAACATATATACAGTATCTCACAAAAGTGAGTACACCCCTCACATTTCTTCACATTTTTCTTTATATCTTTCCATGGGACAACACTGAATAAATGACACTTTGATACAATGTAAAGTAGTCAGTGTACAGCTTGTATAACAGTGTAAATTTACTGTCCCCTCAAAATAACTCGACACACAGCCATTAATGTCTAAACTGCTGGCAACAAAAGTGAGTACACCCCTTAGAAAAAATTTCCAAATTGGGCCCAAAGTGTAAATATTTTGTGTGGCCACCATTATTTTCCAGCACTGCCTTAACCCTCTTCGGCATGTAGTTCACTAGAGCTTCACAGGTTGCAACTGGAACCCCCTTCCACCCATTTATGACAGCATCACAGAGCTGGTGGATATTAAAGACCTTGCGCTCCTCCACCTTCCGTTTGAGGATGCCCCAAAGATGCTCAATAGGGTATAGGTCCGGAGACATGCTTGGCCAGGCCATAACCTTTACCCTCAGCTTTTTTAGCAAGCCACTGGTCGTCTTGGAGGTGTGTTTGGGGTCGTTATCATGTTGCAATACCACCCTGTGGCCCAGTTTACGAAGGTTGAGTGCACATGGTCAGCGTCGTACACAGAGGTTGGCTTTGGAAAATAGACGTATGAGTGCTGCCAGCATTGCTGAAGGGCTTGAAGGGGTGGGGGGTCAACCTGTCAGTGCTCAGACCATACGCCGCACTCTGCATCATACTGGTCTGCATGGCTGTCGTCCCAGAAGGAAGCCTATTCTAAAGATGATGCACAAGAAACCCCACAAAAAGTTTGCTGAAGACAAACAGACTACGGACATGGATTACTGCAACCATGTCCTGTGGTCTGATGAGACCAAAATACATTTATTTGGTTCAGATGGTGTTAAGAGTGTGGAGCGGCAACCAGGTGAGGAGTACAAAGACAAGTGTGTCTTGCCTAGAGTCAAGCATGGTGGTTGGAGTGTCATGGTCTGGGGCTGCATGAGTGCTGCCAGCACTGGGGATCTACAGTTCATTGAATTCTAACATGTACTGTGACATACTGAAGCAGAGCATGATCCCCTCCCTTCATAAACTGGGCCGCAGGGCAGTACTGCAACATGATAACGACCCCAAACACCCCTCCGAAAGACCACTGGCTTGCTAAAGAAGCTGAGGGTAAAGGATATGAGGGTATGGACTGGCCAAGCATGTCTCCAGTCTTAAACCCTATTGAGCATCTTTGGGGCATCCTAAAACGGGAGATGGAGGAGCACAAGGACTCTAATATCCACCAGCTCCTTGATGTCGTCATGAATGGGTAGAAGAGGGTTCCAGTTGCAACCTGTGAAGCTCTAGTGAACTGCATGCCCAAGAGGGTTAAGGCAGTGCTAGACAATAATGAAACAAAATATTGACACTTTGGGCCCAATTTGGAAATTTTTTCTTAGGGGTGTACTCACTTTTGTTGCCAAAAGTTTAGACATTAATGGCTGTGTGTCGAGTTATTTTGAGGGGACAGTAAATTTACACTGTTATACAAGCTGTACACTGACTACTTGACATTGTATCAAAGTGTCATTTATTCAGTGTTGTCGCATGGAAAGATATAAGGAAATATTTGAAGAAATGTTAGGGGTGTACTCACTTTTGTGAGATACTGTATATAAACTAAATGTATGTCTGGCATTTTACTAATTGAATATCAATATCAATACAACAATAACTACAAACATGTCATTGGCATTGTTGCCTTTATTGTTTTTGTGTTGAGATGCTGTTGTGAAGAGGGTCATGGAGGAATTTGATATGCCGCTCAACTATGTGACAGGAACGCCCCCCAAAACAATTGTATCATTATTGATATTATTCAAATGTAATTATTTCTCTGCATATTTGCAGGTTACATTAAGGATTGTTCCCAGCGGATTTCAATACCACTATCACAATCTATCAATAAGTCATCAATAATTTAGACTGTTTCAATCGACTTCATGCTGTTGTTACAAGCTTCACTGCCCTTTTCATGAGCAATTTTAAAATGTCATGGAAAATGTTGTGGTGGCAGTCGGTAGCAGGTTGGACTGTTAAGCTCTGCTGGGAAAGGACACTCTCATTAAAAGATAATAGGACATGGCTAGTTGCTGGAACTGCTATTGACATTTTCTAAACACCATCCCCAGCATCTCAGCTCACTTTAGGGGAATTCAGATGAACTTTTTGAGGTTGACTTATGGAGGAAATAGGTCACATCCCATTGGATTTCTTAAGAAACAACGAGACACATGGCAACACATACACACGTTTTGAAATTCATAAAAACAAATATAACAAAATGTTTCTAAGAACTTGTAAGTAGTTTAACAGTAAAACAAGTAGGAAAGAGTCATATTTACTTGTAGTTTAAATATCTATCCTAAGTTTGGCTAACATTAGCCACTTTTAGCTTCTGGTCACAACAGACCACATTAGGCTGTGGTAGCAACATCCCTGAGTGTATTGAATTCAGAAATGTTGTATTCTTTAATGCTTATGAACTTACTCAACTTTTCATTTGTAAACCAAGCCGTGCCCCATCAGCGAGGTAACACATACATTGAATGGAGTCAAGAGTGTATTGTTTGCCCCCTAAGCCTCAGTTGCCAAGCTATAACTTGCATTTATTTGTTTTAAATTAGCCGACTGTCCTGCTTAACAAGCTAGCCAAAAAAATAATAAATAGATATGACGTGATGAACACAACTAATGTCGGCAGAGTTTGTCATTGGTACAGCATGTGAATCTATCAGTATGCTGAATATTTAGTGTTGTTTAGGTTTACTTTAGGCTATATAATTAACACATGCAGTAATTTATTTGCTAAATGACAAACAGGCAATTCCCAATGTAGCCTTGTGCCTGGTTGTAATGTAACCAAGCTCTCTGCTCTCCTGGATGAAAGCATCCACCAGCGGCAAGGAGGAAGATGAATATGAAGGGTCAGAGTCAAGACCAGAGTCATGTTAACTGTTCAGGGCATTTTAAAGCTCAGATTTTAATGTTGAACTGTTCCTCAAATGTTATTGAAATATCTTAAAAGCTGTCCACACATTTTATTTTAACTACGCAAAGTGGGTTGGTGGTACTAAGTCATGAAGCTATATTATTTTGTCCCAACCATAAGTTATTTCTATGTTACAAGACTTGCAGTAATCTTGTATTTACCTTAATAGGATATTATTAGTATAGAGATCAGGGGCCTAACGAAGACTTCAAAGAGAGAATTCGGGATAAGGGATTATTAAAAAAAATCTGAAACTGACTGTTTTTTTTTCAAACATGTAAATTTTTTCTTTCTGCTTTTTGGTAATTCTGTGTCTCCAAATGATTCCAGAAAATAGTACTAAATAGCCCACATTGACACAGGTGATTTAGCCTTAGCTTTCTTCTCAAAGTGCACCTGATTGATGAATTTTACTTTAAAAGGTTAAAAATTTTCTTCCGGGGGAGCATTCCCCGGACACCCCTAGAACGTCCAGGGTCCCAAACACAGTCTCCCAAATTCCTTTGAGAAACACTCTATGTGTGGCCGGGTATTAAAAGTCATTAGGCCAGGGGGGGATACCCTTAAAATGATTTGGTCATTCATCGATAGAATATATTGTGCCCTTTTTTTTGCAATGAGCACCTGCCCCCCAAAATGTCTGTGCACGCCACTGTGTGTGTGTGTGTGTGTGTGTGTGTGTGTGTGTGTGTGTGTGTGTGTGTGTGTGTGTGTGTGTGTGTGTGTTAGCTAGCCAGCCCTGAAGGAGTGTATCCTCTGGCTGTGTGTATCAGGCTCTGGGCCTAGACTGACCCAGACTGTGGAGCATACAGCTCCAACTCTGCTTCTAAGGGACAGTAAATAAAACATGCTCAGGTATTATTCCCTGTCTCTAGCTCTTTTTCTCCCTCTGTTCTCCTCTCTTGTTCTTTCTCTTCAAACACAAACACACACACACACACACACACACACACACACACACACACACACACACACACACACACACAGTCAATTCCGAAAGTTAATGTGGAAAATTATAGGATAGGTTGGTTCACCATTTTTCAACCTGTCCATTCAGATGAATTATTTCAAGATTATCTTGAAAAGTAATTTATTTGCATTGATTTGAGAAATGTGAAGCCTCTTAACCATTGCCATTGAAGGATAAGGATGGTAATGATAGATCATTTTGGTTACAACCTGGGTCTCACTATTGTTGGAGCAGCTGTTATTGCTATGATTAATAAGAACTTTGTACTAACCAATTACTTGGATCCGGGAACTTGGCAACCTCGCTAGAGAGACTTTTACCTTGAGTAACAGTTCGACAGGTTTTAAACAGATGCCATGCTTAACCTGAAACTGTAAACACTGAAGACAATACTTGAAAATATTGCCAACATTTTGATTGTGTTTCAGTTTTGTGGTTACCCAGAGTGGTAGCTTAACGAGCTCAACTAAACATCCAGTAAACTACCTGTCTGGTTGTCTGATTGCTTTTGTGTGTTGCTCCTCCGTGGACTTATTTTTAGTGATTTCGCTGCATTCTCAGACCTCAGCAATTACTCCAGTGGATAAAAAGATATGGCAGAAAAAATTGCAGAATTTATGAATATGAGTCCCGAGTAGTATAGTAGTAGCAGAATTATCCTTTTAAAGCTGCCTAAGTCAGCAGACTGCATAATTGCAATCAGCACAGCTTGTAGTTAGAAAAGCCTGTTCCTTTCTCCCCTGAATACCCATTTTTTTTATCACATCCTGTTTGGGTGCGAAGTGCCAAGTCACTTAAATGTCACCGCATTATTGCCATGCACAGTGCTGTTTCTTCCACAATTTGTTTTCTCGTTCTCTCTCTCTCCCTCCCTCCCTCCCTCTCTCTTCCTCTTTGTCTGTCTGTCTCTCTCTCTCTCTTTATGTGCTTAAACGTAAAACAGAAAAATACTCCCTGTTCAATTTAACGTGGAAATCGAAGCTGGATATATGTATATCATCGGGCCGTTTCTCTCTCTCCGCTTAAGAATCTCCCCTGGCGTTTTTGCTCTGTTCTCATTTCTTTTACTTATTTGTCCTTATTTCACCCTATACATCCTCTTAGCTATTGTTCCCTTGTTTGTGTCAGCTCCACTGGCTCCACTTCATCAAAGTTTGTTTGTGTTTTCGATATATTCAGCTATTTGTAATCTGTTTTGCGTGGCTCATTCCAATATCTGGCTGTAAGATGAAACCATTGGCAAATTCCCCGAGATATTCACAGATGGCATCATGGTCATTTTTAAACTATGAAAGACAACTTTCAGCCACTCAGCTTTTTTCATTTTCAATTAATTTACTTTCCGGCATTTTCTGTGTCCATGTTTTCAGTCTTGTTTTTGCTGCTTATTATAACTTGGCCCTCCGTCGCCTGGCTGCGTCTTCCCCTCCATGCGTTTCTGGCAGTTTGTCCCAGTGGAAGGAGCTGCACAGTGCGCCTTAGGCAGCGGTAGGCATCTATCAGGGTCGACTTAGCACAGTGTGTTTGTGTGTGTGTGTGTGTGTGTGGGGTTTTTTTTTATGCATTGAAGGGAATTGGGAGAAGACACAATAGGATGATTGGGAAGGTAGATGCATTGCTAGAAGGTCAGAAAGTGTAAGGGTGGCTAGGGTTTTGTGTGTGTGTGTGTGTGTGTGTGTGTGTGTGTGTGTGTGTGTGTGTGTGTGTGCGTGCGTGTGCGCTTATGTATGCTGATTTGGCAGTAAGATGTAATTGCAGATATCATAGAGGTGCACACAGTGATCAGTCAGCAGAATTAATTTCCACCAATTCTGAAAATGTGGGACCTCTGACCATGTCTTCTGGGAAACTCATACAGGTTGGAAGTCTGTACTGCAAATTAGAAGTTCCTGTGTTCGGAGTACAATAGAACACACCCCTGATGACTGTTGTAAAAGGTGTCACTGTGTGTGCGCTGCATTTGATATTAGCTATAGCGTGGGAAAGTCGCCATAGACGCACAGTCGTACTACTAGGCAATGCTGCAAATACAATAGCTTTTATCAGTGGGTCGTATGCTCACCATTGTTTTTAACTCATTTTTAAATAGATAGATAGATAGATAGATAGATAGATAGATAGATAGATAGATAGATAGATAGATAGATAGATAGATAGAATGGGGATGTAGATCAGGGTGGTTTGATCCCCCGTCTCCACTCTCCAAGTGGGGGCAAGACACTGAACCCTAAATTGCTCCCTGCGTGGTTGCTCCTGCTATCGGTGTATGACTGTGTGCTCCAGTTGTAAGTCACTTTGGATAAAAGCGTCTGCTAAATGACATGTAATGTAATGTAATAGAAAGATGGATATATAGATAGATGTATAGATAGCAACTCAATAGAACATTAACTAGATAAAAATCAACTTAATCCAATGAAAGTACCACTGTAAAGGGTGAGTGTAGAAGAGTTTCTCGCCCTGTTGAGATTCTTTTTGTTTCTCTGCGCATTCTGTAATCTGTTTCCACGCCAACAGAGATACAACGATAAATTGCTTAGGGAAGAGAAAATAAAGGGCAAGAAGTGCACATCTCACATTTCTAGAGCCAACCCTTAAAGACTTGACTCCCTGGGATGAGAGGAGGTGGAGGGTGATGTGTAGGGAGTCGCTGAGGGGGAAAAGCCGATGCTTGATGTGGATGTGGAAGCCTGCGGATAGAGGGAAGACCCTACCCCCCTCCACCTCCACCTCCCCCTCTCCCTCTCTCTATCTATCTATCCTTCCCTCTGTCTGTCTGACGCAGCCGAGGAGAAACTGCATCCATTGCATCACGCCCAGCCGCCCAGCCAGCCAACTAGCCAGTCAGCCAGCCTCACACAGAAACAAACCGTCAGCCCCGGCGCCCGCCACGCAACGCTCAAGTCTTGATAAATTGCCACCACCTGACTCATTTTTCACCACCACCGCTGCCTCCACGTCAAACACATTCATGCTGTCAGAGACACACGGGAAAAACTGATAATAAGAAGAACAATCGCTGAGGCCCCCAGGAATGAGAGATGGGGGAAAAACACAAGGAAAGAGGGCAAAATGAGTGGAGGAATAGGCGGGTAGGATCTGGGAAAGGGGGGCAGCAGGAGAAAGAAAAAACAAGTGCTGCAAACATCGCCTCGTTTAGTTTCTGACTGACAGGCAGAGGCACAGTTTGCCAATGACAAAGTGACACTGTGCTCTGAAGAATAGGAGCTGAGGTTTTTTTTGTTAGATAAAGTCAGCGCTGTTGAAATACATATTTTCACTTCACTGGCTATACTGACTTATAGCATAGCATATAGGCCTAGATTTTCAGGGGGGATACCTTTATAGTGGGCCGTACCATTAACCTTGCTTACAAGCCTGGCACAAGGCAATGCAGACAGTGAAGTAACTTACACTCAACAAAAATATAAACGCAACACTTTTGTTTTTGCTCCCATTTTTCATGAGATGGACTTAAAGATCTAAAATTCATTCCAGATACACAATTGTACCATTACTCTCAAACATTGTTCACAAATCTGTCTAAATGTGTGATAGTGAGCACTTCTGCTTTGCTGAGATAATCCATCCCACCTCACAGGTGTGCCACATCAAGATGCTGATCTGACATCATGATTAGTGCACAGGTGTGCCTTAGACTGTCTACAATAAAAGGCCACTCTGAAATGTGCATTTTTTTGCTTTATTGGGGGTCTGGGGACTCAGAACCAGTCAGTATCTGGTGTGACCACCATTTGCCTCATGCAGTGCAACACATCTTCTTCGCATGGAGTTTATCAGATTGTCAATTGTGGCCTGTGGAATGTTGTTCCACTCCTCTTCCATGGCTGTGCGAAGTTGCTGGAGACGGCTTATGGTGGAGAAATGAACATTCAATGCACGAGCAACAGATCTGGTTGACATTCCTGCTGTCAGCATGCCAATTGCACGCTCCCTCAATGCTTGTGGCATCTGTGGCATTTTGCTGTGAGACAAAACTGCACATTTCAGGGTGGCCTTTTATTGTGGACAGTCTGAGGCACACCTGTGCACTAATCATGATGTCAGATCAGCATCTTGATGTGGCACACCTGTGAGGTGGGATGGATTATCTCAGCAAAGCAGAAGTGCTCACTATCACACATTTAGACAGATTTGTGAACAATGTTTGAGAGAAATGGTACAATTGTGTATCTGGAATGAATTTTAGATCTTTAAGTCCATCTCATGAAAAATGGGAGCAAAAACAAAAGTGTTGCGTTTATATTTTTGTTGAGTGTAATTAGCTGGATATAGTAAACTTGTTGCACTTCACTTTCTCTCCTTAAAGGTTTTTTAATCAGATTGTTTCAAGTCGAAGAATGAATGATCACATTATCTAGTTTCTAACTTTTGCCTTAAAGGTGCTACGAGGAACTTTTAAATAGTTTAAGAGTTTCTTTCAAAACCGAACATTATTGACTGTATGAAGTCAGAAGATAGACAGTTCTTCCCTTCAGAATGCTTTGAGAATGTGTTCTGTTCCAACATTGTGACCCAGAAGTTATGAGAAGTGCAGACAGAGAGGGTCTGTATCGCTAGCGTCAGCACATTGACACTCGCCCAGGCATGCATGCTAGGTTGATTGCACGTGGAAAATCGGCAACTTTAGACACGGCTGCACACACAGTTTGCAGAAAGACCTTTTTATCAGTTTTAAAAAGGTCTGACCTAGGACCATGTCTTATACAAACTATAGACTATATATAAAACATAAAAACTAAGTTAAAAACTAACAGATGTACTGGAATGCACACAGGTTGGTGCATAAAAATTCATCAGAATGCAGGAAATGAAGTGTTTTACGCCCAACATGTTCTGGGGGAGCACCCCCCTAGATTTGTCTCCCTCAATGTTTAAACCAAACCTATTCCCTTGTGTCAGGTTCCTTCACTGCTTCATGAGGGTTTTCAGTAAACATAAGAAGGCTAGCTGAGACACAGATGAGCAGCAGCAGTGTTTTTAAAAAATCCCTTTTGCCTCTCGACTGCAGTGGATTTTCAAACGGCGTCTCTTTTTCCCCACAAGCGGTCCACGTCCTAAACGGTGTAGTCATTTCCGCGCTGTGCGACGTGTAAATCACACCTGAGGCAGTTTAATGTCGGAGAGGGTTGAGTCACAACACACAGATACTGCCCACACCGCTGCGCTCTAGAACGACACTGTTACGACAGGAGAAAGGTCCGGAGGTGACTCAGGGGCTGTAGACACACACACACACAAACACAGTCAATCAATAAGATGTTCACTCTGTCTCTCTGTGCTCCCATCACGCTTTGACCTTTTCCTGTGACTTTTTTTCTCCTACTGGCATGCTCACCCCACAGCTTTATACACGGATGAACCACTCTAATAAGTGAGCGGGTAGAAAGATGTTGTTCATATGTTTTTATAAGTAAAAGGAGAATGCACATATCGTACTGTCACTATTTAACTTTATTGTTATTTTGAGTCACCTTCAGAGCCAACCCCATCTTCTGCAGAGTTTGTTCACTTAGATCACAATAGCACCGCTAGAAATGAGGGAGGAAAGTGGACTAAAGTGGAGACTGTTCATAAATGATTTATTAATGTTCTTGAAAGTTAATAAGCATTTATAACACATTTACTAAGCATTAACTCACTAGTAATGCTTAGTTATAAACGGTTAGTTAATGCATGGTAAATGCATAACAGTCAGTTAATTAATGTGCCCTTGTTGAATGTGGATGTGTGGTTATTAAAGTGGAAGAATTTTTAGATACACCTTGACGTTGTGGTACTTGCGTACTGAATTGGAGAAAAAGCATTGATGTCCTATTGTGACAGTGAAAAGGTTATTTTCTTAGGTTTGAAGCAGCAGTGAAATGTATTGATGTTTCAGAGTTACTTGTTAAATATGTGATCTTTTCAACTCTTCTTGAATGTGTTAATAGAAATAGCTTCAGAAGACACACTCATTTCAAGTTAAGAAAGGCACATTTCGATTTCAACATCAAGAATTTTCTCCATCAATTTCAGACATGGAATTCAGTTCACTCACAATGACAAATACCGTTCAGCCTGTAAGCACAGTTGTATAATATGTGCTAGAAATGTAGAGGTGCTTTGTATAGTCAATGAAAATCACCCTGAAAATTTCAACAAGGTTATCTTGACTTATGCTTCAGAAAAGCTGCGTTATAAAGTTGAGGCATGGAGAGAAAGATGAGGGCATGTTAGAGGCAGAGTCTAATGAAAGCGTATGTTGTGTTGCATTGTGGGAAACGTAGGATCATTTGTTTGATAGCACTAGGCACTAGGGTCTTAAAGTCAAGTCAGAATATCTCGACATGTGCTGCTTCAATTTTTGAACTTCCAATTTTGAAGTCCCCCTGCTTGGTGGCTGTGCAAACCCTAACCCCATTAAATACTTAAACCTCAGTGGAAGATTTTAGATCCTGAAGATGGATGATCAATGTGGCAGGAAATAGTGATATCAGTATTCAACAGCCATTCTTGCCCAGTCCTTCGCTTTATACCTTCCTTGCTGACATATTGTCAAGTCACTCTGGCAGAAGTTTCATCTCCACAAAATGAAACTTCAAACTGTATCAGATTTTTATTTATTTTTTTAGTCAGAAAGTTAACTTGAAGGAAGCTTACCATTGTGGGCACTTGAATCCAAACATCAGCACTATGTGTGTGTGTTCCCTTTCTTTTGTTTTTCACACTCAAACTGACTCAATGTGTCCCTATGGCGTTGTACCATTTTTCCACTGGTGTCAGCAGTGTCTTGTTCTGCGGTTGGCATCCTGACGTGTGTGTGTGTGTGTGTGTTTGTCTGTGATTGATAGATGACCGGGTCCGACACAGCCTGGCACTTGAGTTATAACGACAGGTGTGCTGCTGCTGTGCCAGACAAATGGCCTCGTTTATTTCCAATAGAAGAAATAACACAGAGCACACATCCACTCAAAAAACATCCTTACCCCCCGGCCCTGCGCCCTCTCATGCGTACATACGCTATAGCGTTCCAGGTGACTTGCTAGCCAATTGCACACAAGCTCCGACTTCTCACATGCCCTCCCTATAAACCGCAAAATCAATGGGGCCTTTTTGTTTCCCCGAGGCTTCCAAAAGACAAATCAATGGAGGCTGATCTATTGTAATAAGGATGCCAAAGCCTAGGACCAAGCCAGAGGAGATGCTTGCGAACATCGGTTATTAGATTTCCCGGCATATGGGGGGGAAGAGAGGAGCTCAGCGGATTTTGTTTTCATTGAGTAGCTGTTATGTGAAGTCCACCTCGGCTTAAGGAACTCTATCGTCGCTGCCAGCAGGCCGTCCAGCTCTCACTTGTTTCGGTGCTTCAGTCAGCAGCAATGCCTCTGCTCCGTCAGGGAGGGGGATTACAGCTGTCAGAAGCCTTTCCCACTGACTTGGGAGTCCTTTAGACCATTAATGAGATCCCACCTTGGCTTTGTTATGTAATGGACCACGTGTTACAACCATTTAAGAGATGTTAGCCAAATGATGTCCATTATATCCATGATCAGATAGTTTGATTCATTTCTCTAACATTTTTTTTGAAAGCAATCAGCTTTTCTATCAAACTCACAGGCTTATTCATCTGGATTTGGTGTTGACATCTCGGAGAATCATACATGAAAAGAGAATGTTCTTGTCACTTGGTATGACTTCTTACATAATGCTGGTGTGAGTGTGTTTGTGTATTTGTGATTTTGATGACTTTTAATAATCCCACAGAGAGCGCTAGATATCTTCTTAAAGCCCAGTTCAGTGCACCTCCTCACAATAAACTGAGCCAAGCAACACTTCCCTGTTACATCCGTCTGTCCGTCTAATAGAGCTTTCACCAACTTCTCAACAAGTGGAGTAGTCAAGTACATTGTAAGCCGTGGTCAATACTTGTGTATAGAATAATTCAACTTGTTTTCTGTAGAGTTATGCATTTCCTTATCAGTATGTATCAGTGCATTGTCAAAGGTGTTCAAATTCTCTCCCCCCTGTGGTTGAAGTGTCATCTTCTTCCTCTGTGTGTTGATCCGCCGATGTGACTCAGAAGTAATGAGATGTACCGGAGCCAGTCAGACACATAAAGGTGCGAACACACTGCACAGCGCGGCGGTTGGCCGCGCGAATCGCAGGTTCCGTGCCGCGTGATCATTTTGGCTCATTTGTGTCCGCCGCCGGCCGCCGCCCGATGACTCATTGAATGTGCACGCCCAGTTTCTTCCCGCTATTTACATCTCTCTCATCATCGTCGTCATCGACGTTGTTGGGAGCGTTTCTGAAGTAGGCTATTCTGCCTTCATCATCTCTGCCATCGGCCCTTGTATTGGTCTCACTGCACCTCTCACACATTTCTCCCCGCCACCTGCCACCCAAGCTTCGTAAACACACCCACACATGCGCCCACACACACATACACACACAACCCGCCCCCACACACACACACACACACATATGTATCCATGGCCGTGCATATACACATTCACGCCGGCATATCAACATGTAGGCCTAGAGAAAACCCAAACAGATTTTCAGATGTTTAGGGAAATGTTTGGAAGTGTCAGTTGTCGTATTTAGTTTTTATTGTCTCTGCATATTCACTCATCTGCAGTACATCTTCCCTGGCTTTCTCTCCTTCTCTCTTCTATAATGTGAGTCTATTCCTTGCTCCTTTTACTAAAAGGTGTCTCATTAAACTGCTGTCATACATTTTATCGATGTGTTGGAACTTTCTCTCTCTCTCTCTCTGTCTCTCTGTCTTTTCCTTATTTTTTCCCTTCATCCCTCCTTTCCCGACTGCACCGCCAGCCAGGTTTCACGTGTCTTGTAGCTCAGCAGACTCACCCGAGTGATGTCGGGAGGAGCTCAACGCTGAATGGCTATCGCGGCGCGGCCGGCGGCGAAAAATTCAATATTTTCAACTTCTGCGGGGACCGCAGCATTCGCGCCGCGCCGCCCCTGGCCGCGCCGCGTGATCCGCTCGCCGCCGGCCGCCGATTCGTGCGGCGGCGCTCGAAATACATTGACTTTCTATGTAAACTCGCCGCGCGGCGATGTGCAGTGTGTTCGTACCTTAAGGGTGAGCATGTGGCAGTAAGAAGAATGACCTTTTCAGACATTTAAAAAAACAAGTGACCTATGACCACGTCTTATAAAAGCTAGATAAAACAAAAATGTCCAGATGCACTGGAACGCATACAGGTCTGAACACAGTGTTACAGAGTCTGTAGTTCCTGTGTTTTGAGCAGAGGTGTGTTTTGAGCAGAGCAGAGTACAAAAATATTCTACTCAAGTAAAAGTATGATTACTTAGATGAAATTTTACTTAAGTAAAAGTAAAAGTACTGGTCTAAAAATCTACTGAAGTAAAAGTGAAAAAGTAGCTGATTTAAAATGTACTTAAAGTACAAGTTACTAGTTACTTTTTAACAGTGGGAGGGAGCGGGGGTCTCTTCTGTGTAGGGCTTTATATATAGACAAGGGGATATAAATCTCAAACTAGTTTTGTTTAATTAATGCAACACTTTTACAAATTAAAGTGCACAAATTAAACAAATCATGTCACCACACATGTATGGATGTATACTGTCATTATACTTTAGATAAGCAAATATGGAGCAAATTGTCTGTTAATGGGGGAATGGGAATGTAACTGGTCTACAGACCTAAACAGACTGCAGCTGCAGTTCTAATAATGTAATTGTGTATAATTGATCTAAACCCTGGAAATTGCAAGATTAGGCTGCTGGATTTTGACAAAAATCATAATCATGATTATTTTGATTGACATTGTGTAATCACAATTATTAGACAATTATTCATTGATTTAAGAACTGCAACATGCACTTATTTAACATTTGAAACCATGACTTTTGACTTTAAACATATCCTAATTATCCTAATTGAACTGAAAACAAGGAAAATGCAAATAGCCTAAGTAAAACATGTTTTTTATAATTAGATAAAATAAGTGTCAAAATCAAAATAAACCGTTGCAAATGTTGTTGATAGGGCTCGTCTTTTGCTAGCAGGAATGCTAGGGCATATTTTATTTATATCTCATGGAGCTGGCAGGATAAGCAAGTTGCATTGTAGGCTACAGTGTTCTTAATTGATGACTGTTGTGGTGGCAAGAGTCAAGGAGCTTTAAACTTCCTGTGTTTTTTATTCCTTTATTGCTTGGTCATAGACCACTTGGATTCGACATTAAGTGAGTAAACTAATTGGTCGTGATGTTTTGAGGTGCAGCTGGGTCGCATATGACTTTTTTTTTTCTCTCTCTCTCACGGTCGCGCATGTCATCTGACTCGCGTGTCCGCGTATAACATATCTTGCACATTGTTTTAGTCTATTACTTTTACCTTTCTTCTCGAGCAAAGCCTGACTTTCTGCCGTCTTCTGGAAGTTTTTCAAAGCTCCCGGCAACACGCACCGTCTCCATCCCACTCTGCACTGTTAAGCTGAAAGCTAGGTGAGGGAGGGGCCGATCGCACGGCTGGATGAAAGGTTTGCTGCATTTAAAAGCCTTCACGTCTTCACGTGCGGTACAATGATAGTTTAACTAGGATTATTTAGTTTTAATGATAGAGGGAAGCAATGGTTGTTATCATGTAGTCGCAATGATCCTGTCGATCATTCTCTGTGTTAGTTTCCGGTATTGTGCCGTAAAAATAAAAGCCCCCCGCGATATTCCTTTTCTTTTCTCTCCTTTCCCTATCTATTTTTTTACTCAGTAACGCAGGTGATATAAAATGTAGCGAAGTATAATACTTCAAAATAAACATACTCAAAGTAAAAGTAAAAGTATAGGTTTTAAAAATCACTTAAAAAATTACAAGTACACGAAAAAACTACTCAATTACAGGAACGCGAGTAAATGTAATTCGCTACTTTACACCCCTGGTTTTGAGTACAATGGAACGCACCCCTAGCCTGGTTTGACCAGACCATCGTACTTCATTTCATTTGTACAGAAGGTCTGGAATCGCTCAATTGACAAACGTTAACTCACTTGAAGGCGGGTGTCTGTTGAAGTTTAAAACCATTGGATCTGCCCAGTGCCACTCTGGATCTGCCAACCAATCGCATAACGTTTGGTCGTTACGTATGTCATGCGCAGGCTTCTGAGCCATTCCCTATGTTCGCTGATTGGACCGCCAAAAATCTGGCCAGAGAAAAATTTGAATATAATAAAAGTATATACCGTGGACCCAGACTGACTACTGAAGGGAAATGAAAATTGAGCGGAAGTACGTAGGCTGGCGGAGCCAGGCTAAGGCACCCCTGCTCACCGACTTAAAACCCCACTGACACCCAGATAACACATAACTCATCAAAGCTGTAAATACAAGAGCTTTCATCAGATGTTCATATGCTCAATCAACACTGTTTAACATCATCTTTCATAGATAACGTAACAGAAAATGAACTATGAACATTTTACGGATAACAACTTCAAAGCTAACGCTACTCGTTATTTTCTGCATGTGATAATACAATAATTGTTTTTTCAGACAATAGACATACACATCTTTATACGGACCGCAGTAGTAGCAGCTGGCCTTTACTGCAAAAAACAAAACCTCTTTCAATTAAACACACACACCACATACTTACAATAGTAAACACTCAACACTGCAACCCCTGAGGAAATGAAGTATGCAGCTCACAGGTACAGTACGAGCCTTGAAATAACACATGATGATCAGCCTCTCACCTCAACCCTGTGATCAGTGGCTCCGGTCTCGTTATCCGTCTCTCACGTGTGTGTGCTTATTCACTCATATTCACACCGTTCCCCCAGAGATAACCTTTGCAGGTATGTGTTTTTTCACAACATGCCGTTTGCATGTGTACACACTACAAAAACACACACACAGACATTAACACCTACCTTCACTCACGCACATCATTACTCATTACAATGAACTCGCGGCCGCTGGGCTCTTTTCACCGCAGCCCAACATAATGCATTCCCCTCCCAGGCCATTCATAAGCCCTAATGTGCGCGTTGGTGCAGAGTAGATCAAAACACACATGGTGGTAGTGGAGACACCATACCGTACATCCAATTCCATGCATCACACCCACTGCAGCTCATTTGCATCAGAGTAATACGGTGTTTTACAACACGCGAGGCGAGAGTGTGATTTAATGGCGGGATGAATAGTGAATCAATGATAAATATTTGACTTCTAACTCAAGTGTCACACAAATGTGTTTTTTTTTCTTTTCTCGCTGTGCATGCAAACATCTATGTGTTCATGAATTATGAATGACACCCCGGCATATAAAGCTACATAGTTATAGAACGTAGAGGACACAATGTACACCGTGCTAAATCTTGGCTGTTGAAATCCAAGTGGGGCAGATTGTCGGGCACACAGATTGTATTATTTGTTACGTCAATACTCTTCACTGTCAGTGTGGAACATTTCTCCTCAGCCTCAGTGTCAAGACTTTGTTGCTTTATAAAGCGTGTGCTTTAAAGCTATAGTGCGTAACTTCTGTTGCCCCCATGAGGAATTCTGAGTCATTACAACATCACTGTCGGCACATCTGCAATAGGTATGCCTTCGGTGGACCATAGATTTGTATACCTTCTGCTGCATAGGTTTTTTCTTAGCAGTAGAATCAACAACTGAAACATTTCGTGGCCGCTTCTTTGGAGTTTTCTTAGCTCATGCGCCAGTGTCAGGGGGTTGACACCAGTTTATAAACGCTTCCATGCTGAGAAATACAGAGAGAGTTGTAAGGAGCTGATAGGCTTGATCAACTTTGTGTCAACGTGTTTGCCGATGGTTTGAATGTAACCATGATTCATTTATATAAAAAGTACGGTGGCCCTGAAGTGCAAATCAACGTCAACCTCAAACAGGAAAGCACGACAAAAAAAAAAAAAAACACAAACACAACCTCAAATAGAAAGACACAACAACAAATGACAAAGCAGAACAACAATAACTTCTACTGGAAAATGTAGGGCCGATCATGTGATCATCACTGATTGGACTGTATAGAGACATAGCGGAACGCGTCATAATCGGACGCCACGCCCACCGTGGGGGAAAACAATACACGGCACTCCATTCACTTTATATCGAATGACGCCTGTATTCCACAAACAAACTTAATAAAAACTTAATACGTCATGCCTTTCACACATACACGTTACTTTCTTTAAAGCCACGACTCTTGTCTGTCTATACTAGCTGTTTTTGTGAAAAATTATTGAGTAATTTTCAATATAGAGACAAAACTCCTCACTAATGTATGCTAATGTTAGCCTTCTGCTGTAGGCTAACCCTCACGTATACTCCATCCTCGCCAGGTCGGACGGGAAAAAACACCTCAATATTTAAAATTACTCAATCATTTTTCACAAAAACAGCTCGTATAGACAGACAAGAGTCGTCGCTTTAAGAAAAGTAACGTGTTTTTGTTAAATGGATGTTTGATTAAGTTTTAATTAAGTTTGTTTGCAGAAGACAGGTCTCCTTCAATACAAAGTGAAGTTTCCCCCAAGATGGGCGTGGCCTATTTCATGCACTGTCTCTATTGTCTGGTGCCAAATGAGAGCCTACGGTGAACTCCCTTCTCGTTAAATGACAGTCAAATGTGTCTGTCCAATTGTTGTTGTGTTTTCGTTTTTGTTGGTGTGTCTTTCCTTCTTGCTGTTTTGATTTTGCAGTTCAGGGCCACTGTGGGAAGTTACGCACTATAGCTTTAAAGTCAGAGAGGAAGCTTTAAACATCCCAGCTTTCTCTTTGTACATGTCTCATTTCTGTCTTTCTCATTTGCACTCCCCAATCCGTCTCTCACTCATTAATTTTCACCCTCTTCTTCAAATGTGTCCACCTCTTTTGGTATCACATCGAGCTCTCTTTTGTTTCACCTCCCTTCGCCTGCCTTTCTCTCCTTCCTCCCCCCCTGATCCGTCTCTCTCACTCCATCTTCCCCCCGACGTCTTCTCACTCCGCTACACAGCTGTCAGACAAGCCAGTGAATTGTATCACACTGACCCAATCAGAATTCAGTATGAGGGGGCATCTCTTTGGAAGCCACTGCCAGTTATTGGTAAGCAGCAGCTGCTTTGGAGCAGAAAGCCCAGGGAGAGAAACAGGGGCCCAACTTCCTCACTGTTCACTGATTCTGTCTGCTTAGAATTCCTGATCAGTCAAGAGGCAGTGGCTGGTTTTTTTAAAGGGACATTACAGTCCAAGGAGACTGACGAGGTCTGAAGTTAGTGGATGTTGTTTGCTTTTATTTCTTTGCAAATCATTTCTCTAGGGGAGGGAGCCAGTGGGCTTCAGCAGGCAAGCTGTCCGAGTGTTAAACACTGCCAAACACTGTTTTTGGTCCCAGCTGCTGACTTTGGGTCGGGCGTTATACTATGAATGTGTCATTAATGACTGACTTTACCATTCGGAAATGTATTCATTACTTCTAGTACTAGGACTACTACTGCTACTTTAGTTTTTCCTTTGGTCTATGCCATTATAAATAGTGGCTTAGTGCTATCATAGTAGCCAACTATTATAAAGTAGGCTGCGATGATCTCACTAATCCAATGTTTCTAAATTCTAAAAGTTATGAAATGAAAGGATTAAGTATATTATAAAATAATACAGACAAAGTTCAGAGCTAATTCACGTTCACTTCCATACAGTGTGCAGAAAAAATAAAAATGTCAATACAGGAAAGCACATACAGTATGAGTTGAGAGATATTTGTAAGTCTAATTTCCAAAAAAGCTTGCAGAGAGAATTGTGGAAAAATGTATTGTGGATTCCTTTGAAAAAAAATAGTTTGCAGTGCTATTTTTGAGGGTTACAAATTTGATTTTTTTATATCTTGTTTTCTTTATTCCCTTCGTGGCGGGTATCTTTAAGTGATGAGAATATAGGATAGGCGTCCATGAGATATTGCTTCAGCCTACACCTTTTCAGTCACTGATAACTGTTGAATGGTTTTACTCTGTGATATGTAAACTACTGCTCCCAGACTATTGCCCTCTTTTTTTAACCATGCTGAACACATTTGAATACACCCATTAAGATGCATAAACTCATTTTCAAATCAGCCCAAACAAAAACTTTTTTTCACATTAATTATTAAGTAGTGCATTAAAAAATAACTACAAACATATAGGGGGGAACAAACAATGGATACGTGGATAGAATGTGTAAAAATAAATTTAAAAAGCAAAAGCATTGTGATTTCAATTATTAAAGCAAAGCAATGCGGCTGCCTTCTCGATCCATTACTCAGTTGTGAATAAAGTATTTAGAGTCTTTATTTAGGTAGCGTAGCAATACCACCGCATATAGCCCATTGGATATGTCCAAGCCAAAGGCATACCAATTTTCCCCCAAAAAACATGTTAGAGACTGGAGAGTAACAATATGCTGCACTCTCTGGTTAAAAGTAAATGGCAGAGTTCAAGTTCTGTACTGTTGGATAATTAAAATGCATAATATTTGAAAGCAGATCATATTTTTTGTATGTAAAATCTTAATCTGTGTTGTCACTTGTAACTATAGCTGTCAAGTAAGTATAGTAGAAGTATGAAGCAGTACAAAATGTATACATGAGGTTAGACACAAACACCTTATACACACAGCACAGGTGTAGTTGTTCTTCATTTCTTGAGTAAATGTATTTTAAGCGGTATTACAGCTACTATGAGAGTCTGTCATAAATATGAGGCTAAAGTGTCATCTCCTGAAAAATATGTTGTGGATGTCATTTTGAATTACGAGCGCACAAGTTCTTTAAAACTCTGCCTGTGATCTTGACTTGCGGCCTGTCACCACTGCAGATATTGCAGTGTTTGGAGTCTTTTTCCCCCCTTACTCACTGCTAACGTTACACAGTGTATAGGTCTGAGATGTGAAAATGCACCATAGGCTTGTACATTCCATGTGATCATGGCTGGTGTCTCAGTATTCCCCCTCACTTTGATCTGCATGTGTACTCAAGTGTTGCATATACTCTTGCTTTTCACACATTCATGACTCAACCTATATTAATATGTTTAATTAGGTTATAGGAAACATAAGACTCATATGATAATGCTGTTATAAAAACGTATGAAAAAACAACAATAAAAAGCTGTCTATTTGAGACCAAACCAGCTGTCTGCATTTTCACTAGTCTTCTTCTGACTGTACTCAGAAGAAGCCAGGAAGGAATATTGAGAACATAAATAACTCAATAATCGTTGGGTTAACTCCATTAATTGAGTTATTTCAAGGCAGGTTCAATAAAATGAATTTACTTTGATCAAGTTAAAAAGCTTTTGGATTTGTGTGAATTGACCTTGAGGCCAGACCTTGGCGTGTGTTCACATTTTTAAAAGGTTTCTATAAATCCACCTATTCATATTTGTGTAGAAAATGTCAGTTAAGCATTAGCAGGAAGGTTGAAAAGGAAAGTGGAAGCTAACCACGGAGGCCGCTAATGGCGATAATACATTTTGAAATCTGAATTGCAAGCAAGTTCCACCATTCCTGTGAATCTCTTGTGCATGTAAAGGCTGTTTTAATATAGCATGTAAATGACAGACTCTGCCACTACCAATAAAAACTACTATGTAGTGAGGTAATTACTAACAAAGCATGCAGTAAAGTAGAAGTGATTATGTATGCAGTCATTCAAGGCCTTAAGGTTCAGATTCAGTTTGAGCTGTATCAAATATAAGTGTCAGTAAGAAAGATCAATGTATTTGACTTCTAAACAGTAACTTCACAGTATTAATGTCCAGTCTCTCTGCGTATAGAGATGTTCTTACAATGCACCTCTGGTCTGCTGACCATGTCTGAACAAGATCCTTGGCCTCTCTCTGCATCCCTGAATCCACACACACACACACACACACACACACACGGACCATAAAAGCCAGCCTTTGCATGGCACATCAGGGCCCCCTTCCCTCTCTCCCACAGTGACACCATCTAGCATGATTCATCTCCCTGGCAGTGTGAAGTGTAAAGTAGATTATTACCAGTGAAGGGCTCAGCCCCCCCTTAAGATCTACTGCTCTCACGTCTGGCCTGCAGAGGAAATGGGAAAATATCGCTAATGTTTACAACCCTGTGTGTGTGTGTGTGTGTGTGTGTGTGTGGAGGGGGGTGGGTCATGTTATGGCCACCAATAATGCCTGAAACATGACGCGCATGGCTAAGCAGCTCTCAGCCTGGTTTACCATATAGAAATGTGCTGACTGCAGGCTGTTTTGTGTGCAAATGTTTTGTACGTTTGCATGCGTTTGCAGAAATACCTGTGTGTGTGTGTGTGTGTGTGTGTGTGTGTGTGTGTGTGTGTGTGTGTGTGCGCGTGCCCATGGGTGTGTCATAATGTGTAAATGCATTTTTTGCACATCAATAAACCCAGAAGCCAGCTGTTGTTGAAGCCTGTACGATATGCTGTACTGTGCTTTTTTTTTATTCTTCTTCTTTTTTCTGTTTGTTGGTCTCACATTTTGCTATTCACACCAACACAGGACTGAGGCTCATTTGAAATGACCAAGCAGACAAAATCCTGATCAGTAACTGCTCAATGAGAGGCAGGCTGACTAATACGCTCATCCAAACGAAAGCCAATTTGCACATATCATGTTAATTGTACTCCTAGGTCATTCTCATTATTTTTTAATGAGTTATAGGGAAGGGGCATCTATATCAAGACTGCACTAATTTCACTGATTACTGCAATTTAGCTTCAAGGTTTTGCTGAAGCACTCAGAACAGTTCCTATGTATGCAGTTTGTGCATGCAGGTGGTGCACGGAGGGATGTGCAGAGAGGTACACATTTCTTCTTATGTGTCTTTCTAAGCTCTTTATGCCATAACCGAATTTGCATAAATTCTCAGAGATGAAATCTGATGTGGGTTAGCCACTATACGCTGTAATTTGCCCCCGCAATGGAATTGAGATGAGAAATGTAAGAAGTTTCCCGGTATTATTAGCACCTTAGCATCGTTTGAATTTCTCTGAGAAATTTTAAAGGACCATTGTAAATAAAGTTACCATATATTAAAAGGAAAGAAAAATAAACTAAACAGGCTTAAGAGTTCATAGTCAAGCTAGTATATTTGTGATGCAGTTACAAGCGAGCTAATAATGCCAGTCTTAACATGTTGATGTTTAAGAATATATGTAGACCAGTGTCATCATCTTAATGTATTGATTAGCATGCTCACAAGCGCTAAACCCAAAGTACATCTGAGGTTTGTGATCATTTCTTTGCTGTAGCAGGTAAACTGACGTATTGGTCATGTCTGTTCTGTGAACTGAAGGACTAAACATCTGGCATGGTTAAAGCTGCATTTAAGTCAACCGTACTTTCCACTTTCAAACAGAGAACTTCTAATTATCTGTTAACTCCCCCAGCTCTTTCTTTCACTTCTATCTGCAAAATCTCTGGTTTATCTTTAACTTGATGTGTTAAATGTTTTGTCAGAGGCATTGTTAGTTGGGATACTTTGCCTGTGACTCTCTCTGGGGCCTCTTTGGGCACACACAAGCTTTTTTCTCTCCTCCTCTGCACTGCACTGTTTCAAAGCATAACCATCACCATAAGGTTTGACGATGTTTTTCCAGTTTCTTTCCCTCTTGGTTTATATCAAGTATTGCAATATCTCTGTGGCAACGGGGGCCATACTGTATGATGTACTGTGATGAGAATGGCCTGGTTATTGTTTTGCGTGACCACTTCATGTTTGTGTGTTTGTGGGTAATGGTGGTGCCACTATCACACTAGTGGTAACTTCAGAGGGCAAAAGCCTCTAAGAAATAGAACTTTGGTTACATACAATACAATACAATACAATACAATACAATACAATACAATACAATACAATACAATTTAGTGGCCCTCTAAGCTGTGGGCCCCTTCGGGTTTCTCTTAAAGCGGCTACGAGTAACATTTAAATATCTTTTAAACAGCCTCATGTTTCCTCTGATAATCATAAATTACCTTTAACAGCAAACGAGACCATCAGTGCAAAGAAAGACGTTTTTAAATAGTTTTTATTACTGCTTTTGGTCCGGTCGCACACCCAGTCCGATTTTCGGTTAGCTCGTGCAAGCTCTATGGTCACATATCCGTATTGGTCGCAGATTTCAGTGTGGTGCAGCAACGTGAATTGAGAAGCCTATCCCTCCAGGTGAGGGAAGGGGAGCGGGAGCCTTGTTTGATACAGTTATTTGTCGTCATAATGACTGATAACGGGGCTGAACCATCAAAGAAAAAAAAGAAAATGCAATGAAGAAAAGCTAAAAGGGAGAGTGATATAGGCTACGGGGGGGACGAGGGCGTTGCCAAGCAACGTGTATACAATTTCACGAGAGCGAAGCTAGACTGCAGTGTTTACTCCTAAATGAATGAGCGGTTGGTACTAACACAAAGTTTGCTTTGCTTCACCATCATCAGATAACCATTATCTGAAATAGTCATTATTTACAACAACATAAACACATTACCTCATCGTGATCCATACTAACTGCCGTCTCTCGTTCATTCGCTTTCTGTGAGGAGTTGGACACGTAATCTTTCAGCTCCGTGAGAGAGAGTAGTTAGGTGACACTGCTGCATCAACTCATTGCAATCAGGTGCTTGTGGCAGTGACTGGCATTAGTTCATGCAGTGTCAAAACCACTCTCACGGAGCCGAAAAGAGTCCTCACACTTTCAACACACGGACATGCACTATATTGCTCCCTTCTCAGTTCACACTCACGCGCCTGGCACGAGCTAGAAAACAGCTTTGCGACAGCGGGCGTCGTAAAAATACTACCGCTTTTGTCCAAAGGGGACGCCAACGTGCCATGTTACTCGTAGTGGCTTTGACTAGCTGAAGTAAAACCTGCTTGTGGGAGCCAATTGTCTGGTCTTAGCTCAACACTGTCAGTGGTTGTAAACTAGACGTATGCAGTGCTGCGCCAGCGAGGAATAACTCCACTAGAGATAGCTTTGTGGCTGAGCCTATACTACAGTCTGGAGTAACAGTAACTAACATCTGCCATTATTCATTTTCATTTTGAAAGAGCAACAGCCAATGGAGACACTCCACCACTAAACTGAATAATTGTATAACGTCATCATGCAGTGAGTCAATGACAGACATGTTTTAATACAGTTGGCCTCGCTCTGCTGCGATCCAGCCAAAAACAGAAAATGTCAACATCATAGAGGCCTCAGCAAGTACAGTGGCTAATTAACTGGCACACTTCTGTCTTTTCCCTCATGTCATGAGGTTAAGTATAAAGAGTGTCAACATCTTGAGTCCTTAAACTAAACCGCCGTAAAGAGAAGTCCCATTTCCCATCACCGTCAGGTTGTCACAGCCTCACCAGCTCGTCCTGCTCTCTGGTGGCTTCACCGTGTCTGGTTGGTTGGGTCTATCTGTTCTCTGCCTGGGAGATCACCTGCTAACCATCACTTCTGCAATCATTTTAGCCTCTGTCTCCCCCGGGCCTTCACCAGATTGTCTTGTGTTCATGGCACGTCGACTTCTTCAAGCCTAATTGTTTTTAAGACCTGTAACTGATTCTTTGCTCTGTTTTTAAAGAGTAAAAAGGATTTTGGCCTGGCCCTCTGCTTCACTGCCTGACATTTAGGATTTGCTGACCTCAGCCTCAAGACTTTTTTTGCTTCTGTCTTGTCCATTGTTTTGTTTGACTTTTATGTCTTTTAAACTCTCCAAAGAGACTTCTGTGTTGTCTACAATACATGCAGGTCTCTCTATGGAGAAAGCAAGATCACAAATGTGGCCAAATAAGTGGTAATCTTATTGAAATTGTTGTATATCATGGGGCTAATTTATTTAAATAACTAATTAATATTCAGACAGATTACTAGAGATGATAGTCCGCCTTGTTGCTGAAGGGGAGAGGTCAATGCTTTTGTCCTTCACAAGCCTCCAGAAATGCTTAGTGAACGTTAGCTCTAATCCTCCAAGAGTCTAGCCTTTAATAGACCTATGGAATGTGCTCATTCAAGTAGAACTTTATTTATAAAGCACCATTTGACACAAACGCAGTTCAAAGAGCAGTCGAGTTTGATTAAATATTAAAGTACTAAAGTAAAGAAAAAAAACGGTAACAGAACGATTAACTGAGAGGCTGGTTTTACTGCAGATGAACATAACTTCAACATAATATAAAATACTATACATGATGTACTTACAAACTAGCTTATTGCAGTCTACATTGTTGATGACGTAGCAGCTCAAACGCTTCATGAAGATGACGAAAAAGTATTCTAAGTGATATAGTAATAATAGAAATATACAGGTATAATAAGTGTGCTGGTGGAGTAACAGTCATGACTCAAGTTTCTAGGACTGTTTCACTTTAGTCACTGCACCATTTAGAAAAGAGACTGCTGTGGATTTAACTTTTAAGTCAATTTGAGCTAGGCATTTGGTAATGGGTGATTGTACTTTTTAAATTGTATTGGACACAGAACATTTTCCAACTTTTATGTGATTTTTCTCACATTTCTCCAATTGTTATTGTACAAACCAATACACCATAAAGCTGCAGGTTGAAGATGATCAGATTTACAATGATTTTATCACTAATGCTCGCACAGTATGGCCCAGTGGTTTGGTATTTTTGCTATCCCTTGTTTTCTCTTGAGTTTTTATATAATTTCAGACGTTACCTGTAGCTATAACATCAGTATTAAGGCGACTCAATACATTTCCACCTCCTTTCTCCTTCAGAGAACTAGGGACTTTACTTTTTGAAGAATGGTACACATTGCACGGCACACAGCTCATAGTCTATACCCGACAGTTCAACAAAGAGGATTGGAGCTAAAGAAAAAGCCAAGGTCACTGACTGAATCTGACCATGGCCTGCCAGACACCACAAACCATTAATTTTTACTTGTGTATGCATGTAGTTAAATACGCTATCCTAATATATTTATATCAATAAAAAATGTTCCCTGTTTATAATTGGAGCTGCATCCCTGTAATACCCCCTCATGCATCATAATGTCTTGTATCTAATTAGAAAAGATGCTTAATAGCCTATTAGAGTAACACTCCCAAACTGTAATTGCCTGAGTCATAAGCCATTAAAGCTGCCCTGTACACTTTGAAGAAGGCATTTGTTCCAAAAGTAATTTGTCCTTTATCAGCTATGAGCTTTTAATAGCAACACATGCAATGTCAAAATGTGACACCACGTCACATGGGTGTAAAGAAAGGAGGCCACGCTCAAGGATACTTAAGGATGAAGTGTGTATTTTTAAGGAAGACCAAATAGGAAAGTTTGAAAATAGAAAAAGAAAATGTCCTGGGTCACTTTGATTTTGTTTTTCATATTTTCAGTATCAGCCTGACATTGTCTGCTACACATTAAACATGTAATTTACATATAGCATGCCTGAGCAACTCTACATCTTTTTACCATATATTGAGTAAAAAAATTAAAAGAAAAATACATTTAAGTTCCACTTTAAATTGTACTGAATGTCTACATAAAGACTCCCTTTTCTGTGAACCAAATTCATTGTTGGGTTCATATTTCAAAGAGGAAGAGCAGGAAATGGAGCGGGGTCCTTTATATTTCCTCCTTTGTTCTTCCACCTACTGCATTCTGTCAGATCAGACGCAGACTGTTTTTAGTCTGTGACAACAAGAGGTGTTTTGGGGGAAAGCAGCAAAGCACTACAAAACAGCAATTCACCTCCATTGTTTATTCATGACCTTTGAGAGTTTTGTGTGCTTTTTTGAAATGTTGCTAGATTGTTTATGACACATTCGTAACAGTGACAAGTTAGGCCTTAAGGATAATTGTGGTTTCTTACAAATTGTGGTGTTACTTTTGTAGTTTGTTTATATTTTACTATTGGTTGTACTCACAAATGTAATCGCTGAGACCTTGGGAAGCAGCAACAAACAACAACAAACTACAACAGTAAGCTAATAATTGTAACTGACTGCCTTCATTTTCTGCTTGCAGTCATATCAATACCATTAAAAAATAATGAGAAATGAAAGATTTTCCAAAATAAATATTTAATCATTTAAAAAAATGCTACTATTAAAGCTCCTATTGTAACAAAAGAGGATAAACAAGCACAGCTACTTCATGATGTGATGTTAATCAGGACAGACTCAGAGGCGCAGTGTGTGTGTGTGTGTGTACGTGTGTGTGTGTGTGTGTTATGAATATTCACCTGCAGAGATGACTTTGCAGAAAAACTGGCAGCATCAATTACACATGCACATGGAACCCCACCATCAGAAACAATTATGCTTCTTCATAATCACCAGCCATGTGTCCATATTTAATAAGTGAAATGTCCTGCGGCATATTAACACCAGGTCCACTGAGGGCCCCGCCCTGGTCTGCTGTGAACACAGCGGCGGACTCATCTTCCTTTCCTCTATTGCTGACCCTGAGTCAGCTTTAAATGATGTCTGCTCTGTGTTATGCCATTCTTTTAATTGCCTATTCAGCACCTTGACTAACACTGCGGCCGTCTGTAACATGATAGCTCTCCATCCAACGCTCTCTTTTTTCTGTTTCTTAATCCGCCTTTCTCGCGCAATTCTTGATTCTATTTCCTCTCTTGCTCTGTCACTCAGTGTCACTTTCCTCCACTTAGCTGGCGAATGCTGATTGCCTCTGTAATGCACTGAAAATGTCCTGGGCGGCTATTCACAGTAAATTGCTTGGTGCTTTGTTGCTGTAGGGCCCTAACCAGCTGGACTGCGGCCTCCACTGTTTGGAGAGTGGAGAATAATGGTGGAGGCTTCTAAATGGGCTCCAGCTTTGCTGTTCCAGCACATAAATAGCTATAGCATGATAGTGTAATGTGCTCTGTATGGTGTTGACCCTGTGAACCCCCCACCTTTAAGTTATTAAAATAAATCTTCTGTACAATCAGATCTGCAGTGCTAATAACTGATCTAGGCCCGAATGTATCAAGCGTCTCAGAGTAGGACATCTCTTTGGCCAAAAAGAAAGCATTTTTTTCAGCTTTGTTAAATTTGGAAATTGATCCCTTAGTCTGCTGTATCAGTGTGCAAGCATAACGATTCTAAAAGAGAAGAGATATTTTGAGAATGCTTGATGACAAAATGCTTTTTGGAGGATAATTTTGACTTAAAAAAAACTAATAATATGTGAGAATGATCTTATAATGTAGAGTAGCGCACATGCTGTCACTGCAGAAGCCCATGTCATATCAATGTTGAGTTGTTTTAACAGGGAAAATGCATTCGTACAAAACTGATGATTGCATCAGATCCAACCACGCCTTGTGTCAGTCAATCAAATGTGTGCGGGTCATAAAGATAATGTGCACAGTGGAAGTCATATGTCACAGCAGATAAAAACTTGTTTGAACACATACATGTCCCCCGGGCTGGATCTCAGCTGAATTATGAATATATTTATATTTTTTATGGGGTCTTATATCCGGTTATTTTTTGATGAGGCTATTTCCAATAATAACTTGGCTATAGTTTTTTTTGAGAAGAGGATGCACAGTAATATTGCTTCACACTGCCATGGTGCAATTCCCAAGACTTATTCAACAAAGGGTGTGTTTGAAATGGGAACTGGACAGTGAAAGATCATTTTCTATTCTCTTCTTGCAGTACCGTAGCACAGTGAGAGGTCTGTGCAATATGTGCCAGATGAACCCTAGAACCCTAAATTCCTACTCTGATGCAGGACTGTTTTTCAGGCAAAATTCACGAGACTGACTCTGATATAAATAAGCACCGAGGCTGGACTTTGTGTAGCTGTGTTTTAAGAAATTTGAACTGACTCAAAGTGCTAAACGCCTTCAAAAATGCCAATAGTTATGCTGACAAGAAAGCTTTGCAGTTTAGCAGTTGTTTTTGTCTTTGAATAGAACCACTGTAGACACACTAAAGTAAGTTTCCTATTGTATTTATTTCTCTAAAAGGTTTGTTCTTTGTCTCCTCTCTTGTTTCAGGTTGTTACAGTTACAAAGGATCTGGAGAAGACCAGCAACAACCAAAGACCCCTAAAAAGTATTTTATATTATTGTGTGTGTGTGTGTGTGTGTGTGTGTGTGTGTGTGTGTGTGTGTGTGTGTGTGTGTGTGTGTGTTTGTGTGAGTGGGTGGGTGGGTGTGTCAGGTGTGTCTCTCTCGCTCATCTCATATGTGTGAGATGAGAGAGAGTAAGAGAGATTGAATAACTTTGTAGGGGCCAAGATACCCTCAGATTAGCTTTCTATCTTTTTATCCACTTGCCCCATATCTAAACTGGATATGGGTCGGACCTGCTCTTTTTATATACTGTTCTCATTACAATTTATTGGGTCACCCAACTTTTTACCACTGGCAGTCTTTTAAATAAATCATAAATGTCCCTGATATGCTTCAGAGTGCTGTCATCTGTTTCTTTCCACGGTTGGCATGAATTGTGCTTAACGCTGAATTATACAGTGCTGACATACACACACACACACACACACACACACACACACACACACTAGTTCACAGGACACATTGTCTATAATATGTCGTCGCTGATTCATCTCTCTTTAAATGAGTCAGACCTGGCAGTGGGCAGTGGGCCGCACAGTGCCAGGCCAGCGGAAGTGAAAGGGCAGGGGGGGAAGGAGGCTGACTCTGCAGGGATGGAGGCCAGGAATAGAAGTGGTCAGATGGGACAGTATCGATCAGCGGGAGGGGTCAGAGGATCAGCTGTTGGAGGCCAAAAACAGGTCCCACGTCAGAGGAATGTACACGGTGTATAGGACACTGCACAGAAATACTGTAGCTGCAGTATGGACAGATTGACCCGATTGAGGAAGGATGTCAGCTTATTAGGCGCTGCACTTTACACAATACTGTGCTGAAATCACATAAAATGCTTGGAAACTGATGGTAAAAAGAATTTAAGGGATACAATGATTATTTTTTTTATTTTTTTTTACTTTATTTCACATTTATTCATGAGTATTCACCGATGTTATTATTAGACATTGTTATAATGTAACCGTAGTCAAAGGCCCCTCTGTTGAAAATCTACACCAATAGGCTAGAACTGAACACATCTAAATCATAATCAGTTTAAAGATGCTGAAAAAGATTAGTTCAAATCTGTATCATCAAGGCCTGTGTTATAGCGATTATTTATAGCATTTGTATAAATAGTTATTTTATATTTAAAATTCCCCAAAACTCTGCAAAAGAATATTTTGAGAATTTTTTGAGTGAATGGCTCTAGTGAACTAGTAGGATGACAAACCTTTTCCATTTCACTTTAGTGCATTTTCTTGCATCTGATCAATCACATTTTCCATCTCGGCCTTGAATGTAACACTCAGATAGTAGCCTATAGGCAGTAGGAAAATCAATCAGACATTTGCCAACAATTGCTGGTTGCATTTTTATTCAGCTGTGTTGACATCAAGCATACCCACACCTTTCTTCTACGAGTATTTGAGATTTGTACTGTACCTATTATTACACTATCAAACTGAAGCTACCATGAACACTTCAGCATTATTCACAAGTGATAAAAAGATAATGATTAAGTGGTATTGTTGCTGGATTTTAGATTGTGAAACCTTTTCGACAATCCATTCAGTTAGATGTCTGTTCCGACTATCCAACTCACCGGTCTATAACTGACAGCCAGAGAAAATAGTCCGACAGCCTACTCGTCCTCTTTCCTTATATGCAATCCCTCCATCTTCTCTTCCATCTCCCCTTTCACTCTGTGGTTTTCAGAGGCCCTGATCAGTTGTAACTTTCGGTAGGCATCTTTGCTCTTTCGTTATTTAGAGCCTGAAGACTGTGACAGAGGGCAGCGATCGGGCTGTCCTTCTCTGACAGCTCTGGCACTGTTCTCTCAGCAGCCCTCCTCTCTCCTCCAAAAGACCCAGGGAGGGAAATGACATGAAATCAAATCAGTTTTATTTATATAGCCCAATATCACAAATAGACATTTGCCTCAGTGGGCTTTACATTCCATACAATATGATACAATATGACACCCTGCCCTTACACTCTTAGCTCGGATTAAAAAAAAATGTTTGAAGAAATCTCAGGTAGAGTCGACAAAGTAAGGGATCCCTCTCCCAGGGCGGACATGCTGTAATAGATGTCATAAGTAGAGAAAATCACGAAGGAATTCAAATGTTAAAACCTTTTTTTCCCCACTTTAGAAAATGGTCTCTTTGACCCGGGTTTTATTTGGTCATTCTTTCATTCATCTTTATTGCTGAAAATGTATTTTCAGTCTGTTTGCTTAGTCAGGCTTCTGCCCTGATCTGTGTAACTTGCTGGATGGAAATGGATGGAGATTCAACAATGCAAAATCCTCCTTGGAGTTACAGTAAGTAAAGAGACATGTTAGGTCATTATTAATGCTGCTTTGAAATATAAGAAAATATAGCAACACATAAAAGGTTGAAACATCAAAGAGTAACTCCCCTCTGCAACATTTCAGTACATCATGAGAAAGAAATGTCTCTGAAAGCATGGGCCGAGGACCAAATCTATTCTTAAGAAATCCGTTGAACTCCTGAAGCTCTGACCAGGTCGATTGAGAAGATGCCCAAAAGTGTGGCTGATATTGAGACATTTCTTTCAGCGTTTCTATAGCAAAGCCAACAGAGAATGGAGAGTAAAGAGGAGGTGAGGGCCATGGCTGTCTTTAGAGAGAAGAGAAAAGTTTTCATTCCTCTTTTGATTGGAGTCAAAGAGCTCCAGCGATAGATAGAGGAGGTTTGCAGAGGCGTCCGCTTTAGGCTGAGGAATGTCTTCTCTTCTTTGAAGAATCACAAACACAATGTGGAGATGCAGAGGAGAGCTGGAGAAAAAACTCCTCACGGAGGTTGAATAACCGAAGGTATTTTGTAATCAATTTTGCAATTTACTTTCTATGTCTATTGGCTTGTCTCATCTATTTCTCTCTAGGATTACTTACAATATACATATGTCTCTGTTTACCACTGCACAGCAGCAACACAACAGAGAATGTTTGGCTTTTTTGTTTAAAACTTCAGCGCTTCTGAAAAACCTCTTTTATCTGCCTTGTGATTCTTTATTTTGTTCCACATAAATACTTCAGTTGAAATACAATTGGATAAGAGGCTATAATAGGGATGGTAAACCATCCATCCATCTATCTTCTTCAATCATCATCCATTATCCAGGATCAGTTCAAGGGGCTACAGATCCAGCCTGGGACCCCAAACTTCCATTTCCAAATCCATATTTGCCAGCATTGACTGGGGGATCCTATTGGGTTCCCAAGCCAGTGTGGGGTTATAATATCTCCATAGTCCTGGGTCTTCCTCCTCTCAGCTGCAAGTGCCTGGAACATCTCCCTAGAGAGGCACCCAGGGGGGCGTCCTTACCAGATCCCCAAACCATCTCATCTGGCTCCATTACATGCAAAGGACCAGCAGCTCTACTCTGAGTTCCTCATGAATGACTGAGCTTGTCACCCTTATCCTGAGAAAAGCCACCCTCAAACCCATTTTGTCCGCTTGTACCTGGAATCTAGTTATTTTGGTCATGACCCTGCCTTCATGACTGGTAGATTCGAGAGCTTAGTACAAAACCAACCCAGCTGCTCCAATTCTCTGGCCAATCTCACATTCCATTGTTCCCTCACTCGCTAACCCGAGGTATTTGAACTCCTTCAATTGGGGTCAGGACTCATTTCCTACACGGAATAGGGAGTCCATTGGTTTCCTTCTAAGAGCCATGGTGATGGTAAACCTTCATTAAATATATCAATAAGAATTATTATTGGAATATTAAGCAACATATTTAGCTTAAAGGTGCTCCAGTGAACTCTCTGTTTATGTTAATTCTAGGGCTCCCTTCGGACAAAAGTGGTAGTGTTTTTACTAAGCCACCTATAGTTCCTGGGTGAGCGTACCCATGATAAAGGCATTAAGAAAAACTATATAAGAATAGTATTCTTTGCACTGATTGGTCTCGTTTGCTGTTATGTGTGATTTATGATAATCAGAGGAAAAATTAGACTTAAAAGTTCCTCGTAGCACCTTTTCAGTAAAAATCTAAATTTAAACAAACCGATTTAAGTCAGTCAACATCATTGTCAACATTGTCCACAGTCAAGCAACGCTGGTTCAAGTGAAGTCTGTAGTCTGCCATAACAAGTCCTATGTCAAGTCCCAACCTTATAAGCGAACTGCACGTCAGGTCTGTTAAACCTCTGATTATGGCTAGCATTTTATGGTGCTTTTCAAAGCCCTTTCAGTACACTAGCCGCAGTATAATTTATTATTCAAGCTTTATGGTTTTGTAGGTCAGACTGGCCTTGATCCAGGATTTTACCAGATAAACACACTCCGGCCTTGATGTCTGTTGGGAGTCAAGGCACAGACATATCAGGTCTCAGATCAGTCAAGTTCCAAACAATTCTCTAGAGTTAATTTTTAAGACTGAAATTGAGTCTTATGTCTCTTGTTCGGTTTAGTACAATGCGCAACATCCAGGCCTTTTATCCTGAGCAGTGGTGGGATTCCCCTGTTTGTTGCTTGGCTTGATACATTTCATATAAAGCACAAACAAAAAACATACTTTATATTTTGGTGTAGTGTGCCACAGATGCTTGCCTGTGCTGAATCACTGACTGGGGAACAGATTTACACTTTCCCTGTTTTTTTCCGATGGTCCAAAGCGATCTCCAATTCTCTCAGCTGAATGACTTCCAGAAGATAGAATCCTCAAAGTGCTTTCAGTCCCTTTTTTTATCCCACGGGTTTCTTCCGGCGGATCTCTCACTTCTTGGGATAACCATCAAAAAGAGTTTTCATGTTGTGCCAAGCTCTTTGTGAGCTGCAAGTCTCCGCAGACATGAAATATTAACTCCATATCCGTCTGTGTCTCCCTCCTGGAAAAAAAGCTACAGTTACACCTGCGCCTCACAGCGGTTTTTCACCTTGATGGAGATTAAAGGCAGCGAGACACAGATCACGTCATACAGACACAATGAAGAGAAAGAACATTCTCCTCCCTTTTGGGCCTTTCCTGTATCCTGACTGAGGGTAAGGCTCTTTGATACATTACAAGCGCTGTGGGGGCTCATCATGTACAGGTGAATATGCATGTTCATGTGTATATGGGTGTGTGCTGGCATCTGTTGACAATCCCCTGAAGTATCATGCAGGAGTTCTGCTGGGGAATCCTGTCCTCTTCTTGCCTGTCCCCTGGTGTGCTCCTCCTTCACCTCAGAGTAAAAGTCCACCTGCTGTTAACATCTTAATAGTTTAGGTGTAATATGAGACCAGATCGTCTAAGCTGCATGATATCCACTAAGAATGTCCAGGATGATTAAGCAGTGACTGGCTGCTTCCATCTTTGTTCCTCCCAGACAATGTTGATCATTCATATGGCTGTTAGAGGCTGCATATCAGGTAAATGTACATTGGTGACTTTTTGGCATTGGTGGAATGTAACTAAGTAGGGCCTACATTTCCACAAGTGCTGTACTTAAGTACCAGTTTGAGGCACCTGCTATACTTAAATATTTTCTTTTTGTGCTACTCTTTATACTTCTACTCAATTTAGTGGGAAATATATAACTTTTTACTCCATCGGGATCTGAATAATTCCTCCACCACTGATTCGGGGCAACAGTTGATGTTGTCTTTAGCATAGCAGGAAAAGCCCAAGTGTGACTAATCACATTAACCATGGCTCAGTGCCATTGAGTGTGAGCATACACAGTACCAGGGACCTGGACCTGGCTATTAATAATCACACCTGTGCTTTTCTCGCTACGACAACTGAAACCGGTTTCAACTGATATTTTCATGTTTCTATATACAGTATATATATTGTTTATCCCTTTGATCATGCATGTGAGACATTTCTGCCAGGACAACTCCTTCTCCATAAGAGTGCACTAAGCTTAAAATAAATGAATTCAAGATTTAACTGCAAAGCTGACACGTGACTAAATGTGTCTTGAACAATGGTGAATCCATTCATAAGGAGACTCCTGTGTGGGTTCATCAATGTTAAAGGTCAGTTATGGCCTTGTTAGATGCTGTAGAGAAGAGATTGTTAGGAGAGAAGAATGATTTTTTTTGTTTCATTGATTTCTTTAACAATACTTTGCGCATAAGGAACTGACGGTCGTTTTTGGAAAAGTTGTAATGGAACTATAGTTTTAGACTGCTGATCAATCTGAGTTGATCAGCACATTCACCAGCTGAAACAAACCCTGGGAAAATAAATATAGACAAAACAAAAAGTATGTGTCCGACATTTTTATTAGACTTGCCAGCAATTACAACGTAAAATAAGTTACACAGACTAGCTAGTGTCTGTGTCATTTATTTTACGCTGTGATTTTTAGCAAACTAGTGCATTTATTGCAGTATTTTCACAAGGTCATTGATACAAATTAGAATGCATGGCAGCAGGATGATGCATGTGAGGTTGATTCAAACTACAGTGCCCATGTTTACCGCTATGAAGGAACATTTCACCCAGTGCAACAGTGCAGCTCATTGATGGCTTTTTAATAGTTTTCGAACAAGAGTGGTGACACAGTAGAATAAGATATTACTGGCATACAATGCACAAGCAATACTTGTTGGCAACTAGACCATTACATTGATGGTTGTTAGGGCAAAATAATACATCAGGCTTTCTCTGCAAGGCTTTGAAATGACTAGATGCACTCACTGCACTCTTCTTTTGTTCTGTAATATAATGTAGCTTGAGTGATGTTAAGCACATAGGTGAACGCTGAGACCATTTCAAAATAACAGTTCTTAGGGTGTAAAAATGTATATATCCTACTTACCTGTAACTACAGTATATATTTTCTAGCGATTTCGGACCCTAAAATGGACCATACCATCTTAACCACGCTGACCTCCCACCAAATTATTATTCTCTAATGGTTCATTTATTGTTGATATGTTCAGTACATGAGTCCAGAAAAAAACATCCAAAAACATGTGTTATATGTTTTAAATGTGCAAATGGTTTGAAGAATATTGTCCTAGTTTTATCCTTATTTTTTCTCAGCATGTAGAACGTTAATCTGTGAAGAGCCTGGTCCTTTCTCCCTGGTAGCATGGAGCTCTTTGTGTCTTGTCATGGTGAGCTTTGCACACCACATGGCTTCTGCTTGTCTCTCACTCAAGCTGCTGAATCATCGCTTTGACTCCCTCCTTTCCGTCTGTTTCCCTCCCATCATCTGCCAGCTCTCGGTCCCCAGCCGCCCATCCAAGAAAAAGTTGCTGCTTTTTCTGTGCTCGCTTATGTAATTCCAACTTATTTATATGTTTTATTATGTAATGTTTTTTTTGCTGCAGTAGCAACACTAAAATAAAATAAAAAAACACAATATCCCTGCCAGTAAGGCTTAATGGAGAGATGAATCGTGTGAAGCGAACAGTCCTCAAAGAGTCCTCCTAATGAGCGGCAATGTGTTTGTTGGTGTCCTGAGAGCATTTGTTAGGCTAGCTAACACGTTTGGCCCCCTGCTATCTTGATTTAGCTTGCAAGAATTTTCTTTGCATTTTAGCAAAGGTCCTCAGCAACAGAGATTTTGCTTTCATGTTCAGTAAATGTTCCAGCAAGCACACCAAAGTAACACGCCACTGCCAGCTGTGGTCCATTAAATAAAAGGGATTACTCTGGCATTATTCAAAATGTTTCTTATTGTCAACAAATCCCATTAAAAGACCAAAACCGAGGGGGGGCCTCGCCTCCATGGCTTAGCGGTTGGGACATTAAACACAACAGATGTCTGTTTTTAACGTTACATCCACAGCTGTTGCTGTGCAGTTCGATGCAACACCTTCTGCTCAGTTTATATACCCAAATCAAATTAACATTAGTGGGACTGTTAGAGAAAATATCAGATCTAAGAAAATAACTCTGATGATATCAACGAAGGAACTGCTTTACAAATTGGAGTTTGAAAATATGACTGTTTGATGGGCAGGGTGGTTCTACCTAATAGTAGCCATGTAGGTTTTGTGAGGCATGTAATGACTAGATCTTATTCTCTGTTGAATTTTGACCACTCTTTTTCTAAAGAAGACGTTTATACACTGCAAAGTAAGGCTGTCCCAGGCGTAAGTTGACAGTCAGCAAAGAAACACACTGAAATCTGTACTCTTCAGTCCAAAACATTGTCCTAAATCACACTGCTAGACACGTCAAAGAATGACTTATTTTGATTGTTGGCAACCAGAGACTGCCTATTTCAAATTTAAAAGATAGCTTCTACAACCATATGCTTACAAACCAACCAGTCAAGATAAAACATGAATTAATGCAAAATATACCAACAGATGTTGACGTTGAAAGCACCACCTTTAAAATCAAGGCGGTTACGTGGTCAGTTTTTCTACATTGGCCCAGACTGAAATATGAATAACATGAAATAATAAAAAATGTGTACAGGCACTCAAGGTCCGCAGTCCATAAATCCTTTGGGTTTTGGCAATCCCCTGACTCTTCATCTATATTGCCATCGGTAGATTGATTTGCGGTTGTGAGTAAAATGCCTCATCAACTGCTGGAGGGATAACCACAAAATCTCCTACAATGCCCAGTAAACAGTGTAGAATGGTACAACTTTGGGGATCCCCTTACTTTTCCTCTCGCACCACCAAGAGGTTGACATTTTTGGTTTCTAGTGTAATGTCTTAACTACTATTGAATATCTCAACATCAAGATAAAGTGCACACTCTTTGGTAAAGACATTTTAAGTCCCCAGATGATGTAGGCTACTGTATGCTTTACTCATCCTTTGAAAATTCATCTAGTACCATCATCAACAGTTCAACATTTTTAATAATCCGATTAGTGTCCAAATACCTTCTAAACTGATGTCATCCTTTAACCAGCTGTACTTTGTGTCAAAAGAATATTACAAAAAGTTAGCATGCTATACGCTAAACCAAGATGGTTATACCTTCTAAACATTATAGCATAAAGCATTATCATTGTGAGCATGTTAGCAAGCTGGTGTTAGCTTTAAGTTCAAAGCACCACTGTTGCTACAGTAAAGTTATTTTCAAAGGACAAGTTTCAAATCCAGGGAAATGTTACGACATGAAAGGTATGAAGGCATTAGGTATGCACAGGGCTGTACGCTTATTTTTTTAGGTGGTAGCACTGGTGCTAGCAAGCAAAAAAATTCAGTAGCACAAAAATAAATTTGGTAGCACACAAAGTATGATCGAAAACTTGCATAACCTTAACCCATGCATTTCGCTCTAATTACCTTTGAGCATGTCATCTTGGTCTCATTTGAGATTCTCAATTAATATTATATCCTAGTGTGTGCAGTAATAATTATGGAAAAATGAATAGGGGTGCACTTATTGCAATTTAGAAAAAAGAATCTAACCTGCCAATTGCAATTTTTTGCTGATTCAGAATTATTATTATAATGTCCTTCTGTTAATTAAAACCAAACTTTAAAACATTAAACATAGCCTATTGAATAAATAAGTATACATATTGGTACAATTTAGGATAAGTTAAATAGGTTGTTGTGAATGTGTTGGGAGTAGCTTTTCAGTGGCTTATTTAAAACTTTGTTTAAATAGACTAGGCTACTGTTGACTGCTCGCTGCAGCTGAAGGAGTTGCCTTTCAAGCTAGAAAAAAGCGCTAACTTCCTGTTCTTACCGGCTTCAAAATAAAAGTCAACTCACGTTTGGCTAGTAACAGGCTTTTAATGTGAAGGCGCACAGGAAATGTTCTGTTTGTACACACGCTAACTTAACTGCGGTAATGTGCCGTCTCCTTCCGGTAATTGCCGTAGGTGAAGTTTTTATACCTAGAATCGCTGCACGAGCACAGATCCCGAGCACACATCTTTCACCAGCCAAAGTGAAGGGTGGACTCAATAACTTACTTGCCTAAGATTCATTTACCCGCAATGTTAATGTAGAGCCCTCTAAGCAGTGTTGTGCAGCACCCCTCTGTGTTTCAAAGACAGCCTCTCCTCATTATCAAGCTGTCGCACGAGTGCGAATGGATTTGTATTCATCATCGCACGTGATCAATTTCAGTAGCAAATGCGATCAAAACTGTCGCACTGTACAGCCCTGGGTATGCATGTCCGTATGGTGTGTACATATGATGTCCCTAAATGTTCTTTAAACACTTCACAGTTGACCTAATTACTTTGCACGTCTGTCGCCCTTGGCCTCGTTCCCACTCTCGCCTTGCCTGGGTCTGACTTTGTGTGAGTGTGACTGTGTGTGAGTGTGACTTTGTGTGAGTGTGACTGTGTGTGAGTGTGACTTTGTGTGAGTGTGATTGTGTGTGAGTGTGACTGTGTGGATGTGACTGTAGCTTAATGTGTCACTTGTGCTCTTTTCCTCGGGGAGTCCACATGGAGGGGCGATGAACCTGCCTCACTGAATGGCAGATTTGGGCCAATTAAGCTGGAACTGGATCATACATAGTCACACATTCACAACTCAAATCACACAAATCCTGTCGCTGTAGGTCTGGCCCAAATTGACAACACCCTATGGATACACCCTCTTGCTATTTCGTACAATCCCACACACACAGACTGTATGCTGTATGCGCACACTTCCCTTGCAGATTTCCCTCCCTCGCATACACGCGCACAGAGTTAGGAAAAACTATTTTTACACACACACACACACATACACACACAAACACACTAACATATATAGCATCTCTGACAGTACATTTGTAACTGTTGTCCTTCACATGAGCTTTCTTGTTCCTTTCTTCTTTTCCCTTCTGATTGAATCCCAACCTGCACATTACCGTCCACTGCAAATATGATTGATAATAATACTGGTATCAAACATAGCCTGTTCTCTCCTCCTCTAAGACTCTGGAGCTCAATGTCACACAAGGCTTGTCGTCAAAATAACTTTTTGTCAAAATCATTGAATATCTCCTCTCGATCTGCAACCTGTTTGTATCCAGTCTTAATACTCTGTCTAGGCTCTGTAAACAGGGTGTGTTGCTACTAGCTAAGGTGGTTCCCAGTTGTTGACCTTCCCTTTGTGTACATACCAGTTACAGAGTCAAGGCTGTGTATTAATACCAGATTTTTTTTTTCTCCCCAGCACATACACAGTACAGAAAGATAGCTGATTGTGAGGAGATATTCACTGATTTGACAAAAAGTGATTTGGACTAGTGTTCTCCAGGATAGCTGACTCCACCTCTAAATCCCCTAGAGTGAGACAGAAACACAGGCTTCTTACGATGAGTGCTCGAGCCCTGTGCATGAACAATTGTTTGTGTAAATGTGTCTTCCAGGTTGTTCTTGGGTTTATACTGAAGCAAAGAAATCAGGGTGTTTGTGTTTGTGTGGTTTCTTATTCAGTTTTAGTCATGGATGCCTGCATGCCTGCCTGCCTGCCTGCCTGCCTGCCTGCCTGCCTGCCTGCCTGCCTGCCTGCCTGCCCGCCCGCCCGCCACACCAGCAGACACAACCGCAACAGAAAATTCTCAATCCCAACTCAGGCTTGTTCAATTATTCATACTGCTATTGCGGTGTTCTGACACAGAGAGCGAGAGAGGGATGGAAGAGGAGAGAGGCAGCGAAGTGAGAGAGGGAGGGAGAAGAGGAGTGAAGAGGAGGGGGCTATTGGTGTTTGCTAAGAAAAGGCAGCTTTAGAGATGGAATATGTATGCGTATGCAGCAGCAATCCACTCTGTTTTTCACTGCCTCTCCGTAAACTCTCCCATCTCTCGTTACTTTTCTCCTCCTATGTCTTTGGTCGGCCACTCGTTCTTTTTTTCATTCTTCTTTTTCCCAGCCTTTTTCCTGTTCACCTCATCTTTAGCTCTCTGTCCACTTTATTTACACATCTCTCTTCCACCCTCTCTCTCTCTCTCTCTCTCTCTCTCTCTCTCTCTCTCTCTCTCTCTCTCTCTGTGTGACACTGTATCCCAATCCTCCTCACCTTACAGTTTTTTTCGATTGCTAAAGCACGGTGGGCACAACTGAAACCACATGTGCAAAACTCTTAACACAGTGTGCATCACTAAAATGCACCTGTGCAATTCAGTTCATTTTGCCTCCAAAGGTCACTCATAGCAACACAACTCTTCATACATGTCTCAAAACAAGCTCACTGGTGCAAACACTGGCAACATGTTACAATGAAAAACACACATTGCCACACACAACACACAGACCTACAAAACACTAACAACAAGCAGCAAAACATAAAAGATGAACTTTTGATATCTAAAATCTTTGAAGTATAAATGATCTGATTGATTTCAAATAAAACACTTTCATTAGAAAATACTGTAAGAGTAACATATTGTCATTTGACCGTACCATATTGTTTAGGTAAAACAAGAGTGAATGAAAACAGAGCAATTTGATTCAGTATCTCATGGCCTGAGTGAGTCCAACCTGACTTGCTACACAGTAGCTCCATAACTAGGACATTTGGACTGGACAACAGGCAATATTTTTCCACTTCCTAGTCAGGGGATGGCATTGCATGTGATGTGGATGAGGCAATGTGCTTTTTGAAGCTTTTCTATTTTTATTTTCACATGTCTAGATGAACTTTACAGTACGATAGCATATCAATATTTCAAAAAGTCTGTATGATATTTTTAAATTCAAAAACCTTACAAAGTTCTAAAGACATCTGTGTTTTGCATAAAGCACATCCACGTATACTGTTGCTGCTTTGAAAGAGTAATTCAAATGGTGCATGTGTGTTTGTATCATATTGATGCTAAAAACTGTTTTGAAAAGGGAGTGTAAGGTTTGGTTTCAAGAGTTTCCTTTTTTCCAGGGCTGTAATACATACGAAAAACAAAAACACAAAATGTAATAGAGTATAATCTCTCATACAGAGTGGGTGAGAACTGTTAGGTTCCTCCCTATCTTCAGCATTGAGCCTCAAATTTTACATCATATCTTTCGTGTATTTTCTTTTTCTCTGGTATGTTTAGGGCAGCAAACCAGTCTGAGATTCAGTGGAACGCCACATTATCCCTGACAACTACAAAAACAGGAGAGTTTCTTGCCCTTCTATTTCTATCCTGGCGGACAATTATAAAAAATTATTGTAATATTTTATTTTCAAGTTTTGTGCTATTAGCTGAAATTCATTAAGCAATTTATTTTACATACTAGTAATATTCTTGGTAATATTCTTCCACAATTTCAATAGGGTAAATGTAGAATCCAATATTTAGTTTTGAATATAAGTTATTTACAGTTTTTTCCGATTGCTAAAGCACAGTGGGCACAACTAAAACCACCTGTGCAAAACTCTTAACACAGTGTGCACTACAGAAGTCCATGTGTTCCAAACAGTGTTACATTTTTCATTCATTTCACACAAAATGCAAACAGTAACCACATTGACCAAAACTCAATAGCTCTTCTACCATTCATAGACAACAACCTGCAAAACACTGTGTATTTCTGGCAAAATGTTCAATTGATAGGACACTGTTTTCAAAACTCTTAGGAACTCATTCAAAACAAAATATTGGATTCTACATTTACCTTATTGAAGTTGTGGAAGAATATTACCAATACAGTTTTTTCCGATTGCTAAAGCACAGTGGGCACAACTAAAACCTCATGTGCAAAACACTTAACACAGTGTGCACTACAGAAGTCCATGGGTTCCAAACTGTGTTTCATTTTTCATTCATTTCACGCAAAATGCATTCAGAAACCACATTGACCAAAACTCAAGAACTCTTCTTCCATTCATAAACAACAACCTGCAAAACACTGTGTATTTCTGGCAAAATGTTCAATTGCTAAGACACTGTGCTCAAAACTCTTAGGAACTCATACAAAACAAAATATGGGATTATGCATTTACCTTATCGAAATGTGTTGAAATCGTAGGAGAATATTACCAAGAATATTACCGATATGTAAAATAAAAAAGCTTATTGAATTTCAGCTAAAAGCACAAAACTTGAAAATAAAGTAGGCCTATTACAATTCTTTTTTTATTACAGTTTTTGCCAATTGCTTACACACATGTTGCAGAATTTGTCTCACTGTATTCAAAACTCATAGGAGCACATTCAAAACAGAGTGATGGCTTCTGGCATTAGCCATATTGAAATGTATTGCAAATCTTAGTAGAATATTACCAATATATAAAATACAATAAATAGCTGATAACAATTTCTAGTTACTGTTGGACCTATAAAAAGGGACAGGTTCACAATTTAGATCTCTTGGGAAAAAATGGATCCAGAAAGACAGGTCGGTGTTCAGAGAAGGGTGCCCGGGAGAGTCATGATGCGAGGAGGACCAGGAAGAGGAAGAGGAAGAGGGAGAGGTAGAGGAAGAGGGAGAGGTAGAGGAAGAGGACGAGGAAGAGCAAGAGCTGCTGTCTCTGATGAGATAAGGGCCACCATTATTGACCATGTGGTCAACCATGGTCTCTCAATGACTGAGGCAGGTTTACGGGTCCAACCAAATATCACACGATCAACAGTGGCATCAATTGTTTGAATTTTCCGGGAAACCAACAGGTAAGATCTGCATTCCTATAGTACAGTAAATGAGGAAGAGGCAGAATATTTACTGATGCGCAGGAAATAGCAATTGTTGACATGGTTGTTGCCAACAATGCTATAAAACTGCGGGAAATTAAAGAGAGAGTGCTGGCAGACGATGAGATCTTTGTAGATATCAATTCAGTCAGCACTACTACAATTGCCAGAATCCTAAAGAAACATCAGGTACGAATGAAGCAGCTGTACAAAGTGCCCTTTGAGCGAAACAGTGACCGGGTGAAATTGCTCAGGTACCAATATGTCCAGGTAAGATGTCTAAATGGTACATATGCAGCTATGAACTGTACTGTAATGTGAATACAGGTACATCTAACTGTACAATACTGTAACTGTAAAATGGTGTATTTACTGTATTTCAGAGTGCAATGGAGATTGACGCCAGGCAGACAGCCCATTCCTTCATTTTTGTGGATGAGGCTGGTTTCAACCTAGCAAAAACGCGCCGCAGGGGAAGAAACGTCATTGGGCGAAGAGCAACAGTGAATGTCCCTGGCCAGCGAGGGGCCAACATCACAATGTGCGCAGCTATTTCTACCGAGGGTGTGCTGCTCCACAAACCCCTGATTGGCCCCTATAATACAGCCAGGCTCATTGCCTTCCTAGATGAGCTACACGATCAGCTTGTGCCAGCAGGCAGAAGAAGGAATGCTCCTGTTTTTGTTGTGGTATGGGACAATGTAACTTTCCACCACGCTATCGCAGTGAGAGAGTGGTTTGCTGCACATCCAAGGATGACAAACCTCTACCTGCCCCCATACTCCCCTTTTCTCAACCCCATAGAGGAATTCTTCTCTGCTTGGAGGTGGAAGGTCTATGACCACCTGCCACACGACCAAATGACCTTGCTAGAGGCCATGAATGCCGCCTGTGGGCAAACGTCTCCCGAGGACTGCCAGGGGTGGATAAGGCATGCCCGTCGATATTTCCCTCGGTGTCTTGCAAGGGAGAATATACGCTGTGACGTCGATGAAAACATGTGGCCCAATGAGGAAGATAGGCAGGATTAGATACTTTGAAAGTGACAAAATTTAAGTTTTTTTGTTTGATTTTTCAGCCCTGAAACTACAGGAGTTTTTGTTGCAAAGTTTTATTTTTTAGTAAAAAATAAAAGATACTGTATAGCACCAAATTGCTGTGTTTGTCATTCATTCTTGTCATATGGTACACTACAGTCATCAAATTTCATCTTATTTTCTCATGAAATATTGTTTTACATGTGTATGTGAAATCACTCGGATCATTTAAACTTCAAAGATTTGACTTTAAATATCAAAAGTTCATCTTTTATGTTTTGCTGCTTGTTGTTAGTGTTTTGTAGGTCTGTGTGTTGTGTGTGTCAATGTGTGTTTTTCATTGTAACATGTTGCCAGTGTTTTGCACCAGTGAGCTTGTTTTGAGACATGTATGAAGAGTTTTGTTGCTGTGAGTGACTTTTGAAGGCAAAATGAACTGAATTGCACAGATGGGTTTTAGTGATGAACACTGTGTTAAGAGTTTTGCACATGTGGTTTCAGTTGTGCCCACTGTGCTTAGCGATCGGAAAAAACTGTATTGTGACTACTATATAAAATAAATTGCTTATTGAATTTCAGCTAAAAGCACGAAACTTGAAAATAAAATATTACAATTATTTTTTCCGTAATTGTTCCGCCAGGATAGAAATCCAAAGGCAAGAAACTCTCCTGTTTTTGTAGTTGTCAGGGATAATGTGGCTTTCCACTGAATCTCAGACTGGTTTGCTGCATACCTCCATACAGAGAAAAATAAAATACACATACAATACAATGTTTATCACTGTACAATTTGAGGCTCAATGCTGAAGATAGGGAGGAACCTAACAGTTCTCACCCACTCTGTATTAGAGATTATACTCTGTTAATTTTTTAAAATATTTTTTATGTATTACAGCCCTGGAAAAAGTAAACTCTTGAAACCAAACCTAACAATCCTTTTTCAAAACAGTTTTTAGCATCAAGATGATACATACATGCACCATTTGAATTACTCTTTCAAAGCAGCAACAGCACGTGGATGTGATTTATGCAAAACACAGATGTTTTTAGAACTTTGTAAGGTTTTTGAATTAAAAAATATCATACAGACTTTTTGAAATATTGATATACTTGCCCACTGTAAAGTTCATCTAGACACATACAAATAAAAATAGAAAAGCTTCAAAAAGCACATTGCCTTATCCACATTACATGCAATGCCATCCTCTGACTAGGAAGTGAAAAAATATTGCCTGTTGTCCAGTCCAAATGTCCTAGTTATGGAGCTACTGTGTAGCAAGTCAGGTTGGACTCACTCAGGCCATGAGATACTGAATCAAATTGCTCTGTTTTCATTCACTCTTGTTTTACCTAAACAATATGGTACGGTCAAATGACAATATGTTACTCTTACAGTATTTTCTAATGAAAGTGTTTTATTTGAAATCAATCAGATCATTTATACTTCAAAGATTTTAGATATCAAAAGTTCATCTTTTATGTTTTGCTGCTTGTTGTTAGTGTTTTGTAGGTCTGTGTGTTGTGTGTGTCAATGTGTGTTTTTCATTGTAACATGTTGCCAGTGTTTGCACCAGTGAGCTTGTTTTGAGACATGTATGAAGAGTTTTGTTGCTGTGAGTGACTTTTGGAGGCAAAATGAACTGAAATGCACACTGTGTTAAGAGTTCTGCACATGCGCGTGTGTGCGTGCGCGCGCACACACACACACACACACACACACACACACATACACACACACACACTCAATATAAATTGTTAGCCTGTTCTTATGTTCAGTTTATGTTTTTTGTTAAATAAATGTTGTTGTTCTAAAAATGCATGAATGTCAATCTTTTCGTTGATGATTAATAGATCCTATCTCGTAAACATCCACACAAAAAAATCCACCTTGCATCTATTGTATGAAAAATGTTTCAGTTATTATCATTTTTGTATACAAAAAAGTGTAGTTTCGTCACAAAAACTAGGCTGAAAAGGGTTAAAAACAATGAAAAATAAATGAATATCAAATATGTATGTAAAGAGCTCAAGTGGGGTAAATGGTTTATAAAAAAAAAAGTAAAAAAAAACATCATTGTATAAGGTTTTTATGGCAGTTAATTGGGAGTGTAGTCTTCATCCTCGCTGCTGCTGGTGCCGTCTTCTTCGTCACTGGAGGGTTCTTGCTGCCAATCTATTTCTACCATTCTCATTACCTCTAATGTGTTAAAGCGCTTCGCCATGGTGAAAATCAGGTGAAAATTAACATTGTGCACTTTACCCATACTTCAAACTTTGGTCGGTGTTGCACCTGTGTAAACAAATCCAGACTTTCCCAGACTTTTGTTTTTTGTTTTCACTTCATCGGCATCTTTATAGCGCTGCAAGATGAAGGAGTGTTCACTTCAAAGAGAATGTAGAAAGGATTTTGCATGATTCAAGAGGCTCTGAGCTGTTCTTCATTCTTAACCACCAAAAAGTGGCGTAATTATGCACACACACACACACACACACACACACACACACACACACACACACACACACACACAGTTTTGGGAGTGTCAGTGAACTTTTGTGCATGCTGGGTGAGCGGCCACCTGAAAGCCCCAAAATAGCACCTTTTAGCTACATACATATGGAAGCACACAAAGACACACACATACGCACACACAATAATTTCACAACAAACACACAGACACAACCCTTAGGTATCCATATGGACCCTAACCTTTCATGAGTTGCTAATTTTTTTATGTATAGGTCTGCAACTCTAAAAAATGACAAAAATGATAGAAAATCATGTGTTTTTCTTGTTTTGTTTTAGGGAGCATTTTGACTTATCAGTAAAAGGTGAAGTAAATTAATAATTCAGCTAAGTGAGGGTAAAAAGCGTAATTTTGGTGTCTTAAGTTTGGGATGCATGCCTAATATCATCACATTTACATATGTCTGTCAACATGGCTATGGTTTGAAAAAGATAAGTTTTTACAGATTTTAATGCTTTCAAATTGAGCCATTTTTTACTTACAAGTTTGGGTGTTTGAAGTTTGGCTGTCTGTACACACACACACAAACCATAATTTCTCAATATCTATATACACCACACACTGGTATCCCTACCAGCACATCAACACCATTTAGGTTGAAATATTTTTTGACATTGACCTTTGGGGGGCAACAATATTGCAGGACTGACAACCAGGAAAATAGCCTGTCATTCAACCCCATGTAAAATATACCTAAAGGGCACCTACTAGTAGTTGGGGTGTAAATCACAAATTTCGATGCCTTTTGTCAAGGATGAAAGCACAAAATAATAGAAAAATATATTTTATGTTGGTTTGTCAGCAGGATCAAATTTTGAAAAAACAGCCGTTTTGAATGGAAGTGAATGACGGCAGAAAATGGTCTGAGGGTCTCATGTGTAACAAAAAAATGTCCTGCCTTTATTATAGGTGCTATGAAGTTGATGAGTAGAAATTCAGAAATGATCTGCATAAAAATTAACCCTGTCCAAGATTTATTAGGCTAACATAAGCACAGCCAAAGTTATTCAAAAAACAAAACAAAAGGCCAAATGGCAGAAAATGGTGCGAGGGGTGCATGAGGGTTAAGAATGGGAGAAGAGCTCTTGAGTTTTGGTCAATGAGGTTTCTGTTTGCATTTTGTGTGAAATGAATGAAAAATTAAACACAGTTTGGAACACATGGACTTCTGTAGTGCACACTGTGTTAAGAGTTTTGCACATGAGGTTTTAGTTGTGCCCACTGTGCTTTAGCAATCGGAAAAAACTGTAAGTTTTGGACAGTTTTCACTTGACAGGTGTGTAGGAGGGGAGTGTGTGTGTGTGTGTGTGTGTGTGTGTGTGTGTGTGTGTATTTGGGGCGGTTTTGATCAATTTATCTATCTATCTATCTATCTATCTATCTATCTATCTATCTATCTATCTATCTATCTATCTATCTATCTATCTATCTATCTCTGCTCAAAAACACCTATAATGCTGATCTTGATGAGACTGCAAACTCATCCAAGGACCCTTATAGTGCTTATGCTGCCGACCTTGAATATTATCACTTCCTTAAGCCCATGGGAGGTTACTCATCACATTTACAGTTCAACCTACACTTCACTTGCCCCCCCCCTCTCCCCCTATATAAGTGTAGACTTCGGGTTGATGCAGGGAATATGTCTGAATATTTTTTTAACCTTTTTAAAGTGAAATGCATGAATCTGGTGCACTTTGAGAGGAAAATTAAGAGGCTAAATACAAATTACAAACAAATAATTTGGAGACACTGGGTCAGATGAATTAGAAGCTATTGAAGAAGGAGACATGGATTTTCCATAAAAATATTAATATAAAATAAAATATTATGGAGGGTCCTCTGGGTTGGGCTTGGAGCTCTTTTTCTTTTACGGGACATATTTCTCTGTAATATAATGAAGGCATTTAAATGCAGTGAGAGGAACGAAGCAGAAGAACTCTGTTGTCCAGCTACTATATCTTTTTTTCCACAGACGAGACTGAAATAGGCTATAGATAGCATGTTTTTTTCACCAAAATAGGTATTTTGCATGTAAAAGTAAATTTTCTTGCTGTCAACTTAATCAACTGTTGTGCCAAAGCAAATGTATTCACGTAGAAAAACTTCTATCATACGTGTTGATGAACTACCACCATATAAAAACCATGTGATGATATTAGCTAAAGATTAGCCTGAAATGCTAAGAGCGGTAGTTTTTTCTCAAATTGTGGTGGTGGGGGAAAGTGAGCCAAATGATGTGGGGGATAGTGAGACACTGTCTCACAAGTTAAGTTTAGTCTTAAACATATTTTGATGTAATATTACATAACATATGTTTTATTTTAATGTCATACACATTGTAGAAACGCCATCATGCCAAGGAAATACACCAGGAAGACGACATGGGGCAACCACACGGAAAGAGCACTTTCTCATCTTTCCCTGTAACCTTCAGGGCTGGAATGTAGAGTAGGCCTAGTTGTAGAGTATGACAGGTTGATGTTATAATTCAGTTGGGTCTTCTCCTGTGTTCTGAGTCCCAGGCTGTTGATTTGAATCTTATTAAAACCTTTTGAATTATAATATGTTGTATTTGATTTTGTTCAGAGTTACTTTCAAGTGTTCAAAATTTGCTTTGCTTAATTGACCAATCATTATTTTACTAGTCCGACATTAGTTCTGGAATGTGTGGCTAGCTTTCAGGATTCTAACTGTTACAATATGTGTTGTTATGGTAGTTTCAGAGTGGAAAAAGTAAGTGGATCAGTTTACCCCCAGCTGGTTCACTTTACCCCCTTTATTTTTCTGGTCTGTCTCACTTTACCCCCTTTATTTTTCTGGTCTGTCTCACTTTACCCCACAGCTGGGGTAAAGTGAGCCACATGACAACTTTTTTTAAAACAATCATATTTTCACTGCCCTTTGTCTTAAAAAAATTCTGCTAATGCCCATTTCTAGGAAACATCCTGAATTAATGGGAAATGTGTAAATTTGAGTGATAAATCATTTTAGCTCGCTTAGAGGGGAGCAAATGTAAAAAGTGTCTCAGATTACCCCGTTCTCCCCACGGCATAGCTGGACAAGAGTTCTTCTGCTTTGTTTCTCTCACTGCATTTAAATGCATTCATTATATTACAGAGAAATAGGTCTTGTTAAAAAAAAAGAGTGCCAAGCCCAACCCAGAGGACCCTGCATACATTTTTGTATTTTAATTAAAAAAAATATATATATATTTTTATGGAAAATCCATGTGTTTTAGCTTCTAATTAATCAGACCCAGTGTCTCCAAATTATTTGTTCACACAAAATTCCTCATAATTAGCCTCTTAATTTTCCACTCAAAGTGCACCAGATTCATGCAGTTCACTTTAAAAAGGTGAAATAAAATCTCCCGAGACAGCATACCCCCGGATCCCCCTAGGAGGGTCTGGTTCTCCCCTGGCTACTATTTTCCTCCAGCACTGGGTGTGTGAATTACATTTAACTAGTCAATAATTTGGGCAAGTCTGTCTGCCTATCTTTCTCACTCCGCTGCACACTCAGTCACAACTATCCATGCTTAAAGGAAGCAGGATTAAAACACCGGATTAAAATGTTTAAATGTATTAAAAAATGTGTTTAAAAATGCACAACATTTTTTAGAATGTTTCAAAAATATGTTTAAATTTGTAAAATAATTAAAAGATCTTTCAAAACACACAGGGATTTAGAACATATTTTTTTTTGGGGGGGGGGGCGCCGCTGAAATTTGTTCTCTGAGGGGGGGCTCTCTCTCTCACACTTTGAAAACCCCTTCTATAGACTATACACAGTGCATGGGCAACTGAGGGCAACCCCATTTCCAATTGTTTTTAAATAAACTCAATACACACTGTGCATGGATGTGAAGGTGACATGATCAGATAATTTCGGATTACCTCCCAGATGAACTGATTACATTTTTAGGCTAGTAATTATCTAGACCAAAACATTGTATTCCTTTTTTTTATGATAACTTAATTTTTTTTTTTTTTGGAAGGGGCCCCCATGGCGGTTGGGGGCCCTAAGCGACCGCTTAGTTCGCTTATGCCTCGGGCCAGCTCTGATTGGAGTGGCTTCTGAAGTTCTGATTAACGTAATGTAAGGCGAAGTAGACAGTGTAGTAATGTGGGTAGCTATAGCTTGTTTAACACAATACACTTCATTTACTTATCTTCAGGGTTTCTTAATTAGATCGTTTCAAGTGTCTTATATGGGACCCGTAAGAGTAGCCTCATCCTTTTCTGTTAAAGATGTGATTTCTTATGATTTTGACTGTAATGGCTTTTATTAAGCTTTGGGGCCTTAAATCTTAAGCAAGGTTAGATTTGTTGTTGAGATGGACAGGATTCCTAAAAAAAAACTTTTCAAAACTCGGTGATATGTTTTGAATGTGCAGACAGTTTTAAACAATCCAGGAGAATAAATAAATCGAAAGAAATACAGAATCTGCCTTATATTAGTATCACCGGACACCTGAATCTTGTATTTAAAAACATTTCCACCATAAATTGATGCCAACAACACACAAATTGGTGCATAACACTTCACCAGAATGCAGGAAAATGAAGAGGTTGACATTCAAAATCTTCTGGGGGAGCACTCCCAAACCACCCTCTAAATCTAAAACTACGCCCATGTGCAAATTCCTCCAATGACTCTCTCCACTCTGACCTTGAATATCTTATCACTTCCTATTTCCTATATATCTAAGCCCCCTTGGGAGGTTACCTCATCGCATTTACAGTTCATCCTACACTTCACTTGCCCCTTTGGGTGTGTGGACAGGGGGCTGTAAAAGACGAGTCCAGGACCTATATTTGGACCTTTTGACCTACCTGTCTCCAGGTACCTAATTGCCTTCCCTTGTCTTCCATGTTTGTACTTTTTCCCCCCCTTCTAGAATCTTCGTGAACACACCCTTTTATTTCTCGTAGCTTTGGTCAATGCAGCAGACCGCGCCAAGCCCCCTCCCCCCTCCCGCTATGGAAATCACTGGTAGATGGGCCCGTATATGCTATGAGATATGGGCTGTAACTGGCTCCCTAGAGATGGCTAGCGAACATGAGAGCGAGAGCGTGGAGAGGATTTGTGTTGGTGAGTGTGGGAGTGTGATCATGCGGGAGGGGAAAATAAAGAAAAGCGCATATGCCATATGCCTTATTGGGTTCACACAGCCAGAGACATAAAGATGATGAAGGAGGAGGAGGGGATATGAAAGAGAGGACTAGAGGGAGAGAAGAAGAGAGACACGGGCATATAAAGTCTGTGTGCAGAGGGACCAACATGGTAATGATGGTAATGACACAGTGCTGTTGGTCCCTCTGCACACAGTGCAGAGGGACCAACAGCACTGTCATTACAACCCTTTAAAATGTACCAGCACCCTTTATGAATACAGTAGGTTCAAATGAGCCTGATTGCTTTATTATTGGTTAACAAATAATTGAATTGCATTTGACTTGTTACTTATATTTCTGTTCATGTTTATTTTGTGCACCATTGGGACCACAGCAGCGAATGACTTGAAAGCTATGTTAACATCGCAAGTTTACAAGACATTTTGTAAGAACAACTTGTTTTTTTGCCAGATTGTGAAGAACTTCATTGGTTGGTGTTTTCTCCTCCTCCAGCATGACTTGCGTTTTGCATTTAAGTTAGATCCTTAATTATATTCATTTTATTTATCCAGTGGATCACTATACCAGTACGCTAAGGAAAATGTATAAATGATTTTAAGTTTTAGCATTTTAAAATGCAAAGTGATGGGAAATGGATTATTGAAAAAAAACCTAATTGAATCATTGGTAAACCTGCAAACTTGGTTTTTAATGAGAAAATGAGACGTCCCTGACCGAATATTAATGAATTACTAAACATCAGATTTATTGGATTGTTAGAAAATGAAAAACAATGTGCCTTTATTTATGACTTGCTCACCATTATAACTGTAGACTTGATAGCTTGTGAGTGATTTTTTCCAACCTGGCAACCCAATTTTTTTTCTATTAAACCTTTAATTACAGTAAAGCAAATTATTTATTAACCTTGATAAATACATTATTAACTACTTATAAAAAGAGACAATACAAAAAAATGTCATGTGCTTGAAAGCTCCGGAGCAAGCGAGTAAGTGGAGTTGAGAATTTGTTTAGTCACCTTACTAGCCCTTAAAATGGTGTCCTTTTAAGGTGTATTGAACTCTGAGATCCTATGTAGTATAAATGTGCAAACTTTTTTGAAATCGGTTCATCTTAGCCTGAGAAAAGGCAGAAAGAGTGTTTTTTGGTCTCACTGTCTAACCCTACAAGTGTGACATCACACTAGTAAAAATGTAGGGGTTAGGAGTAACAGGACAGCTGGGCCAAGGGAAGACTGAGGAAAGACTGAGGGAAGAAAAACCTCATTCATTATAATATAATAGCGATTTTATAATGATAGAACACTGGTTCGGGATGGGTGAAGTATTCCTTTAATGGGCCATCCCTTTTACTCAGACATGCAAGATATTTCTCATACTCTTTCACATCTTTACATTCCATCTATTTAACACATGGGATGATTGGATAGTTTACTTTGCGAATGAAGGACAAATTAACGTCTAAAAACACACATATTCTGCAGACCTGTGGCTGGAATGTCATTTATTTACAACCTGATAAGAGGACGTTTTAATGGTTTGGCTGTAATACATTTACCATGAGCACAAAGTGATTGATTTATCATCATGGTTGACATTTTGATGATTTTCGATCGTATTCCACATGGAGGGCCCTCCTACATCTTTGTGTGGGGTTTTTGAAAATGATATGTCATAAATATTGCAAAGATATCTGATTCATTCATAACTGAATTTTCATAATTAATATTGATGAAACATTTGCTACTCAGCAAATAAATCTGTGTGGGAGGATTTCTCTATCACACATCTAGTTTTATATTGGACTCGTTGATAGTGCTGTAAATGTCTGCTCATATTATGTCAGATCAATTTTGATAATGAAACATGTCATATTGTGGTGTCTAATGCTTGAACTTTTCCCTGCATGAAGACGACTTTAAAATGTTCCGTTATTTATCATTACACAAAGACAGAGTCAGTTAGGCTCTTTTTTTATGATTGGTCCTAATTGAAAAAGTTTTGGACAAAAACAAAGGTTTTATTCTTCAGCAAAGTGTTCATTCTGTTACAATTAGAGATAATGACAGTCAAACAAAATGTGATTGCAAGTTATTGTTGCACTCACACTTACTCACTCGATCACATTTACAGCAATTGTATTTTATTGTTAATATTATACTTCTAATGAGCACATTTAAAGGCTTTCCTTTGTAAAAATGGCTTTTTGGTTTATTGTCGAGTCCTCAAAGCAATTCCGTAATTTTTCCTTTTTAACTTGCGATTTATTTAGTAATGGTCTCGCCTTCATTATTATAAAAAAAAATGTTGATATTATTTCTGTAACTTATTCATTGTATTTAAAGTCAATTATTTATTTATCTAGATAGATAGTGCAGGTCTTTTCCTCTGATAAATGCGTCACACAACGTGGGCGAGTTCACCAGACACAACCTTTATAAATCAGGACTCCTCCCCTCCACCTTCCCACAGTCTTCCTACCAGCCTACCTCTTTGACATCCTGTTGTCGTGCGTCAGCCATACATATTTCATTGAGACTTCAGTGAGGGGTAAATGGCAGTAGGTTAGGGGCTAGGGCCCATTAATAAATCAAAGCAGATCGGAAGTGGCACGGTGGGGTTTCAACCAGAGTCTGTGGTGCCGATTTTTTTTCTTCTTCTTTTTTTGCTTGAAGGGACAACCTTAAAATGCCGTTCTTGTATGTTTGTTTTAGGAGCTTTAAAACATAACCCTGGCAACAAAATACTTAATCAAGTGGAAAATAGGCACTCAACCAAGATAAAGACATATATAGCAGAACGGTTTTGGTGAGGTGAGTAAACCTGAAATTACCCAGGGAGAAACTCACCTCAAAACAGTGGGAGGAAACACCTGAGAGCCCCCCCTAAAACCAGCGGGGTTTCACATCAAACGCACACTTCAAAAGGCTTCCACATCTCAAAGAAACGGCCTGGATTGTCAGGATATTCCACTCTTGTTCTGGATACAGACAAGCTCACAGAGACACACTGATAACTCAAAGCACTTCTTTTATTGCTTATTCCTAAAGGTTGCTAGTGGGTTATTACAGAAGGATGGCAGCACTATGAAGCGGTATTAATGATAAATCAGCTTGCATATAGTAATACGGGCTCGTGTAAAGTTCATCAGAACAATAAATATATGCTCAAACAATGATGTTTGACAGACCGAACCACCTTTTGAATATCTCAACTGTGCTCGCAAATGTACACTTCAAACTATCTTAGCGATGAGGAGCTTTCAGTTTGTGTTGATTCTAGCGCCACCTTTGGACAAAAGCAGCTTACATTTCACTATGTCAGATTACTAATAGTAATATGATGATTGTGATGCAAAGTAAACTTTTAATTGAATACATTTCTTTTCACTGGTGCTCTCATTTGCTTTCACAGGTCATTTATGATAATCAGAGGAAAGATGAAACTGTTTCATAAACATTTAAAAGTTACTTGCAGGAGATTTAAATTAAAAGTTTGTTTTCCGGTTTCTTTGACTGAATTATTTTATCATCTGTAGTTTTAATTTATCCATAAATGTGCAGTCTGCACTGATTTAATCTTCCTTTTAAATTGTGTTGTGTTCATTTTGTTTTGTTACATTATTGAAGGAGCATAGCCACATTACTCCATTAGGGGGCCCTGGGGCAAAACTTTCATTTGGACTCCATCTGTCCCCCTCTCTGTGCATTTTTATTAAAACAACAAGTTTTACAAAAACAAAAATCACAAGAAATGAAACTGGGGCTTTCGGGTCCCTTACAACCCATGGATGTAAATAATTAATATATTTGTGGATTTTAATAATTTTGATTTTGTGCATTCACTTGTATAAGCTCAGCAAATCCGTCTTTGTTCAAATGCACAAGTTTCCCCACAGTATGTTCCCGGATAAAGCATTTAATATTCTTTTCATTACAAAACTAATCTAAATAAGCACCGTTTATGAGGTTATTGTTAAGCAGCCACTTGTTTGAATGTTTTATCCTATATTATTGTTTCTGTGTCTTTAGCTGTCATTAAGTAGGCTAAGCTTGTTATTCAATGTAGAAAGTATAGAATCAGGATAAATGTCTTCGTATATTTTCTGAAAACCTCTTCAGCTCTGCAGTTTTCCAAAAACTGATTTCCATGGAAGATCAATCAGATCTGGAAAGTAATGTTCAAGTTATTTTTGAGGAAATGATTCGCGTACAGAAAGTTAGTATAAGGCTGACACAAGGATTTCTAATTCATAACCTGACTGTTTGGTATTCCACAACAGCATAATGAAACTGCATCAAGTAAATCTAATGGGACAGTTGAGGCTAATTACCTTGCAGCAAAGCACTCTTAAAGAGAACAGCACGTTATGTGCAGCTGCACAGCATATATTTTAGCCCAGTGAGCAGTTTAGCTGGGAGCGTTTCTATGTTCCCACAGTCCGATGTCCCCACGTTTTCTAAGTAATCTAGCTACATGATATAGAATAGTATGTCTGTGTGTGGGTCATTCTCACTCCTATTTTAACCTCCCCCTGTCCCGTAACCCTAACCCTAACCACCCAGCTGTGATGCCTGAACCTAATCGCCAATTTCAGGAACATAGGACTGTGGGACCATCGGGCTGTGGGAAAATAGGGATGACCCCGTTTAGCTAGTGGAAACTAACAGTACAGTGAAGAAAATAATTTGAAAGTTGTCATTGCAAGACTGAAACAATTATTTTAATTTTTTTAACCTTTTTTAGGTCTTTTAAATCAGGATAAGTCTGTTCTTATTGTATCATAACTGAAGCTGTTTTGTATCTATTCATTCTCTAATCATAACAACTTGACAATACTTTGTTAATGACTTATTTGCATTGCCCTCAGTTGGGCAAAAAAAACATTAGTTAATGCAGATTGAAGTAGGTTGTAAAATTCCATTCACGAATGCAGGTTAACTACAGACAGATGATACATTGAAGAAAAGGATCTCTGGAATTCTATTGGAGGAATGAAGATCATACCTTCAAAAGATATTCACTCATTGGGTGTTTCGTGATGGTATAAAGGGCTGTCTAACACTTCTCTCCAAAGTCTCTCATAGGTGTTTAACTACAGGCTGAGATCTGGTGAGACCAACCCCCCAACAGGATAGGAATGATTCATAACATGATAAAGGTGATGACTCAGAACCACCTCTGTATTGATTCACAGAGTCACTTCCTGTGTGGGGGCAAGTGGACCTACACAAGCAAAATGCCCCCCACAGAAAAAAAAACCTCACTATAGTCTGTTCACATCATGCATTGACATGTACAGTCACTTGAAGAAAAATGCTCCTCTTCCGCTTTTTCTTACATAACACTCAGTCATTAAATGTGTGCTGATGTCTTTCATCCAAATGCAGATGTCACTTTAGTCAGTGTTGTACCTATTCAAACACTGGTCTGTTAATCAGTCTTTTTGACTGAAGCTCCTGTCATCCATGATACAACAATAAACCATCTTTCAGAGTCCCCTTAGATCTTTTCCTCTTGCCATATTGATTCAAAAATCAGACACAACTGGACCTGCTCAACATTTGTATTTTATACATGCAAAAGCGTGATTAGATGTTAACTGCTAACATGATGTTGAAAGCATCTACATTTTTTCTTTTTTTTACTCACTAATTTTTTTCCTTTGATCTGTCACTGGCTGTATGTTATTTGGCTTTCTATATCCACTTTGAATAACTATTTATGGTAACACTGTACAATAAAGGTACACACAATTGTAGGTAGTTACTGAGTAACAAATGAAAAATTTATGAATTACTACTACATAGTTATTGAGTACCAACTATATACTAATATAGTAACTACTACATACTTATTGAGTAACTTCTATATATACTAATATAGTAGTAAACCATGGTTAGTTTGTGCCCAGGGCCCATAATCAGTCCATGGTTAGCTCGCTGTATGGTATTAAGTGGAGAGTTTTTGTCCCACAGTTAGTCCTGACCAGTGAAGCAGCGGCCCCCTGCTCTGCCTCCCTCCACCTTTGATTCCCAGGCTGCCTAGGAAACCTCGTTATCCTCCCTGCAGCCTTCCTGGAAGCTTCTGCTGATCGGTAAATGCCACTAGTTCCACTCCCTGCTGCTTGAGGGAAATGCTTATACCACGGGATGAGAACAGAGAGGGGAAGAGCAGGGGGAGACGACTAGACTTACCGTCTTTCTTTTTCCCACTCTTCTAAAGAGAAAGCTTGATGTTGGACTCACACCTTAAGGTTCCCACTGAGAGTCAGATCCCCTTTTTTCAAGTCTTGGAGCTTCAACATGGAACAGCTCAAGTGGGGTTAGAAATAAGCACGCTGTCAATAGTCAAAAAAGGCCTGGCAATGTTTCTGCTATTCAAGGCCACACTCTGCAGGTGACTAGGGTTAAAAATGTCATTTTTAGATACCATAATGAAACTTTCCAGTTGATTACTGACATTAAAACAATATATATATAGGCCTATATATTTTTTATTTTATTTTTTTTTATTTTTTTTTTGGGCGCTCCGTGGCGTAGTGGATCGGGTACCATATTGGCTCCGGCCTTCGTTGCAGTGGTCGCAGGTTCAAATCCGACCCGTGGACCTTTACTGCAGGTCATCCCCCCCTCCCTCCTCTCTCTCTCTCTCTCTCCCTATTTCAACTCTGTACTGTCTAATAAAGCTTGAAAATGCCCCCCCCCCCAAAAAAAATATATATATAGCCTATATATTTTTTTTGTCATATAATCTTTTCAGAAATGCTTGAAGTTATATCCAGATTTATCAGCAATATCTAATTAATTATGCGTACATTTGCATTTCTTTAAAAAACAAAAATCCCCCCAACCCCCAACCCCCAACCCCCCTCCCCCCGATTACGATGTAAACCAACAAGGTTTGGCCAAGTAAACACTTAAATGTTCATTTTGGACCTTTTATTTATACTTGTATGAAGGAAGACATGTTACGGAAGCAAAATAGATTTGAAAGAAATATCAAAATTGACCAGTGACCCTGGAAAAAACAATATTTTGGCCTGCAGTGTCTCAGCTTAAAGGAGCACACACTCTTTCAGCAGAGACTGTCCTTAGCTTCATTTGTGGAGCGTTCCACCCCTGAGCTCTCATTACAGGGCGCTGCTTCTTTCACCCCTGATGTTAACAAGAGGAATTGCAGCAGTTCCGCACTGAAACATTATTCCTGTCTTGCCTGGGCCACGGGGGACATCTTGTGAATTAATGAGATGTCAGCAGATATGTCATGTCTTTATCCACTCAATCTCTCCACAAGAGGAAAAAAACAACCTCCATGGAGGAACTGATATTACGTTGCACCATGAATCTTGTCGGTCTCGGGTGGCTTAGCTCAGGGGGCCTCCCCTTTATAAAACATATATAACATAGCTCTCCTTCTGTTTTATTCTGACAGCTGTACATTGTGTGTGTGTGTGTGTGTGTGTGTGTGTGTGTGTGTGTGTGTGTGTGTGTGTGTGTGTATGTGTGTGTGTGAACAGCTCTCTGTAAAGTTGTATAGTGGTTGTGTTGTAATTTCAAGAGTATACCGTACCGTATGTTGCCAGAACACCTTACTTTGCTGCTATTTAAGCACATTGCATGCCTTAATAATGTCATAATGGCTCTTGCTGCTGATGCTCGGTGTGTGTGTGTGTTTGTGTGTTTGTGTGTGTGTTTGTGTATCTATTGGTGCCAAGTTTAGAATATAGAAAGATAAGTCTAAGAAACATATTTTCTTAGAGAAACAAGTCCATCCAAGTTCTTGCTGAGAGTTAGATGAGAAGATTGATACCACTTTAAAAACAGTTTGCGCCAGCTTAATATTAAGAGTAAAAACAAGAGAGGGATATTGATACCATTGATATACATTTAGGTTAGAAAAAAGGAACATAATTGTATTTCAGGAACTGCAGAACTGTTCTTTTAAAGCACTGGTCTGACAACAAACTTTTATAGTTTGAATATGAAGCCTCTCTCGTCCTTGAAAATGCCTTTTTGAACCACCTCTTTGGTACAGAATGAAATATTTTGACAAATGTTGAATACATTGCCGTTGCTGATTGGATTGTAAAGCCATTTATGCTGCTTAGAGGAAGAATATGGTTTCCCCTGACGCTTCGTTTAGTTCCCCACGAGGTTGACATTTTCTTTTTAATTGATTATCTTGACGGAATACTTGATGGATTGCCATGATGTTCACTGTCCCCAGAGGATACATTGTTGTAACCCTTGGTACACTTGTCCTGTCTTTTGTCTATGACGGAATACCTATCACTAATTCCCATTGCCATCAGCCTCTGTTATACGTTGTTTTAGTGCTGATTCAAAGCTTGGCATGTTAAATGGTAGCATTATCACTGGGGGGCAATGTAGCATGCTGACGTTATCCTTATTGTTCAGTTTAGCATAGCCGAACAGAGCAGCCACCATGGATTAAGAGTCTTAGTCTTGTTCAAAAACCTTACCTACAGATATAAGCAGATGTCTTCAAAAATACGACACCTCCTTATCTTGCCAGGTGAGGAGTTGCTCGAGAAGAAGTGCTCTGCCAGCAAAACATTATGCAAATGTATGTATACCTTAGAAAAAGAAAAATGACTGACAAGCCTTCAGACGTTGCTCTGTAGCCACTTTCCTTCAGTCCTTAGTGCTTCTGTCGAGGCTGTATATGGAGCAATTACATTGGAAATCGATTGACTTTCTGTGCCAGCAAAAGGTAGGCGTCACCCCAAACCATTTCATTATGGAATGTTTTGTCAGGCCAGATGGTCGACATGTAGGAGGTTGGCTTGATCTTTGTGTCTCCTGTATACAAGGTGTAAGGTCGCCCCTATCAAGCCGCCTGGATCTATTTTGGTCCGTCGCTTTTTATTCTGCACAAAGGAGTGAGTGTCTGGCAGAGCACAAATGCAATTGCATTGCAGTATTATATTCAGTCAGGGCTTAGCAGCTTTAGCCTGACAGGGCATTAGCTGAGTGTAGGAAGCAGACCTATAGTGATAATGACTGTGTGCAGGGGGGTTGGTGTCAAAAGTCGATGCAGACTTATCTGGCTATGGTTCATCCGGACTAAAAGTTTTGTTTTATAATACTTGGATTCCTTGATTATGTGGGAGCACAACACATTGACAGTCTGCTTCAAGAAGGGCAGTCCTCTTTTATTTGAAAAGATTTGAGCGTGCAAGTTGGAAGTTGGTTGCAAAGTTCTTCTACAATGACAGCCACTTTGGATAGCACCCAGTCATCTCTCAGCTGTTGTGGTATTTTTCTATGAATGTAATTGGCTGATGAATCCCTATGTTTTGGGATCCGTCTGTGGATAAAGGATTGAATAAATAGTGTTCTGCTCTGTTTGAATGTGTGTTTAATGCTGCTACAGGAGTTTGCTATTTGTATTAATGCCTTGCCGTTCATTTTAAAAAGGCTTCTCAAACATGTCTGCTGGGCATCGTTAGAGATCAAGGTGATGTAGATTCTCCCTAAAATAAAGAAAATCCACTTCAAGGTCAAGATTAAGACAAAATAGTTGGACAGAAAACTTGAAAGGACCTACAACTACAACGTAGTCTTTCCCCAGTGATATTCAACCGAGGCGAAATGAATGTCTTTATAAGAACAGAGGAACTGAACTTCTTTAGATTAAACACAATGTGCCCATAGAGAAACAGATATGTGACAGCGGCATCACATTAAAAGATATGTTTTAATCTATATGACATTATGAACTTTTAATGACTTAGATACTTTCACCACTCAATGCCTGAGTTAAAGATAGAGTGTCTAATTGGAATGCAGAAACTGTCAACATTACAAATTGCTTTGATGGAAATGTCTGGTGCCACAGCAACAGGTCTGCTCACTGAACTGATAATGAAAGAAGAGCTTGAAGTTGTATTCCGTAATACTGTGGCGACTGTGGCTCAGGCAACATGGTTGTTGTGTCCTTGGGCAAGACACTTCACCCACCTTGCCTTGTGTGAATGTGTATGACTGCAGTATGTTGAGGTGGTGGTCGGAGGGGCTGTAGGCGCTGAATGGCAGCCACCCTTCCGTCAGTCTGCCACAGGGCAGCTGTGGCTACTATGGTAGTTTACCACCACCGGTATGACTGTGTGTGGATGAATGGAGCCTGGAACCCTGTAAGCGCTTTAAGTGCCTGGAAAAGCGCTATATAAATCCAATACATTATTTTTATATTTGAGTTACGCTGATTCTAGCAACATTTTTGTTGTTTCCATTTAAATCTTTCTTTCCAAACCGACCAGTGTTGACCATATAACGTCATCACTCAAGGTTGCTTTTCTTCTCTTTTCTTCTTCTCTGGACTCATAGCTAGTTGAACTGTCTTCTTCTTTCTCTGTGTGTTGATCCACCATTGTGACTCATGCTGCGTTCCATTATATCGGGAACTTCTAACATGGCAGTGCACACAGTGATCAGTAAGCAGAATTACCTTTTTCACCAATTTTTTAAAGTGTGGGATCTAGGAGGACCATGTCTTGTCAAAACAAAACAACTTAAAGCTACCGATGCACCGGAATGCATTGGCAACAGTGTCGAACCCGGTTCTACCTAGTTAGAAGAAGTTCCCACGTTCTGAGTACAATGGCACGCAGCCCTGTGACTGAAGTAAAAGGCGTCACTCACTGTAAGCTGTGTTTCATTTTAGTGCGGGAAAGTCGCCACAGACGCTCACATCTTATGACTCTGCAAAGCTGCAAATACAAGAGCTTTCATCAGTGGGTCATATGCTCAATGACTAGGGTTTAACTCACTCTTTCATATATAGGAACTTAACAGAACATTGAATATATAAGACTCTAATGGAGTACAACTTGAGGCGCTTGAGTTTATGCTTTCAGCAGCATTGACTGGGCCACTGAAAAGTTGATATGACGAAGCACTTTCTTCCTCTAACAGCCTCGTGTCTATAGTGCAGGCACTGCATCTCTCGGAAGCGACAAAGCACAGGTTATCCTCTGCTGTCAGCTTCAAAAGAGTCACTGCACTCCAAAAATGGAGGCACCCACACTGTTTCATTTCAGATTTCAAGCGCCCTCTCTGTGACCTTCACTGCCTTCAAACATTTTGAATATCAGACATTTAGATCCCTCTCTTGTGTGAGGTGGTGTTTGTTTTTTTCTACCTTGCTACTTCCCCTCACATGTTACGACACACATAAGCAACACCAGGGAATGCACAGTGACATTAAGTATCACAATTTTATTACAAAAATTAAAGTCTTCATCTCTTAGTTTTGCCATGCTTGGAGCATATAACAATACAGTAAAAAACCCGGACCCAGAGAAGAGATAGTAAAGCAGATTTCCACAATGCTTCCACAGCACTCTGTCATTCATGCTTCCACTATACAAATACTGTAACATTCCTTAATACAGAGTAGTACAAACACCTGCCAAAAAACACGTCATTGTCAGAGAGAAACAAACTGTAATTAAATTACATTTACCAGAGGAACCAGAAAAAACTCAACCCAGCTCAGAAGATCAAGAACAAGAAAGAAAAAAGAAAAAACAGAAACCAATAAACATTGAAATTGCAACTCAAAAAGTACTGAAATGTGCTGAATATTTGTACCAGCCCAAGGCACCCAGGCTTTTGTAGCAATGTTGGCAAGTTTAACGACATTCTTACAGAAACACTTGAAGCGAACGACGGTTACAAATTGACTCGTGCCACAGTCTGACTTTTGCAGTGTCCTTCAAACATACCCTCTTTCTCTCCTGGCAATCTCTTCGTCAGTCACAGTGCAAGTTCCGGAGGGAGGGGGGAGTGGGTGGGGGGGGGGGGGGGGGGCTAGAGTAAAAGGAGAGGGGAGGTGAGGGCTAGGCAGGGAGCTGTGCCGCGTCAAAATCCACTTTACAGCGCCAAGCACTGACAAAAATTGGATGGACAGTGTAATCTCCCAATCTCCGGGGGGGGGGGGGGTCGGTGGGAAATGGTTACGCAATTCCTCCTTTGGATCGTGAATTGTCCAAACATAAGGCGCAGATTGCCGGCTGCCAGTCCCAAAACTCAAAATAAACCCAAAGCAGATAGCTTAGGTGTGCTTTCAACTGAACGAACGTCCGAGAAGAAAAAAAGAAAGAAAGAAAGAAAGAAAGAGGAGAAAACAGATACCAATACTTTCTCATTGAGGTTTTTTCCAAGACGCATTCCATTTTTTTTTCCTCAAGATGAAAAGTGTTTTTTGCACACAAATACCTAAGAATGATAGAAATCCCCAGATGTTAAGCTTACCGATAACTCGAGTAGTCTCTTACGAACGTCAAAATGAGGACAAGAAAAAACGACAAAAAGCTCAGAAACACAGAGAAGCCTCTCTCTTTCTCGACGGTGGAGTGCAGTTTTAGTTGAGCGAACGGCAAGGCTCGAAGGTCCATTTGGTCGCTCCGCCGAATATTTCGATGTTGCTCTCCGTCCAGGAGAAGACGTTGCCGGCCGGTGCTTTGCTGTTGCAGGTGGCCAGGTTGTAGATCTCTGCGATGGAAAGTTTCCTATTCCAGATATTTAAGTTTGCCAGCTCGCCCACGTAAGCCTGTGTCGCGTCGAAGCCTCCTCCCAACGAGTCCTGTGGAACAATGCACACGAGGGGTTAATCATCAGTTCGACAAGTGCAAAGTGTGTTAGAGAAGGATTGCCTGGTTGAAATAACAGGAGGCTCCTATACCCTCTGAACCAAAACTCTCAACTTCTAATACACTTACATGAACTACACTTTCCATAATAGTTAAGTTTCTTTATTTGTCAATTTACACCAGGTATATCCAAATTTATTCTTCGCATATCCCTTCTTCGGGGGTCAGAGCGCAGGGTCAGCCATTACAGCACCCCCGGAGCAGTTTGGGGTTAAGTGCCTTGCTCAAGGACACAATGGTAGAGATGGTGGGCACCGAAGATGTAATAGCAGCCATCACTAGTTTTACAAATAACACCCTCCTGTCTGGTGCTGGGGATCGAACCAGCAACTTTGTGGTTTTCAGTCGGCCCCCTTTTCCTCTAGGCCATCCTACCACCATAATCCTTCTCAGCACTATTATGAAGGTTATTACAGATGAATTTGTTCATATGTTGTTCATTTGTTTCATCAATGATACATTTTGTTCTAAGAAACGTGCCAGAAATGCATTCTCAGAGACCTGAGACCAAACATTTCTGAACAAGATGTAATACAAATGTGTATTGTTATAATGTAAGTCATCAATTGTCCAAGTAAAGAAATGTACCCTATTCCCAATGTCTCACCTTCGGTACATATTCACTGTCTTCATAGTGAATATGTGTGCAGCAGACTTTAATAATCAATCCCTATCAAACTTCAGACCACTTTGATGGACCACTGTTATCTTTTCAAATGCTGGGATGATAAAGCACACGCTAATTTAACTGGAGAGGCCTTCATTAGCCAACCTCAAGATTTCGGAAACAACCTTCGATGTATCCAAAATCTCATTGTTCATAAATGTTCCCACCTTTAATTGCTTGAAAAATTGAAACAGATTATTGTCTAACAAAATGATCCCAACCCACGTGACACTCATGGGATTGAAAGTGCATTTAAAGTTTCCATCTCTGATTTGGAAAAAAAGACTTAACATGATATATCCCACCTGCTCTTGTCCCAGAACCAGCACTCCGTCTGGTTTGATGGGGTGGTAGGGTGCCAGGTTCTCCCCGCTGCCTCGCATCACTCCATCCTGGAAGGCTTCCCACATGCCGTCACGCGTGGTCCACGTGATGCACAGGTGATGCCACTTCCCGTCGTTAATGAGGAACGGCAGCTTTGCCACCTGCGGCAAGACACGTGGCATTAGTCATCATGCCTCTTTCTCTCTCTCTCTGTCTCTGTCTCTGTCTCCCTCTCTATCTCTCTTTCTCTCTCTCTCTCCCTCTCTCTCTCTCTTTCTGTCTCTGTCTCTCTCTCTGTCTCTCTTTCTCTCCCTCTCTATGTCTCTCTCTCTCCCTCTCTCTCTCTCTGGTTAACAATCTCCCCCTTCACACTGAAATGGCACAGTCACTCCCAGCCCAGAGAAACTAATATGGCTTCCACACTTTCTCTCTTCTTTCCTGATGAATCACTTCCCCTTGTCACATCTCTCTTTCATCCTATTGTTCAACTTTAGCGCCTTTGTTCTATTCCATTTCCACTTTCGGGCACTGTGAAGCTGTCAGGTTACTCTCACTTATCCAAGCACAAAGTATTAAAACGTTTTTTTCTTGCTGCCTGCTCCCACTGTAAGCTGTTCCTTGTATTACACAAGATACACATTAAACAAAAATGAAACCGTGATGATGCAAATGTAATGCAATAACAGCTGGGATGTATGATTATTTCGACAAAAACAAATCTAGTCCTGGCTGGACTTAATCTGCTTTTGTTTGAAACACACATTTCTGTTGCATTTTATCCTTAACAAGATCTATCAACGTAATCCAACTCAATCTTCTTCAGTTAACCCACACAACAAGCAATGGTCTTGTTGTATTTCCTCTGTTTATATAACTGTGAAGTGGGAGGATTCATGTGATTCAGTGCCTCTCTCTGGTCCCTCATTTTGTCTGCAGCCAGTTGGCAGATCACTTGGCACTCAGAGGGAAATAGGAACACGCAGACTGAGGTTCAACTTAAATTTAAGAACAAAAGTTAAGGTTACTTGATAGATTCAGTAGACTTTACTTGCAAAATGTATTTCTTACCATCATAAAGGCAGTTCATATAATGGACCAGCCTTGCTTGGTCTACATAATAATCCAATGCTAAAAAGTTCCATTTATTTTCTTTAAGTAGATCAAGCAGAAATCTTTTTTTTTGTCAGTGCATGGATGCCATAAACAGCCACAATGATGTCCTGCAGAGGTAAAAAAAATAAAATAAAAAAAGTGTGAAATCAGTCACATGCCTTGATATTTTTTTCCATTTACCTTGTCATTGATGAGAATCTCCATAGGGTTGTTCCCCCACTCGATCAGCACCAGCTCGTTGGACTGGCCCTGCACAGCGTAGGAAAAGGGCGTCCCCACCCCGGGCGAGGCATTGGACTTGATCCACAGACACACGCTGAAGGAGTACATCTCAGGCAGGGTGCGCTTGGCTTTGGCGTACATGTAGTTGGTCCTCAGCGGGAAGGTGAGCTGGAACTTATCCGTTGGCCTGCTGTCTTTACCTGCAGGTAGAAAAAATGTCAGCCACACAGCATCAATATCACGTGTCACATTCAGCTATTTCAATATAATAACTGCATATACACACACTTTATACCCAGCTTTTCTACAGATATTTGTTTTTATATCATTTACACAAACAGTATGTGTCTTTGAGCATTTGAGCATTGAGTGTATGGGAACTGTTTTACTTGTATGACAGGTAATTCAGTTGTATGTTAACATCCAATGACAATAAACGCTTTCATTCATTCATACATCATTATACTGACACATTTTCCATATATTGTCTGTTTGCTTAGGGATTAAGTGCAGAGGAATTATCCATACACCCACAAATATTTTAACAAACCTTAAATCCTCTTGAAGATAATGAGATGTATCATTTATATGATCAGAGCCTATTTTAACGGACGAAAAACAGAGCTCCTCAGAAGATTTAATGGGGTTCTTTCTGTAGAACGTTCAAACTGACGCCAGCCCTGATTAATTATGAAAGACTCTTTTTACAGGGATGATCTGTCTCCTCTTGCTTGTGCAGGAGGGCTCTCTGTTTTCCTACTCTACTCCGATCCTCTTACACGCAACCTACGCAAGCGCATTGTCACGTTTAGAAAAAGCCAAACACGCCTCCAAGATGTTCAGTGCGAGGCGCACCCTGCAAAGTGTGTATTTGAGCCTCTGACCTTTTGCGAAAACATTCATATGTTGTTTGAAGGCTCGTGCGCTAGTTAGATAGTCAGGCTTTGGCTTGGGAAAAAATATAAACTCAGCGAAGTAGCAAAACGTGCTCCCGGGTCTTGAAATATGCAAAGCAGTGCAGCAGCTTCTCCTCTGCTCCCTCACACACTATACTGTGCGCAACGTGCGTGGTGGTTGCGGCATTGTAAACCACCTTATCAGGCCCGCTTCCAGAACAAAATGACTTGGGGATGCATTTGAGATTAGAGTTGGTGCGCCAGTGATATAGGCTTATGTTATCTAAAGTGGCCGGCAAAAGCAATGAAAAAAAATATAGGATCAAATAATTGATCATGTCCATTTTTATGTTTTGAAACCAAAGCAAGCAGGGACATTGTAGGTGTGTTAAAAGTGCTTTGCTGAAAAAAATATTCAGTCCATAGTAAACAGAGCACAACCTCTAACACGCTCTGATTCGTCTAAAGGTTGAGACAGCCCTTGATCAAATCAAATAAAAAACAACTTAATAAATTACACTACTTCTTGTTAAGACGTTCCATATGGATCCACATTCAATGCACTGTACAGTATATCCAAACGCACCTTTCTCCAGGTCATTGATGCGATGGTGCAGAGAGGTGAGCGTGGACTCCACTCTGTTGCGCTGATCGGTGTCGTTCCTCGCGGCGCCCGGTTTGCTCTCCTCTAACGTGTTGACCCGGGACAGGACCTGCTTCTCCATGTCGTCTATCTTGTTCTGCAGCAGATCTTTCAGACTGTTCGCTTGCGCCGTCCCGTTGTTCCCTCGGCTGTACTGCTGCAGGGGACATGGGGGAGACAAACACTGGGTTACTAAAGAGCACAGGGATCACTTTCTCTTCTCTAGAATATGTTCTTTCCCACTCTATGTGACGCTTACAGCCGTGTCCGATAACTGTTTCTCACTGTCTGTTTTTGTTTGTGTGCGACACGTGCCCTGCGTCAAATCGTTCACAGGGCAGCCTGTCTGGTTCATTTTAAAGACAATATGAATTATAACACAAGTGGCTTCAGGCGAATACTGCACAAAGCCAGAACAATGTTGCAGCAGTGCTGCGGAGGTTTAATCCCCATTCTAATTAAACACAAGAAACGAATTGAAATCACTTTTTTCAAGATAAGTTTTAGGTGTTTTCACCTGTATTTGATAACTGAAGATGTGGATATGGGGGGGGGGGGGGGGAGAGAGAGAGAGAGGGGGAAGACATGCGGTAAACGGACCGGGCTGAAGTCGAACCCGGGACCCCTGCGACAAGGAATAAGCCTTGATTGTAATTAACCCTCATTGAAATTAACTTTTGCCCTATGCTTGCCGCGGCTCTTCCCTGCTCGCCTCGCCTACCTCTAGATTCTCCAATCTTTGTTTGAGCGTCTGTAAAGTCTGTCCCAGCTGGGCCAGAGTGTCCGTGGTGCCCCTCGATACATCCCCCATGGTGTTCTTCACCCCCGGCCGTCTCCCGGCGCCGGCGGCCGGGAGGCTCTGGCTCTCGCAGCGACTCAACTTGGACGTTAGTTCCCTGATCGTCTCCTTTTGGTTCATAATGGTCTCCTTTTGCTGCAGCACAGTCTCGCGCAGCTGCATGACGGTGGTCTTCAGGTCCTCCGCCGGCCCGCTGTTCTGCATCGTGGCCGAGCACAAGTCCATATCCTTGGGCACCGACGTGCAAATAAACTGCGTCTGTCCGAAGTCTTGCGCGGAGCTCTCCGAAAAAACAGACAGGCAAGAGAGTAGAAAAAGTTTCCAAGAGATTCCGTCCATGGTTCCGGTTGTGTGTGTGTCGCGCTTCTAGAGTGAGGGAGAGAGTGTGTGAGCGTGTGTTAAGCGGTCTTTGAGATTTCAGCACCACGGAGCTGTCCACTGAAGCTGTGACTGTGAGCGCTGCTTTCTGCGCGCAGTTTATATAGCGGACATAAACCAGCGCAGAGTCACTGCATTGGTGATGGGCGGCAGCGGGCTCTGGGTGTACCTACACAGTCCAGCCCCTTATTTAAGGTCGTACTCACTGTACGCTCATCACTCACCCAGCCGACTGTTACAGTAACAGAGAACAGGTACAATAGAGTATGACGTTGTAGTAAAAGAAAAATGTGGAATATTAGAGTAGGCCTTCCTGCATGTGAAGTGGAAACAGACTCGATTGATGTAGGCTACTTTCCAATCTTTTACTCTGAAACGTAAAATAAAACATTGAAAGTCCCTTTACTTAAGTCTACTTACAGTAGGCCTAAGTCAAAGTCTTACAGAAAAATGTACTTTGAGTAAAATCACTCGTCGTGATATCACTGATGTGTGAACAGCATTTTTGTTGGTCTCAGTGGAGCTGATTTCAACTACTTTCTACAGTGTGTGTCTGTTTGACCTGCATAAAATGTGTTTAGGTCTATATAAAAATAATCTAATAAATACGTTTTGTAATAATAAATACATTTTTTCCACTGAATTAAATGAAAAGTTGAATTGAAAAGCCATACAATTCCCCCTTGTTCAACTGTATTTATTATCCCCAGAAGTTCTGCTCTGACTGTCTTAGTTGGTTCCTTGACTTTATGCCTCTACCTAGTTGTTAAACTACATGGAGCATTTACCCTCCTGTCATTTCCACTTGATGATCACTTGCTGATAAGCAAAACAAACATGCATATTATCCCCTTAACTAGTGTGCACTTGAATAGTAAGGCCTTCCACCAATTTGGTTTCATTTAAACTAAGTGAAGGTTTTGGTCCACCTTAAATGAAAGCTGCTCCCTATCCTCCAAAGGAGCCGGTCCCATGATCGGAGTCCCCATCACCCCGCTCTCCTCCTCCTCTCATCCATCCATCCATCTCTCTCTCTCTCCCTTTCGCGATTGTGGTTCACTGGGTTTAGGCTACAGTGTTTGCCTGCATGTCATTGGGTCTGCTGTCTACAACGAGATATGGTTCCTAAAGACACGAAGAGTGTGTTTTTCTTATTGTATACATGTAAGAAGTATACAGAGTTAAATTACCACCCCAGGCTCTCGCATTAATACATAAGATTTACAGACAGTCAGGGGAGAGCTCCATGCACTCATACATCATGCCGGGATGACAAATTATCAGTAATGCGGATGACGCAGGAAGGACACACAGCTGCGTCAGACAACAGCTCGAAAACTAAACTATAGAGCTTCAGCTACATGTCCAGCATCATGGCTGTGCTAGAAGTTGTGTAGAAGCAGACCAGAGACTTCCGCCACAACTCCACATACCTTCAGGGGTCATGAAATAAAATAACACATTTCAGGGTACATTTCCCATTAAAGCAGTATTAAAAACAAACTTATACATGTTCACTGATTCTTCGTCACAGTTTATGCTTTTACTTCTTTAGGCTCGTATCTGAACACTCATATCACCTATAGGACAAGAGGTCAATGATAACTTTTGAGAGTCAAACAGGTTGTCAGTATTGACATCAGAAAAAAACGTTTAAAATGTTCACCATGCCCACTTTAAGTTTATTTTGACATGATTTCTGACATGAACCCTCATCTTAATTTAAGAAGTTAGCGTTGAAAATGTCAAAATTCCCCTGTGAAATGCTATGGACAGCTCCCAAGCAATTGAACCTCCAGTAAATTTTCTTTTTCACCTCTGCCAGTAACCGTTGGTCACCTCTGGTCCCATAACGGTGTCTTTATATAAAAGTCTCAGGCATGCGGCAAACTGAAGAGTTACAGCCTGCTCTGGGACTAATGGCGTCAGTGTGGCAGAGCGCATGCGTAAAACCGTGCCATCAACCAGAACCCTGGAAAACAAATGCGCACATTTTTTTCCAAGTCTTTAATTGTGTCCATTTTTGTTCTAGTAACGGGTTTTTAAGGCCTGGGTATGAGGTGACGGGCGCAGCAGCCGCTGGCATAGTAGGAATGGATGGGAAATTGACCCAGCAGTCCGCCTTAATTTGTTTAATTATCGATCCGGCGGGTTGTAATCAGCCAGGTGCCAAACTGCGGGCGAGAAAACAGCGGATATAACAAATGGTTAATGGCAGAGTTTAATTGCCGGGGTCCAAGGCAGCCATGTAACAAATCCTTATCTCCGCGCATGCACATTATGGACCAAGCATTATGCCATTAGTATTGTTCTTTATAGTCTGAAGGACGGCCACAGATCAACAAGTAATGCTTCATTAGTTATCTTCATCAGACCAGCAGCAGCAATAGAAAACTCGTTTAGCAAATGGGAGCCAAATGGAGAAGCTTTCAATGCTTTTGATGTGCAGAATTGAATAGTGATGATCCTTCTGAGCAGTGCTTTCCAACAGAAGACAGCCTACCACCTCCCGCATACAGTCAGGCAGGCTACTACAGTACGGGATGGATGAGCTGCTTGCCAAATACGTCTAATCAATATTCATCTTCTATCCCACTCGTAAAAAAAAAAATGAAAAAGATGAGTGCCGCAGCACCATATGTTCAGCAATGTTTCCTCTCATTCTCTCCACATGCTGGCCACTCAGTCTGCTGTAAAATTGAGGGGGAAATTCTATTATAGATGTCAATCAGTTTTTATTGAGCTTTCCAGACTGTAACTTATTTAATTTGTTGCAAGAAACTTGTGGCACTCTTGCAGGCATATCGTTGACGTGGACTGTATTTTTTATGATCCCATTCTGTCTTATTCTCTAAGCAGAGTAGACCTTGGGGTAACACTTTACAATAAGGTACACAAAAAAGAGTAGTTACTGTTCCAAAAAAGAGTAATTACTGTTCCAAAAAAGAGTAGTTACTGTTTTAAAAAGAGTAGCTACTGTTCAAAAAAGAGTAGCTACTCTTTTTTGTGTACCTTATTGTACAGTGTTACCGCCCTTGGGACTGTAGGTGAATAGGGTAACATTCCTAACTTTGCCAGCTTATTACTGACATTAAAGCAATAACTTTTTGAACTTTTTTCATCTCTTTAAAAACCAAAGATCTAGATGTTGGATAAAACTAGTTGCAATCTTTTTTTTATTTTTAAAACATATTAGTGTCCAAAGTTTTTACAGAATAGATTTTGGATACGGCCTTTTTTTCATTTTACAAATAAAATAATACGTGCAGGTCTTAAAAATGCATTTTCAGCATGTTTCCTAAATCAATGACAATGAACAAATCATTCTGTGATGATAATGATAACCCTCAGAATAGTGCTAAATGATTGTTAAAGTTGGTTTGACGCAAATGCCTGAGAAGTTACGATTTTTCATTCAGAGTATTGAAAAAACTTGGTTATATAGCCGTTAAATTGTTGTATATGAGAAATAAACAGACACTTACAGAAAAGGGTTAGTCAAATAAACACCTAAATGTACATTTTGGACCTTTCGATAAGTGGCGGTCACTAGCTGGGCCTGCTCTCCCTGCAACTCCATAGTTCAGAGTGTTCAGAGCACAAGGTCAGATGTATGCTTGCATCCGCCGAGGCAAGCCATAGCTGGACTCCAGGGGCCTGTGTGGGAAAAGGGCTGAAATCCATAATGATCAGTCTCTCCGGCTCACTGAATAATGCAAGGCTTTATAATAGAACCCACTTTCTAATGGCAGAGATAGATAAGAACAATTTCACACACTGGCAGCAGAGAGAGGGAGTGAGGCGATGACAGTGCAGCACAAACAAAACAAGAAAGCAAGAGGGCTTGTGGTTAGGGCAGAGCCTTGAATGTTGGATATGGTTTATCTTAAGGTTGTTTCACCATAAATGCATGCTGATTTTTATTCACTACTGCACACCATTTATAAAAGAAAGAAAGAAAGAAAGAAAGAAAGAAAGAAAGAAAGAAAGAAAGAAAGAAAGAAAGAAAGAAAGAAAGAAAGAAAGAAAGAAAGAAAGAAAGAAAGAAAGAAGCCTGATCCTGCTTTCCTTTAAAGGTGGAGTCAGTTATTCTGGAGAATGATTGTTGTTAAAATCACTTTTTGTCAAAATCAGTGAAATCCTCTCATGATACGCTGCCTGTCTTTACTGTGTGTGTTGAAGAAAAAAATCCAGTGTTAATACACTGCCTATGCTCTGTAAACCTGCATGGTGCTATGCTGGGCCCCCTTTCTTTACAATAGCCTACCATATGTTTACACCTACCAAAAAGTGATTCGGTCAACAAACATTCTCCAGAATTGCTGACTACAGCTTTAGAATCCCCTTTCATTCCCTTTCTACAGAGCACGTTCAAGGATTACACCTTTTTCACTCGCTCTCTCTGTTTGTTCTGCCCAGGCTTTACTCTCCCTCTGTACACACTGCACTGCTGATCCACTTCTGACTGTCGGAAATGAAGATGTGGGCTGCAGCCAGGTGAATGAAGCCTCAGAGAGAGAGAGAGCTCTCCCGCTGTCTCAGCTGCACTGACGTCTCCATTTCAATGGTCCCACAGAGCAGGAGATGAAGGGGGAGGGAGTCAGGAGGGAGCTGTCCAATGGGATGCCTTGCCTGCACTGTGGAGCAGTCTGCTGCTGCTGTATGCATGTACTGTATAGTCCGACTGGGGAAGAGAGAAAGCCTGGGAAAAAAGGAGACGTGGAGAAGAGCAGAAAAAGGCGGAGTTTATACATTCATAGGTGGATTCATATACGTCTTCTAGTCTTTTGAGCTGTAGTTTAGAGTCATTCGAAAACCAGCATCGTTCATCGCTTCATCTAGGGCCATTGTTTCTCATCTACATGTCCATGTACCTATGTAGATGAGTCGCAGGACTGAATGTTGGAGCCTAGAACTTCAACCTTTTCAAACAATTTCTCATATTTTCTCGGACTGGAACATTGTGTTATTGATGTCCGACCACACCATTTACACAGAGTCACAATCACACCCACTCAAGTTTATTGCCAGGTAAAGAGAAACATTGGTTTCCTGCATAAAACTAAGTCTTGTTTTTCAATCCTCAGTCAGAAAACGATGGTGCAATTACTGATAACGTCTGTGTTCTGATTATGGTGACATTCTATTTCTATATAGGTTCATGCTTCATCTGACACCTTTGAGCAGCTTGATGCGTTATACATCACAGCGCTCTACCTTTTAACACTGGGGCTGAGATTCTTATCTGTCACTGTATTTTGCTTTAAAGAGTGAGCTGGCCTTCCCTCTCTTACCATTCTTTAGAGAGTAGAATGGTAAGAGGCTGTCTTTGTTACAGGAGGTTTTAGTCGTGATGCACAGTAGCTTCCAGCCTGAATGGAGTGTCTCAAAGAGATTGTCCAGGGTGAGAAGGGTCAGCCACAATCTTTCATGCACGCCTCAGGGTGCTAAGGTATGGGTGGGGCTTTCTGGAATCCCCAACCATCTCCTCTGTCTTAAGATATTATTTAATCTGCAGCATGTCACCAGATGGTCAATCTCCCACCTGTAGGCAGACTCATCCCCACCAGAGTTGAGCCATATGAGTACGGTTTAACACATAGTCTGCTTCTAGTCCGTTTCCTTGGTTCGTACCAGATGACATATTGTTTAATTTTTCCAACAGGTTTGGTTCTCTTTCACATCTATGGTTTCCGCTGGTCCGAAGGAAACCAAATAAGGAATAAGCCACGTGACAATGATCATTTAACTCATTGGTTGGATGTGTTTGGGGTGGGAGCAAGAACATAGTTTCTGAACTGCTCTACAATTGGTCAGAATTTCAATAAGGGAAAAATACGGAAAGAAACTCCAGTAAGTTGTCTGTAAAGGATAGCTGGCTACGGGAGCTCACTTAGTGCAAAAAATACTCAGTGCTTCCTGTAGTAGGGCTGGATCAAGTCCGATCACATTGTCACCACAAACGGACCGCACCAGAGTGCATTTGTAAACATTCCAAGACCACCTCTTCAACAAGGTCTCGGTATGCTTGTTTGGTTCACTTTTGGTGCACAACCAAATGCACTTGCTCTGTTCTCACTTGCGCAAGTGAACAGCAGCAAACAGGGAAACAAAGCCACATTTATTTTCAATCGAACCAAACACGGCAGGTGAGAAAGCGCCCTGAAACTGGTGGTGCAGCTGTTGTTATACAGAGAGAAAAGCAGAGGATAAATGAGGCAGCCTTGAGGGAGAACCTGTGCTGATGGTACAGGGCTCAGAGATGTGTTAGCCCTGCTTTACATGCCACTTCCTGTCGAAGCTCTCCCAGCTCAGCTTGGCTGAGTTCCAATACCCATACTTCCCTGCTATTTAGTATGGTAGAAAAAAAAGATTTAGGATGTCCCAATACATGATATCAAATGCAGTATGCTTAAAAATATCCAGATGTCCCACCACGTCTGGTTGTAACTTTTAGTGTGGTAACCAGCATGATGTAACGGATATATAAGCAAGAGGCAAGTTCAAGGCACGATATAATGACGAAATAAATAATTAAAAGTATGTCCCAATTGTATGCCTAGTACAGGCAAATTACATTACTAGACTAAACAGGGGTTTTCTTGCTGTAACGTATGTGTGTGAGCTGAAATCCATAAACAGGTTCCTTGCATAATAGGTTATTTCAAGGTGATGGTTTTGCAGCAATTCAGTCCACTGGTCCTTGTATGTTGGAGTGACGTTGATGGTGGCGGAGGTCTTGAAGCAGGTCTGGTACTTGCAGGCCTGCCTTAACCTGCCACTAGGCCCCGGGGCTGAGAGGTTTCGTAGGCCCCCCGGGCGGCGGTCTTACAATACAGATGCGTAAAAGCCACGTTTGTCTACACCACACCATATCTCTATTGATGAAATACAAAACACTTAAAGGCCGACTTCACCGGTTGGAATATGAAGGTGTATTGAACTCGGAGATCCTATGAAGTATAAATGTGCAAAAAAAAATTTAAATCGGATCATCCTAGCCTGAGAAAAGTCAGAAAGAGTGTTTTATGGTCTCACTGTCTAACCCTACATTTCTCTTTCTATGACATCACAGAAAGAGAAATGTAGGGTTAGACGTGAGACCATAAAACACTCTTTCTGCCTTTCAATTTTTTTTTGCACATTTATACTTCATAGGATCTCCGAGTTCAATACACCTTCATATTCCAACCGGTGAAGTCGGCCTTTAAGGTAACATGTACATAAACCCCCTCCTGGCATAATGACTTTTAATAACCAAACACACATGGTTGGTTACAGTGTTTTTCCAAGTAATGGAGGAGTCTGCGGTGGGGACCCTGGCCCTTCTACGGGGGTCCGGGAGCATGCCCCCTCGGAAGAAAAATGTGAACCTTTAAAGTAAAATGCATCAATCTTCAAGAGGAAAACTACGGCTAAATCAACTGTGTCCTATGTGAGCTATTTAGAACTATTTTCTGGAATAATTTGGAGAAACAGAAATACCAAAAAGCAGAAACAAAAATATAAAGGTTTAAAAAATCCAGTCAGTCAGCCTTCCAATTTTTTTTTAAATAATCCCTTATCCCAAAGCTACTTTGAATTCTTCGTTTTGTTTTTATTGGCTCAACTCAATATAGGCCCTTGATCTGCGTTGCCCCGAACAATGTTATTTAAAAAAAAATAATAATAAATGCTGGTGAATGATAAGCCCCCTGATCTTCATAGGCCAAAAATAATGTGATTTTTTTCCCTTTTGTCTTTACTGGCTCATGATAGGCCCCTGATCTCCGTACACCCTCCCCCCTCCCCCTCTTTACGAAGATTAGGGGCCTATCATGAACCAGTCAATGATGTATTGTTTTAACTGACAATGTTCGGGCCTTCTTAGATTAGGGGCCTATATGGAGCCAGTTTTTTTTTATATGCCCCTGATCTTCATAGGCCCTGTGGCTTCAGCCCAGGTAAGCCCGTGCATTAAGGCGGCCCTGGGTACTTGACACATTCCCCTCTCATTAAAACCCAAAGTGACACAAACAAATACTAGTGACATTCTGTGTTCCACTAGGCGCGAAGCTAACCTCATCACTATTCTCCAAAGCCTGCACATTAAAGCTTTTGCTACAACAGCGCTGTTAATCAAGCTGCTTGTATACTGGCCTTGTTGGACTCCCTCCAGAAACAACATTTCCCCCATTAGGGCCTCGGCCTCAACACGCTTGTGGCCAAAATGTGTCCAGAAGAGGATGTGGGTTTAGTCTTTAACATCAAACTGATGATACAATGATGATTGTGTTCTTTGGAAGGCCTGTGTGACAGATGTGTGGTGGGGGAAATGGGGATGTGTAAGTCGGTGGATGCTGCCTGTGCTGTGTGACTTCAGGAAGAGAAGTTGACAGCATGTCCCGCTAATGGATCTATTATGTAGTTTTAATACAGCATCCACTTTGAAGACAGCTCTAATGAGGTTAAAGGCCTCAGTATGTTTCAAATTAAGTATCCTTCAAATCAAAAAAATGTGATGACATATCGTCTGCACATCAATCCTCAGTAGTACTAACCAAGTTATGTGAAAAATATTATGAATGACTCACATTATTAGTCATGTTGAACGGGTAGCTACAACTTAACTTTGCAATAACAGAAATTATCAGTTAGGTTACTTGTTACTGGACCTACTATCATTATGATTCTATTGTTTGTCCAAACTCCACATCGTCTGTATGAAACCCTTATAGCAATAGAATATACGATATTGTTGTGAAGCACCAGTCTATGGTTTGGAGATATTTACTGACCAACAAAAACAAAGCCAGCGGATTACTGAGCGGAGACTTACTAGAGGCTAATGTTAGCAAGCAAGCTAGCTAGAAAAAGGAGGAAAATGGTGTTCTGATTTTTGATGGAAATCTGATCTATTGACCATATATGTAACTTGGTTCAATTATCTGCATTTACATCTACAGTATGCATGGGATGTGAATGCTGAGAGAAGTATAAATGCTGCCTACCTCCATACCTTTTGTGGACTGGGTTTTTAGTGTATACAGTGGGTTGTCTGTTTGAAAAAGTTATGTACATTGTTAGATTTAGCATTCAGCAATTCCACCATCGGAAAAGGGGTTTTCAGGCTTTGTAAGATGGATAAACAAGCACTTTATATGGAGCATGCTGAATGCTGACACACCATTCACCGTTTATAAGTACAGATAAACTTTCTAAAGTTTTCACCTCTTGAATTCTCTGTTTACATCCACAGTCACGTGGCAGAACAGGGTTTACAGAACCTTGATTTCTTCATAAAGCGTTTAAAGCAACACCATAAAGTCCCACCGCCTTAGTGTATGTGTGAGGCAGGCTTTTAACATAGCCACAACACATTGCTGAAAGGTCACTTTTTTTCACCCTGCTAATGAAAATGTCACAGTCTGTTGGACTATCGGCAGCTCCCCAAACACGCAGCCTCTTAAATCAGACCCATTTTGATTTGTTGCCACCGCATCATCCGCACAGAGATAAACATTAGGCCTTCTAAAAATGTTATACAGCGCTGTAATGGCGTGAAAGTTCCCCCAGAGCTCGCGCTCTTAAAGACAAGCTGAAGCACTTAGCGTTTAGTGGCGGAGTGAGGCCGTGGCACGGTGGGAGCGGCAGGTGTGTTTTAGGACTCAATAACATTGTGAAGATGAAACCCCATAAAGCAGAAGGGTCTGGAGTGGAAGTGAGTAATAGGGAGAGTGAGCTTTCAGTGCATCCCCTCTCAATTACATCAAGTGACCCAAAGTGTCCTTGTAAAATAGCACTGTCTCTGCCATTGGCCCCTCCACTGTGCCGGGTTATTTCTCCCAAAAGGAGATTACATTTTGACTGAGGTTGAATGTGAGCCCATTTTACAGAGAGGGGGGTGAGGGGGGAGAAGGACATTTTAATATCAACACTTCAGAATGTGTGCTTTGCAAGTCATCACAACATGGCATCATAAATGTTTTACCTGTTTCAATATTTTTTGATTTTTTTCCCTCCAAATTAGACAAAGCTTAATGTACTGCCGCACTATATCAGAGTCCTGATTAATGTCTTGTTGGTAAATGAGATCTTGTTGTAAATTTGTCTCTTTTTCCAGGAGGAAGTGGAACATTTTAGTATCTGTAAGTCAATGTTATGATAGATGCCACATTATGCACACAGTTCATTAAAGCACAGCGTGTGTCATCATCATTCTTATTTCGCTGTGGGAACATTTTTCTACTTTTTCTTCCAAGGTCTACATTATTTATACGTTGAAGCAAAGCTTAGAGAACTCAGCGTTGAAACACAGTTTATTTCTCATCCGACAAATGAGGAGCAGTGATGTAGTGTGCTCGATAATTATAATGTAGAAGCAAAAGGGTTTGTCAATGCGTGCCAGTGTCATTTGCAGGGATGTAAAATGTTGTTTAATTCACAATATTAACAAAGTGAGACCTCCAGATTCTGTTGCTTTTTCTCTGGAAATCAAACCTTTAGTGGTTGGGAATTAAAACAATACCTTTTTGCCGTTATGTGCCACATCTGGTTAAAGCTATAGTGCGTAACCTTTTCATATAGATGACTGTTGGTTACATTCAATCCATTGCCAAATGAGTTGACACAAAATTCCTTAAGCCTATCTGCTCCACAAAACTCTCTCTGTATTTCTCAGTATGGCTGAGGTTACAAACTGATGTCGCCCCCGACACTTGCGCAGGAGCTCAGAAAAATCCCAAGAAGCGACTGAGAAATGTTTCAATTGTTGATTCTACTTCTAAGAAAAAAACTTGTATGTAGAGCAGAAGGAATCAAATCAATGCGTGACAACCGAATGCTTACCTCATTTAGATGCATTTGTGTTGTTGTTACTACTCAGAATTCATCATGGGGAATCAAAAGTTACACACTATAGCTTTAAAATGTCTCACATTTTAAACTTCGGTTAAGCACGTTATGTCCTTTCAGTAGTCTCTGTGTTCAGTTATATTTTCTGAATGTGAGCATTGAAGACCTTGACTGCAGACAAGTGAGCCGGTGAAACATGAATTTTGCAACATTCGCCTTTATCGTCTATCTTTTGATGTTGCGCTCAAGGCCACTTGACGCTCTTGCAGCTTTTCTGTACATGGCGCTCACAGTAAAAACCAGGCACAGAGCACATCTGACTGTGGATGATTTGTTACGCTACAGAGATTATTCCTCTGAAATTTCATTTCATGAAGTATTTTATTTGTAGTCACTTCCACCAAACTATTGGCTCAACAGTTGATTTTAAAACAACCTCACTTAGACAGGCTGTTGAATCAGAAACCCCCTCCTCTATGATATTAACGCTAAAATACTGATACTGATATAAATCAGTTGAATGTTCATTTTAAAATATATTTAATTAATTTTTAATTTATCTATCTGCCCCAAAAGTCTTACTATGCATTAAAATATTTACTCAAAGTGACTACTTGGTTTAAGTGATTATCAATATTTAAATGAAAGCCCTAACCAGCCTTTGCCCTAATCTGAACCTAACCAAAGTGCTTGAGCTACCTAATCTAACCTATGACAGGTACCAGGTTGTAATCCCCATCCACTCTGTCCACATCTCAGTGACTTTGGAACAGAAACAGGTACTTTACGATGTAAAAGTGTCCACATTTAAGTTTTTAAGAGTAAAGTTGATATGAGCTGTTGTCTCATCCAAGTGGGCTGTGATAAGTTTTATGATAACTTTATTTATACAACACCTTTCAAACCAAGCTTTCAAAGTGCCTCACGATAAAACAATAATAAAAGCCAGCAGAAAACACAACATGGACAAAATCTGAAACTGGATAAAATGGTTTGATAAATATCCTAGTTTTAGAAAGATTCAAACGATAAAAACTAAAATACATGAATGTACAAGGGGCATATGTGCAAGGTAAAAAATAAAGAAAACGTACAAAAGTTTAAATAGTGGCAATTAAAATTCAAAAGAAAAAGCCGATAAACGTGAGTTTAGAGAAGAGACTTAAAGAAGGTGACTGAGATACACTGCCCACACTCCTCACTATTTGTTTGGGAAGGTGAGCAGCAGCTACTCTTCATTGTTGTGGAAATGGTTATCCTCATGCTAGAAGTGTGGGCTTGGTCAGCTAATGTGCATGAACACATGTCTCCAGTCTTCGCCAAGGAACAAAGCCTATAGAGTGCTGGCCTTGTCTCCGGCCTGTGTGCCTGTGTGTGTGTGTGTGTGTGTGTGTGTGTGTGTGTGTGTGTGTGTGTGTGTGTGTGTGTCAAAATTGCTTTTCCTATGTCTGTGACAAGAGCTGAGCCTGAAGTGTCACAAATCCTTCCGGCATCTGCACTGGCAAACACAAAGTGACATCGCCATTATATAAGACATCACTTCAAAACTCAGCCCTTATGTTGTTGGTGTCTCCCTTTCACATGTATGAGTGTGTTATTAAGTCTAGCATTCATTAGAAATAGAAAGCGTTATTTAAGGTGGAGTCAGCAATTCTGGAGAATGCTTGTTGTCAATTTTTGTTGTTTTTGTCAAAATCAGTAAATATCTCCTCACGATCCGCTACCTGTCCGTACTGTGTGTGTGCTGAAAAAAAATCCAGTTTTAATAAAGAGCCTAGGCTCTGTAAACGTGCATTTTGCTAGCTACGGTGCTTTGTTTACATAGAGTACTTGTTTAAAGAGCCTAGGCTGTGTATTAACATTGGATAGCTTTTCACAAACACACAGTACGGACAGGGAGCGCAACATGTGGAAATATTCACTGATTTTGACAATGACAGATTTTGGAATCATCGACTCCACCTTTAAGTAGAAGCAGAGTTATGTTTATTTAGCAATGTTGGTAAAGAAAAGAGAGCAAAAGATTCAACCTGACAATAAGTAAGATGTCACGTTCATGAGCCCTTAAGTAAAATCTCCCTTTCCTAACCTGCTGACACTGCAGCAGGTAATCTCTAATTGCCTGTTCACTATGCCAGGGGGAAGCCATGCAGAGTAGCTACCCACATTCTTTAATTAACTGGGTGTCCTAAGGCCTATGTGTGAACTCATTGATCGGGGGTAAATGGAGACATGTCTGGAGGATGTGTTGCGTGTTTGGTCATGAGTGAAAGGGTACATGTAAGTGAATATCGATTATTCTTTGTCAGGATAAGCTGCTGGCGATTATGGTGGAATTGCATGAGCACACGGCTACTTTACATACCTCTCAAGTCCAATTATTGACAGAGCCGTTTTAGTAGGTTTTAGTCAGAGTGTGGTTGTCAGGCACAGTCTGGATTTAAAACTTGCATTTGAAGTGTATCTGTGGCATTCGCGTGTTGCTCAAATATTCCACACATACATGTTCTCTTTATAGTGGCATACTTAAAAAGATTGTAGTCTGCATCATGTAAACTTTTAAATTTGTTCTGCTATTCTGTTCTAAAGTGCTGCTTTTCATTACACAGGCTGGATTACGCAACTGTCCTGAAGGCATGTTAACCACTTTTAAAGGGGTTGGGCTAACTTGTAAGTAAACAGGTGTCTTTTATACACCCATAGAAAGCAGATAATGAGCAACATAGGCATTCATATACATCCATGTGTTTGTCCAATGGATGAATCAATAAAGTCCAATATTCACTCTCCACTTAGCTCTGGTTTGCTCTCCACTAGCTCCAGAGGGAAATATCTGTTTATTCAGTTGCTAAATGCACCACTATGCCAGATTGTTGCTTTAACTATGTCTAAAAGACTCCATATGTAACTGAAGAAAACAGCAAAGGACATGAACCCAGCCATGCTCATTATTATCGTCTGTGGTTATTCAATTTACAAACCCAAAGTCTGGACTTAAAATATCCAGTGAGCATGTCTTTGACACCACTTTCAGCACGGAAGATATGAGATATTTAAGCTGTTTAAATAGGATGGTATTTTTATTTTCAGATGGCCAGGTGCCTTAAAATATGCCGCCACTCTGAAATGGAAATATTTTGTAGAGATAATTCAACCATAAATATACAAAATGTAACCACATTTATTACAACATTTTTCATGCCAAAAATATATATTTAAAAACATAGTATTTATTATTGTTTCTGATTAAATTAATAATGTTAGCGCATTTCCCTCCAGAGAAGCCAGGTGAACTTTCCTTGTTGATAGATAGATATTGACTGCTTTCTGTACATTGGTTATGCATTAGTACATATTTAATAGTTGGCCTGTGAGTTTTTGTTGTTGTTGAAAAGTCTTTTAGTTAGATTTTAGCTCAGGGCAACCCCGCAAGACAGGGCCTCAGGTGAGGCACATAAGTACATCAGTAACATTCCCCATCCATATATCCCCAAAAGGTCATTTAGGTCTTCTGCCTAGGGCCTTCTGTTGGAACTGTGTAACACTATTCCTTTAAAGTACGCTAAAAGGATTCTGAAAATATTCTTAGGAAGCAATTGCAGACCCATCTATTCAAATTGGCCTTTATCTCACCTTAAGATGTCTCTTAATTGTTCTTTTTAACTTTTTCACAATGTTATTCTTTCTAACACGCAGTTGTTACTTCAGCTTTACCTGTCCACATTCCCAGTGATTGGTCCAATGCTTGACTGGAACCAGTTACCACCAGCCACCCTCTGGGATCCAAAGTCAAGACCCCAACTATCCCTACTCTCTGCAGACCCATCATTTGTAAATATGAATGGCCATTAAAATAGAACCATACATCATTGAATATATCTTTCTTATTATGCATCAAGGAAGGACATTAGCTTTTCAGCAGACAATACATATTCATTTAGGCATAAAGGTACAACACTCAAGTTTACATTTAGAAAAGTAAATTCCTTTCACTTACACTGTATTGGTTGAGTGGGTAGCCAGTCTAGAACTCAGTTACTTTTGACCTGCCGCTTTTTCAAGTCAGTTGTAGCCTCCAGCATCCAGCCACAGCCTGCTGCCTCAAACCAAACCTGCATTCTATTCTCAATCAGCAACAGTCTAAGCATCTCATTGCCACCTCATACAGCCAAGAAAATAATTTGATGTCGGTCTAAACATCAGCCTCCTGTGAATTCCTTTTAAAGCCCACACTGCAGCAATCATTGTCTTTCACAATTTTGGTATGAGACTTGATAGATTTACAATACATTTTCTCCATCCACCTTGAGTGTGAGTTATGAAGGCAGACGAGACTCTCGTTTGAGCTGCTCAGAGAGTAAATCCTGATCATCATCGTGCGATCATTAATCACTGCAGCATCTTCTTATTCCCTCATGTACTGTAAACGTCGCTTGAGAGCAGCAATAAGATGCATGATTAGGGCAGACAGGAAGTCTGATCTTCTTTGTTAAAGGTCACACATGATGCACTTTTTCAGCTTCAAAATTGTAATTTGGGTTTCTACTAGAATCTGTTTTCATGGTGTAGTGTCCAAAAAATACGTTACATTTCGCACAGTGCCATTGTTGAATCTCCTCTTTTCAGCCTCTGTCTGAAACGCTCTGTTTAAAGCGCCTATCTCTTTAAGCACTGCCTTTCAAAAAAAGCCCAGTCTACTCTGATTATAACCTTATTGCCGGTTTTAAATTAACTGGCAGTTAGATTCAGGGGTATCTGGAGATGGCTCCTCCGCTTGTGACATCATATGGGGGGAAACAAATCTGAACACAGGTTTTCAGAAAGGTGGAGGGGGAGATAAAGAGAGAGAGTAGTTTTTTTCATACTTTGGGGGGTCTCTAGTCACGCCTGGGACCCATATTAATGTTGGAAAACCATCAAAAAGTGTATCTTGCATAATAGGTGACCTTTACATATAAATTGATGTTAATTATAAAACATTTTAATTCTTGCTCAACTTGATTTATTGCAGTCAGAAAAACACAAAGGAGGAGGATTAATGTTCCCTGACAGCTCTTATGTCTCCAGTTCCCCTCTCTGCGTCCCATTGCAGGATCCCATGATGGCAAAACTTCCTCTCATGGAACACTCCACTTGAATCCATTCATCCATCATTCTCTTTCTCTCTTGCTCGTTCTCTCGCCTTGTTGCAATGCATCCTTGAAACATAATGTCTAGCCACTCCCTGTCTCTGTCGGATTGATCTCGGGGAGGGGGCTTCGGCTTCAAAAATCCAGTGGGTGGAGCTACACACTGCAGTCCGTTGATTGGTCGACAGAATAATCATTTCCGTGCAAGTGATAAACCACTGTGTGTAATCAACGCGGCAAGAGTGAAGAGTCTCGTGTTTAGAGAAAATTGTCTGTGAACATTTTTCATCTTCTTGAATTCATCAGCGGGCTACACAGTGTAGACAAGTTTTAAAAACAATTTAGACCCGTCACTCGGCCTAACATATTTTTTTAAATGTCAAAAACAAACCCTGATTTGACATTTGATAAACTGGATTACCATTCTATCTAGAGTGTTTTTCTCTCCACATTTTGCTTTTCTCTACAGTGAAGAGAGAAAAATCTAATATGACCACAGGATCCCATGATGGCAAAGCTTCCTCTCATGAAACACTCAACTTGAATTCATTCATCCATCTGTCTCCTTGCTCTCCTGCCCGTTCTCTCGACTTGTTGCAATCAATCCTTGAAAACAGAATGTCTAGCCACTTCCTGCCTCTGTCGGATTGATCTCTGGTGGGCTCTGGATTTTTAAAAAAAGCCAGCCCAGTTCATCATGTCACCCCTGTGCCTTACATTACAGAGGAACAGATAAGGAGAAAAATGAGACTGATCTCCTTCTTTCTTGTCTTTCCTATGTTAACCATCAGCTATCCATGGGTCCCAACCGCCATCACACCCAGGAGATTGGATTGGTTTCCCCCCTTGTAGAGGACACCTGAACTGGGAGGCGAGAGGAAGAAATTTGGTCGGGTGTAGTAGCTACGAGTTTCTTACTCACCAGATTGCTGTTGCACTGTAAAAGTGTGGCAAAGCCAAGAGGCTCCCAGTAATGAGCACTGCGCTGGCCCAGGCACTAAGCGGGATATTTTCGTCCTCAATCCATCTGGTGGGAGCATTTTTCAATATTTTCTGATGTCCCAAAGAAAGCTGTTCTTCGTCTCATCTTTGCTACCCAGGACAGAATGCGCTGTGATTTGAACCGTGAAGTCCTTATAGAGCGACTGTCTTTTGTTGATCGAGAACAAACTGGTAAACACGGTGATTGTGCTCTTCCAATTACTGCTCTCTGTAATGTCAGAACATTGCCTGAGAGTGTAGGCCTGAGGGAATGTGCACAGTGGTGTTTGATATTGACTAGGGGGAGAGTTTTTCTCTCTGTGACTCTTGTTTCAATAGCAAACCTTTAGCTCCCGCTGTTTGAGGAATGAGTGTGAAGCCTGACAGCAGAGGATGTTGAGGACAAACCGCATGTAAAGACACAGTGAATTGACTCACGCAGCAGGTCTGACGCAAACATCACCACCTTGCTCGACAAGAACAAATCAAATAGGTGAATTATTATTCACATCTGTCTTCTGTTATTGACAATAAGGAGTAGACATTCTATATATCCATAAAAACCAAAACAATAACTTATTGTTTTGGTTTTTACGGATGTATAAAATGTGTACTACAATTCTGCAGTACTCAGGAACACTGTAAAAATAATATATAAAAACAAATATATAGAAAAAATGCCACTACAGCTCTATTGACCCTAAAGCTCCATCTGTAATCTATTACATTGAAAAATTCAATACATCGGAAATAATATCAGAGTCCAGTATAAAGTTTAAACACACATAAAAACACAGAAATATGGGTAAACCATAGATTTTTTCCAGGCGAAAGTGACATTTTGTGAAACCTCAGAGTTTTCATTTGATGGACGTAACAGAGTTTTGAAATAAATTATGACCTTTTTTCATGCGGTCACTAAAAATCCCTTTTTTTAGATCATCTTTGCAGGAAAAGGTGGTCAGTTATCAGCTGTATAGAAGTTGATCCAGGCTACTGCCACAGTGAGGAAATGATGATTACTAATGTTCGTTTAAGTGAACAAAAGGAAATATTACAGAGGTGTTATACCACATCCACCACAAGCCATGTGACAACAACAAGAATGTTAGACAAAGTTAGTTTCTTCATTAGTAGTAGTTAGCAAACAAAATCTTCTATTTGAAGTGATTTAATGATGAATTCAGATACCTTTTCCCGGATATTATAGAACCTTCTATTTGAAGTCGGAGTCTCTGACTATGAAAGCAATGAGTACAAATCAAATCAAATCATCAATGTTTTGTTCTGTGATGCAAAAAAAGTTAAAATGTTACAACAAGTCATACGGCAATTAACTCACTCTCTGACCAATGTGTGTCCTCAAAGGTTTTCAGAGCTTCTTTAAAGACCACCACAAAATAAAATAGGAAACAAAGGTCACAATCAACTCCTGCAAAATGATCCAGTGAAATAAAGCCCTGGAATAAAACCTTTGTTAAAGCTGGGGTAGGGGAGAACGGGGAAATCTGAGGCATCGGGTAATGTGAGCCACCCCCTGTATCTAGGCAACGGAAAACATTTGTGGTCATGTGAGATATGTTTTCAAGCCCCTCTCATTTCCCCATGGCCCTGAAAGAGAGGACCTCATGGTGCTGTGGTAAGCATGTTTTTTTTCACCAAAATAGGTATTTAGCATGTAAAAGTAAATTTTCTTGCTGTCAACTTTATCAACTGTTGTGCCAAAGCAAATGTATTCATGTAGAAAAACTTCTATCATACGTGTTGATGAACTACCAACATATAAAACCATGTGATGATATTAGCTAAAGATTAGCCTGAAATGCTAAGAGAGGTAGTTTTTTCTCAAATTGTGGTGGTGGGGGAAAGTGAGCCACTGTCTCACTTTCCCCCACCATGAGGCACAAGTTAAGTTTAGTCTTAAACATATTTTAATGTAATATTACATAACATATGTTTTATTGTAATGTCATACACATTGTAGAAAAGCCATCATGCCAAGGAAATACACCAGGAAGAAGACCTGGGGCAACCACACGGAAAGAGCACCTTCTCATCTTTCCCTGTAACCTTCAGGGCTGGAATGTAGATGACAGGCTGATGTTATAATCCAGTTGGGTCTTCTCCTGTGTTCTGAGTCCCAGGCTGTTCTCGCTGGTTCTGATTTTCCTATGCTTTGACCCCAAGACACAAGCTGGCTCTACCGGTCCTGTGTTCTGACCCCCAGACTGTGTTCTAATCTAACTGGTTCTATATTTCATTTGAATCTTATTAAAACCTTTTGAATTATAATGTGTTGTATTTGATTTTGTTCAGAGTTACTTTCAAGTGTTTAGAAAATTTGCTTTGCTTAATTGACCAAACCCCATCATTCTTTTAGTCCGGCATTAGTTCTGGAATGTGTGGCTAGCTTTCAGGATTCTAACTGTTACAATATGTGTTGTTATGGTAGTTTCAGAGTGGAAAAAGTAAGTGGTTCACTTTACCCCCTTGATTTTTCTGGTCTGTCTCAGTTTACCCCACAGCTGGGGTAAAGTGAGCCACATGACAACTTTTTTTAAAACAATCATATTTTCACTGCCCTTTGTCTTGAAATAATTCTGCTAATGCCTTCTAGGAAACATCCTGAATTAATGGGAAATGTGTAAATTTGAGTGATAAATCATTTTAGCTCGCTTAGAGGGGAGCAAATGTAAAAAGTGGCTCAGATTACCCCGTTCTCCCCTATATGATTTCTGATTGGTCAAAGTTAACATGAGCTGACACTTTGACCAATCAGAGCGAGGCTCCGATTCTCTGTTCTTATTTGCTGTTGGGACTGTCCATTCACTTTGGCACGACTTTGTTGGTGTAGAGCGTGTCAGGAAGGGACCATAGGGGAGGGACCAAAGAGAACAAGTGGAGCGGTTGACGTATTTGGATTCGAATCTCTATCCCAACTGCCATTTTCTCCCCAACTCCTCCACCCCAGCTTTAAGCTTCATAATGTTAGATTGTTATAGAAACTGTCGTAACAGTGTTTATTCAACAATATGTTTGTATGTTTTGGGGACTAAATGACACTCAGGAAATACAAATATATAACAACAAATACAGTAGGCCTATCTCAGACATGTTTCTAACTAAAAATTAATAGGCCTATATCCTAACAAAGCAGCAGGATTGAAGCATGTTTCATGTGAGCTAGGCCTTTGCCAATGATACAGGATAAAAACACCCAATAAAGTGGTGTTGAAAGAAGATTATTGTATAAAGACTATTGTGAGTGTGACCAACAAACTAATCCTGCTTTATGAGACATTTTTAATTTTATGCAATAAGTTTTTCCACAAACATGTAAAATATGAAACTATTTGTAAATATGAGAATAAGCCACTAAGATTCTCATTAAAGACTTCATATTACAAAAGTTAAAAAGCTGAGTGGGCACTGTGGTTCATTTTCAGAAAATCTGAATACAACATCCACATTAGTGAAGAGCAACGTAGGCCTACAATAGCGGCAGGTGTAGGCCTATGCGTTTTGGTTTTTCCCCCCATGGAGATCGTTCTGTGTTTATTGTGGCGGGTGACAGAAACAACAGCAGTGACGTTTCATGACAGCTTCGCCGCCCCAAACTAGTGCATTCTGGGTCCAACCCAAGATGGCTGCGCCCTTGCAGAAGTGCTGAAGAAGTGCCTCTCCGGAGAAATTATCGGGAATTTGTGTGTTTTCCGCCAAAAGCGTCCAGCCGAGTCAGCCACCGGGGCAGCCGGATTGTAGGAGAGGACCACGCGACCCCAAGCAATCGCTTAGTGTGGGTCAGTGCTTCGTGTGGCTGTGGCAGACTGTCCGTGTGAAGATGGGCCTCGTCTCCAGCCCCTTCCCATAGCGGAGCGCCGTGGGGAGAGGAGCCGCAGATTCCCCTGCAAGCACGCGCCCGTCCAGCTCGGCTTTGACGGCTTTGACATACTCTACCGGCTGTGGACACTGCCCTACAACTTTCTCACGAGGATTGTTTGCGCTACGGTGTCCGTCATCGTCCGGAGACGGAGAGGAAACTCAGCCCGGGTCGATAGTTATTCCACCGCACCAAGGTCTGTAGTGCACGCACCACCACCACTAGCGCCATTTCTACACATCTGCTCCGTCTCACTTGTCTCTATATGCTCATGTAGTAGTCTCGCAAGCAGCCCCTAGGAAGAAGCTTTAAATAGCACGAGCCACTCTCGCACTCTGACAGACAGCTGACAGCGATAGCCAGCGCGCGCGAGCTGTCAAATTGGACGCGCTAGTTTAGCTAGCACAGAGCTAGCTTCTGGCCGGTTTTCATTTCTAACTGTACTGCCGGCTGCTTGCTAGAAAACGGCTCCTGACGTGGAGACAAGTTTAACATAGGAACCTAACAACCAGGCCGTGTTCACTGGGCGCACACAACACCTCCTACTATAGCCTACCGTCTGTGTCTTGGGCAGCGTTCACGTGGCCAGCTCCAGGTGATATACTCTCCGCTAAAGTTACCTGGGTGCTCCTCTAAAGAGCCATTCGGCTGTCATTAAAAGCTCAGTGTTTTCCTGATGGCTGCAGATGAGTTAGCGTGCTTGGGTTCAGCAGCTGTTATTGTTGTTGTGTTTTTTGTTCCACAGCTGTGCCCTAAACATGACTCATAACCGTCATCACATGAACTGAGGGAAGTCTCTTTGGTCATAATAAACTGGATTCTCAGATTTTAAGTCTTGATAGTGTCATAATGTTTTCAATTCAAACCAATGTCATCAATGGTTTCCTTTTTTCTTTTTTGCATCCACTAAGTAGGCTAAATAAATTCACTGCTGGTGTTTCATTAGGAGAGAAACAGAAATCTGTGCACTTCATTTGGCCAATCATCATGTTGCAGGCTTTCGATGGAAGCAGTTCTTGAAATAATCACAACAGCACAACAAGTCCTTTAGATGAAAGTTAGGAAAAGTGGAGTGTGTGATGCCTATACTTTCTTTTTATGAACTTTCTTAAAGTAGCCTATATTGGAAATGTGTCTCCTATGTTTTTTTTAAAGAAAAGAGCCCAACCTTTAAAATGGGTACTGTTTGATTTACCAGGAATAATATTATCAAAAAATTAGGGCAGTAGGAAGCCAACCAGCTGCTGTCAGTGCTTAGAATTTTTGGATTTCGATTACATTTAGCCAAAAAAGCATGAAGACAAGACACCTGTACCTAATTTTTAGTGTGTTTTTAACTGTTTTACTGTTATTTTTATAAATGTTTTCTTTTCAATCCATCCACCTCATCTGAGGTACTGTATATTTGTCTCATGATGGTTTGAGGCCCTGTAGAGTGGCCGGATCACAGACTCTTTGGCTCTTTCAATGTTCCACATCGTCATCCTCCTGCCTGCTGTTTTTGTTCTAGCGTACACATGCTTGCTGGTGGCATCACTACCATCCCAAATCAGAAACATTGGTTCATTCCCCCATTTCAAAACACATCTGTTTAACACTGCCTTTTGCGTTTGAAGTCAATTGCTCTGCTTCTTTCTGTTGTTTTTATTGTTGCTTTTAGTTAATATCGCTCACTACTGCTTTTTAAAAGTTTTAAATGCCTGTAAGTTGTCCTTGAGTGTCGAGAAAGGCACCTTTAGATAAAATGCATTATTATCATGCAGAGAAAACTAATTATTCGTGAAATTGATGGATTTATTTAATATAAATCAAGAATCAGGATACAAATGTCAAGATATTCTAATACAGTATTGTTTTTCATGTTTGGTGCGAGGATAGGTTACCAGCCACAGCCTAAAATGACCATGTTGTTTCTAAGTATCTGTGTTTATTAACCAAAGCTGTCCTCCCCCATAGGGCCCTGATGAAAATGGACTCAGACCTGCTTCCGGCCGTGGGCCTGGCAGAGGAAGAGGAGGCCGACATGAACGACTGGAAACTTTCCCTGGCCTTCATGAAGAAACGGCACTCAGAGAAGATTGAGGGCTCCAAGGCTTTGGCACAGAGCTGGAGGATGAAGGACAGGGTAATGTCTCTCTCTCTCTCTATCATTTATTGTAATATCTGCAGTCACTGGGCGGGTTAAGGAGGATGCTTCCTGTGCTGAGCTGTGGTTGGGGTTTGACAGGCCTCTCCCGATACTCTATTATTTTTTTAGAGGCCAAAGGCTGGTGATAGTCTATATTTTTATTATTGTCAACAAATCCCATGACGAAATCGAAACAGACAAAAAAAAATTGCCCTATTGACACATATTGTCTGTGCACCCGAAGCTCCATTGTTTTTTTTAAAGGTGTAAAAACACCACGCCAATAAGGCACATTGTTGCACTGGACTTTATTACCATGAAAACACACACCACACCCACACCCGCACATGCACACGCACACACGCACGCACACACACACACACACACTAGTTTATTTTGAGTTGACCTCACATACATCATCCTGTTGTTGTATCAATCCAGCAATGAAAGTAGTCCTAAATAAGTACGCACTTTGTAATGTAGCGCTTCGTAGTTGATGCACCACAGCCGGAAGATGACAGAAGTTTACCATACTCTAAGCTGAGCTGTTGTGCAGTAAGAGGCAATGGTGGTGCTCATGATTGGTCGAAATTCGAAGCCGGATTCAGCGAAACCAAATGCACCCATGCTACTCGCTGTTCTCCGAGGGGACATCGCTCTTCAGAACAGCCCAGCCGCAAATCATTGGCCATACCCCTCGTCTTTATTACACTGCCAATTCATTTTATTCTGCTGGAGGCTACTCTGGCCTACACTTTAATAGAGGAACCCTCAAAGCATTCCCTCATGAATGGCCATAGTGTATTTCAGCCTACCATAAAGCTGTCGTTTGGTTCCACTGCAGTGCTACCAACCTGATTTCTCTCATTGCCTCGTGGCTACAGAGAACTATCGTAATAATAATGCCAAGCGCTACGTAGTCATACATAACCCTCACAAACGTCCCATTGTAGAAAATTCACCCAAATGAAAATGTAACACCTCGACGCTGTTAGGACATCAATGGAATTACACTGCGGTGATTTAAAAGAGGTAATAAGAGCTGGCTGAAATGGGCCTTACCTTTTCAGAAACGTCATGCTAAATCCACTGCGCACCATTCTTCATTGCTCAAAGCGTTTTCAGGCCATAGACCCCCATTTCTACTTGCGGGAGGGATATGTGCTTTCACATTTCTAGGCTAAGAGACTGAAGAGAGCTTTTTGTGTTTTATGTGTAGAAAAATGTGGCCTTGAATTTTAAATGTTTTCCTTGGTTGGATCATTCTTTTAAGATGGAAGTAATTGCATAATGATGGATTTGAAAGTTATTTTCCAAGAAGTCATCTTTTCATGAATAATGTGAGTGGGATATAAGCTTGCTTTGTGCGTACTTTAACTTAATAAGGACGGCTCCAGGGTTAGTTAGTTAAGCATTCATTTGTGTTGTGTCATTTTGTACTGCACAATGCCCAGAAGTTCAATGCAGTATCTTGTCGTGTGGAGCGTATTGTTGCAGACGTAATAATCTGATGGATCACACAAGCGCAATGACAGACACAGAGTGGTATGTTCTTGGCCTCACTGACTGTGAGCCTGTCCAAGCCCACCTGCTAGTTTGGTTCATGTTTTTGCAGCGGGGCAAAGTGCAGAGGAGCTGGCTGAAGATCAGAATACAGACCAAATAGTAATGTATTGTGATTTTAAAATCCAAAAATCCACTCTGAGACAATCACAGCACTTGTCCCACAGCTTTGAATGTCCAACATAAACAGGCATAATACTGAGTTCTAACTGGCCTGTCCGACGCATGTAGAAGTGTGTGTGGTTATTTTGGAGCTGCCTCGTGTCCTGTGCAGTGTGTACATGATTTACTGAATAAACTAGTAAACATGGTGGACAGTGTAATGGAACTGTTGATGCTGCAGATTTTGAAGTCACGGTTAACCTGGCGTGACATTTTAGTCGTCTAACGGTTTAGACATTTTTGTAAATGTTCAGACCTCTAGTTTAGATGGTTTAGTTAATTTGGGTTTTAAGCCCTGTTTTTTTTTATTGCTGCCTGCATTTGCTTCAAGTATGTTATTCGCTCTTGTTGTCAAAATCACAAAAGCTGTGTCAGTATAGACACTAGGGCTGGGTGTCGTCAAGGACTTCGCGATACGATACGTATCACGATACACTGGTCACAATACGATATATCACGATATATTACGTATCTTGATATATCACGATATATTGCGTATCTTGATATATCACGATATATTGCGATATTCCATAAACAAGTTGCCTTGTCAAACATAACAGCACAACATATTGATAATTGCAAAGACAAATGAAGTCAAAACTATTTCATTCACAATTTCCTTTACTATTTTCTTCCTTTTTTTTGGTTTTGGCAAATGATCAAACTGCATCTGCCATAACATCAAAATAACAAATCCAATTCACTCTTGTACTAACTGTACAGGACACACTGAAAATGAAAACACATCAGTGTGCTTTTGTGACACAGTGAATCTTAAGTATTCTTATAAACAAAACTGATTTAACTTCAATAGTCAGTATCCTAGAGGCTCAGGCCTCACAGCAGACATGGGTTTGAATCTGACCCGTGGTTGTTCTCTGCATTTCATTCCCTCTCTGCCCCATTTCATATCTGTATCTCTGCACTGTCAATAAAGCCTTGAGGAAAAAAAAAAAAAAAATCATAAAAATATTAATAAAAAAAATATTGATTTTTGGTTATAAAAATCGATACTGATATCGCGAAACTAAGTATCGCGATATATTGATATTTCGATTTTTTGACACAGCCCTAATAGACTCTCGCTCTCACCCTCACCCTCACCCTCAACCTCAACCTCACTCTCACCCCTCCTGTGCACCTAGCATACTCCAACATACCTAAAGGTTGGAGTGCTGTTTGCACTAGTTATGGTGCCACTTCCACTAAGATAGGGTCCAGAATGATAATCTGACCATTCCCTTATAGAGTACTTGCAATATAATTGCTTTGGCTGATATGTTAGGATATCGAGCGAGTTGGTATGCGAACAGCTAAGCCTGGCGGGAGGAGTGTGCAGTGTGAGGCTTTATGAGTGGACTGTAAATGATGTTCTGCATTGTGGGAAATCAAAGGTCTTGCTCTTGGAGACATGCGCACACACACATACTCAGTGTTGTCTATGTATGGACGCAGGAGGAGAGGGAGGGAGGCTGTACAATTACAAGGCCCATTGGTCAAAGTGTGTGTGTGTGGTTGCACACAGCTGTTTGTGTGCCCCACTCTGTGTGCAGTATGAGTGTGTGTGCATGTTTGCCGTCTCCTGTCAAGTGGAATCATGATAAAATGATTTTCAGCTATACTGTATAAAAATGCTATTAGTGTTGTTCAGAGTACAAGGCCAGGGCTAACTTCATGGCACAAGTTGCTCCTTTAAGGCATAAAAAAATGGACCAAATTGTTGATTTATAGAACTGTAAAGAGACAGCGAAGCATCATTTGTAACAGCAATTTTAATTGCAGCAAAAGGAGCCGAGATTATGTTTCCTTTATTGAGCTGCCAGACCTGCGGTGTGAAATGAAAGCAGCAAGCTTGGCAGGGACTGAATGAGTGGGATTAGGTTTGTAATGATTTAATATGGATTTTACATTTGAAAGGAAATTTGAAAAAATAATGCTTATTTAGTCAACGGCTGCTGTGCATTGTAGTTTTAGGCCTATTTTCATTCTTTTTCTCACAGTGAACATAGAGAACATGACACCTGTATGTTGAAGACAAACAATCATGTACCTCGACCTGATGACATAACTGTGGCTTCACAGGCTCTGGCTGTTATTGATCCACAGATGGGAACTTGGTTTTTTAGCCTGATAGCTCAACAAAACATCAACTGACATTGTAGGGTTGTAACAAACTCAAAGGTTTTGAATATAATAGTACAACTTTCTATGAATCACATATCTATAATGTATTATGGACCCCAGCATAATGCATTATGACCATAGACTGCATGAAAAAACCCAACCAGTTTCTGTCCAACCAGAGAAGCAGTATGAGGTAACCACCGTGCTGTAGCATAAACACTTCCACTGTCGATTCACTGTCACCACGTGGTGTTGAAATTGAAATGGATGGTGTGATTCTGAACATTATAATTGAGCTTGTCATGGTCATTCTTTTGACTGATGAGATTGCAGTTTTACTGCATTATTCTGGTTTATAGCTCTAAAGATGCATAATGCATGTAAGTAAGGGCTCATTAATTCATCTTTCTCAGTCAGATGCTGTTAAACAAGACGGTGTGTCTGTGTTCCTTTGTTTACTTCAGTGGTACAATCGTACAAAGTGTTTTTTTTGTAATTAAAAACAAAATGATTAACACCTGTCCTGCAGGGTTTAATTGGGAAAAGAACTAGAGGTTGTAAATGTACCCTGTTTTCACAGCAAACATGTTGACTTGTGACAGTAGCAGAGAGCACAGGTGTTACTAATAAATGAGGGTTCTATTCTAAGTGTTCCAGTGACAGCATGTCAGTGAGACAGCACGAGCAGTACCAAGAGCCTTCAGCCGTCCTTCATTTTATTATTCACACATTTTATTTTACTGTGCCATCATGGCAGTTAGGGCTGGGCGATATTGGCTAAAATCAATCAATATCTCAATATATTTCAAATCTCCATAGAGCACATCATAAATGCTCAATTTAATTTTTATTTATTTAAATAGTTATTTCAAAATGTGTCTGCACTAACGATGTATTAAATGAAACAACATCTTGTATATATTATTTTGTGCTTTCTATTGGAACAATTTCAAACTTGCACATGGCAAAGATTTTGCGCATTTTATTGTTTGTTCCACATCCTTCACTACTACACTATGGACCCATTCCAGTGCCATTTTATTTGGAAACAAATTTGTCCTACACCATCTTCTGTTAATCTGTAAATGGACAACACTAATATCTGCCATATCTCATTGACGACTGATATAAATGTACATGCAGGACAGGTTGTGTTCTATTTTATAAAATTTTTTGCCTACATAGTGTATACCTTTTTTTTAGTCAATTGTTCACAATAAACGGTGTGCATCTCCCTTAGTGCTTCCCATAATAAATGTGCTGCCTGGGTGTGTGACGTCGGACCAAAAACTTTGCGTGAAGTCGGGGTAATCGTTCGTACAGTGAAACAATCTGTGAACATTTTACAATAATGGCATGCACACTTAAACTGCTGTTTATGAAAGTAAAGTGTGCAGAGAAAGTGTGAACGTGAAACAGACTTCAGACCAGGTGCATAGCTGTGGGCCATATGGTCAGGTTTACATGAACTATAAGCTGATAGACATTACCTACTAGTAAAACATTGTTTAGCTTGTTTGCCAAGCAGCGTTCAGTGAGATGTATTTTTAAAGGCCACTCATAAGACATCATTTGAATCATGAGTACTATGGTTTTCTTTATTTTCATTTGCACCATTAATTTGGTCTTTTAATTTAAAGTTGTATGTGGCATCTAAATCACTACAGCCATGTTTAACTGATTGGACACAGTTGGTTTGAATTGCACTTCTTGGCAGTACTTTTTATTGACTTATGTGTGTGGTGAAGTTCTGTTATGCAAACATATGTTTAAACTACTTCCATTATCTTTGGGGCAACAAATGAGGCCAGTTTCACATGAATTGAGATTCATTAAACAGAAACACGTACATGGGTCTTTGTGCGTACAGACACAGTTTTGGTGGAGAATCAACCCAGAGTTTTATGCATCTGGCTCTGGTTGAAACATAACTGTAAAAGCTGGGTGTGAGTTGACGTATGCACCGCCATATGCACAGAGACACTTCTCTTCCCACCTATTTCCACCTGGGAAGCTGTGAGCTGTATGACGTCAGAGAGGCTTTTTTTACGCAAACCCTGAAGTCACCTCTTTCCACTCTCACATTGTAGCCACTTTAGAAACCCTGCCAGCATCCTGTCTACCTCTGATGCCCATTTGTGCCGGCCCAATATCCTGTCAGACCTAGAAATGGCTCTTCTGGGGCTTATTTTTAGGACTATGTGTGCGCATGGGGGGTGACTGTTCGGCTTATCGAGTGTGAAGGTGAATCAGAATTCATGAAATTACTAAGCCAATAACAAATGGAAAGGGATTTATAACTGTAAACTTTTTTTGTAGAGACCGTTGTACAGTATGTACTCTAGATTGAAGACTCTGGGAATGATCAGCAGGGGATACACCATCTTCTGAGTGGCAGTCGGAAGTTTGTCTAACAATATTCTGTACACAGCGTACATTTTTGATGCTGCCTAGCCTACCCCTCCAGTTGTAAATCGCTTTGGATGAAAGCTAACAGCGTGCTTTCATACTGTAATTTAAGTGTCCGGTTAGCAGGCTAAGTAATAGTTCCTAAAATACACTCAGTCATCATGGGAGGCAAGTGTCTGCTCCAATCAAAGAACATGCAACGGAAAACACTTTGTGATAAGGAACTTATCTCACAAATACATTGTCAGGGAAAACAAACAAATAAAGCATAGATATGCTAAAACAGGTGTGAACAAATTCACATCAGTGTTAATTTTGGCAGCAAATTCTGATTTAGTCTTAGTCTTAGTCTTTTGAATATCACAACATTTAGTCTTAGTCCTATTCTAGTCATCTGAAATCCTTTAGTCTAGTCTCAGTCAACTAAATATAAGCAGATTTTAGTTGACTAAATCTACAGCGGACTTTGTCGACTAAGTGTTTTTCTTCATTGAATGGTATTAAGGTTTGAATATGCAATACAGACACAGATTTAATGGTTTTAATACAAAACATGTATTCTATTTCATTCTTAATAATCTCACATACAATGAGTGTACCTGACTGGATTGAGGGCTGGGGGGGCTTTAAGAGCCTTTGCCCAGGGGCCCATTATCTCATGATCCGTCTATGAACCGACTGGATTCCACAATCTTTTTTTCTTTTTGCGGGGAGCATGCACGAGCATTATTTATAAAAATAGAAAATAAAGAAAATAAAACAAATAAGTGGGGGGGCCCCACACTAGGTCTTGAAACGGGCCCTGAGATCGTTAAGGCCGCCCCTGGGCAGCAGCAGCAGCAGCATGCAGTTAAGGTGCTGATAAAACTGAGCAACTGCGCTTTCCTTTAAGCAACACTGCTGCCGCTGTGTGTGTTCGGACTTCTTTTGCATCAAAGCCTTTTTGATAATAAAATGAGATGTTTTAATTGAACGCTGTCCATGCGTCGGAGTTGATTGTAACTTACTCGGGTGAAAACAGAAACTAACGGAGGGAGGCGGCAGTTTCACAGTTCATTTCCTATATAGTTGTGCAGTCAGTTTGGGGACATGGCTCTGTGTATTCAAGCTCGAGACATAGCCTACTACAAACAGATCGCGGAACTTAGCCATTCCCCTAGACAACGTTAACGGGCAGGATATCCCTGACTATCATTTTGTCCATCAAACCGCAGAGTTTTTCTGCACGTCGGCTCACTCCACCCGCTCACACTGGCGCGGTCTTCCGTCGATTTTCACTGACACAGGATTGCATTCGCTGCTTTGCACTGATTGGATTTCTTCTCAACTTGTCCCACAGTTCTGATTGGATCTCTTCTCCATTCTTCCCGCCCTAACAGTTTCGTCTCGTTCCTATTCGTAGACTATAGTGTCAGTTATATTCGTCTCAGTCTTCGTCATCATATATGCCTTTTTATTTAGTTTTTATTTAGTTTTCGTGCATGAAAAAGGTTAACTAACTTTCGTCATAGTCTACGAAATTAACACCGATTCACATATATTGTTGTGTAGACCTGTTTTCATCGAAGGATAGCATTGCAAAAAAAATCATCTTTCTTTTTGATAAAGAAGGAACTGTTTTTCCCTTCTTAGATGCTTCACTGTAAATCTGTCTTGCTGGTTCGCAAGTTGAAAGTTTTTAATGTTGTCCCTACTGTACTGAACTGTACTGTACCAAACTCGGTGGAAAGTAACGAGGCAATAGGAGTTAATCTCCTCACCAGAGAGATTCGAGAGGAACTTTGTGTCACTCTGGGCTCAGTTGTACCCTGCTGTGTGGAAACTTTGCTTGCGGGCTAAGGCCCTGTTCTCACGGTGAAAACGTGACAGTTTTCCCGTTTTTTTTTATTTTTTTAAACCCGTTCAGACACAATTTATCAGACATCTTCACCCGTACACATGTTTTCAGAGGAAACGGGACGAAATCGATGTAGTAAGCATGCCAGGCCAGCAGTTGGTAGTAGTAAATAGCATTTCCGGTGCATCCGGTGTCGGCTGTAAGAATTGAATAAAAAGGCGCGCCTGCGCAAGAACGATTCTTTTTCTCAGCTCTGTTCACAGCATTGGTGCAGCAATTCCATATTTTGTTGTAGGAGCGAGTGTCGTTGTAGGCACGATAACAAACTCATCAGCAACAGCACAGCGAATACAGCTTGGTGATCCGCCATTGTTGTTGTTGTTTTCCAACTGGCGCACATGGACCTACAAAGACGGCGAATGCCCATTTATCTCCAAACGCAATGCGCATGTGTGATGGTGGAGCCGTGGCTTCAGCGTTACCAGGGGAAATGGTTTCGGTGTTCCTCCCTGGGAGGTGATCTCAAAAACTTGCGGTTTCATGCCTGCGTTTGCTGTTTTCATGTACATGATATAGTGCAACCGCGGGAATTTTTCCGCGTTTGCACCGTTTCGTGTTGCCATGAGAACAGGGCCTAATATGCTGCTCAGTGTTTAATGTGAACTGATCCCAGCCCATGGAAATTCAGTAGTAGTATACTTGCTTTGTTTGGAGTTTGTTGTAATTACATTGTTGCTACAAGACTTTGTTAGAGCAGGATGTAGAATTGTCTGAGCAGTTTGTAGCTGTGTGAAAGTGGCTTGCGGGTGTTTTCTAGAACAATGTCCTTTCAAGAGATTACATTTTTTTTTTTAGTTAATTCGTCATTAATGTGAGATCCCTTATGAACTGGTTCACAACAGTCTGGATCTTTTCTATTTGATCAATAGTCAAATATTGAAGATAAGTTGTCCCAAGGTTTATTATCAGACGGACATAGCATGTGATTTTTTGAGTCAGAGGTGGCTCGCGCGTACACGCATTCATGGACACACACTCTCTCTACACTTATTTTAAGTTCTCTCATGTTTCTCCCTGCTGTTTTTTCCACAAATGTTTTGCCTCCTGGGTGTTTCAACACCCAGGAGGCAAAACAACAACAAGTAATTAAATCAATAAGTCGTCAATGTCCAAGGCCATTTGAATAATGTGCAATCAGACAGGTGGTCCGTGCGGCTCTATCTTCTGCATCATTAGTCGAATGAAATCAATGCACACAGTTCATTAGGCAGCGTATAGACTTTTTGCCACAGGGGCAGTGAAAACATAATATATTTGCAAGGCACAAAGAATAATTATATGCAAGTTATTGTTTATCACTGTCGAATCAATGCAGTGGGTTTGCCATGGTTAGTTTTGTGGGAAGCTCCAGCTTAATGACCACTTGTTAGCAAGCTTCCACTCCCTCTGTAGAAGAGATATCGAAGAAAAGAGGTATGTGATCCACATATTTATAAATCCTTTTTTTGGAAATTACATTTCTTCTTACACCCTTTGTATTTGGAGAGTATTCCAAATCCACAACTCTGTTAGGTGTTTTCTGGACTTTGAGCCTAAGCAAACAGTATCTGACCTGTTACTGGCAGCCAGCTACCACACACCTGGAGGAGATTGAAGCTCTCCAGCCATTGTAACGACCTTCATTTATTGCGGGCCTAACAAATGGAATAATCAAGGGCCATTGATCGACGCACAACTAGCGCTGAGGGCATCTTAAAAAGGGCGGAGAGGGAAAGGGCTGTAAAGTCCCCGAGCGTCCTCTGCAGTTATTAATGACAGGACGACGGCAACCAATTATATGCACAGGGCCAAACAGGAAGACACATGCACACATACATCTCAATTATCTTTGGCTCTCTCCCACCCTTCTCCGCTGTCGGTCTGTCACTTTTTACACACTTATTATCTTCACAAAGGGTCAGAGTCAGACATTGTGTGCGAGAAAGCGAAGTGTTGTGAAAGCGCATGCTCTTTTACTACTCTCACTATGTCTCGGTCTGTGTCTTTGTACTCTTCTCCTCTTGTGCCTTCTACTATATCTCCACACACAGAAACATTTCTTATTCAAGATTATGCGGTCCTGCACTACTGCTTTTAAATTTGTACTTTGGTTGAGCTATTACTCTCCGATTAATACTACAGTCAAATTTAAGAGGCCAGGGCTCATTTGATAAAGGGACCCTTATTATAGGTTAAATGGTGCTCGTTTCCACCGAGTAGAGCGGAGCGGTTCGGTCCGGGTAGTTTGGCTTTTCATTTGCCAAAAGTTGGGTAGGGTACGGTTTAAGCGCACCTAACCGCTCTGAGCCGCTCCTAATCTCAGTACTCCTCTGTAGGGGTAATGCTATACGGCGCTAACTTGTTTTATCGGCTAAAGCACAGCCGCACATATTCACTGAATTAACCAGGAAGTCCATTCTCCTGGTTTACTCTCCCCACGTCTTCTATTCCCGAACTGCTGTTATACAGCACCGGCTCCGCTGCCTGCAATAGGCCTACATTTTCCTCCTCTGTGTCTCTCATCAGCCTCTGTGTACAGTACACTGTTCTCCGACCGTGCCAATGTATGTGACGTCAGGTCAAGCCCAACGCTGATTGGCCAACGCGGCTAATCGACACGCGTAGGAGCGTACAAAGTTACATTTTTTGAACTCCGCGTGTAGCTGCGTATATACGCGGCTCATACGCGGCTAACGCAGTTTGAGGTTAGGCGCCTTGCTCAAGGACACAATGGTAGAGATGGTGGGCACTGTAGATGTAATACCAGCCACACTAATTTTTAACACGTAACAAAACAACTATTAAGTGGAGTTTTTTGCTTTAGTTCCTACATTGGCCCTATCACCAAAACAGTTCACATAGATCACTCCAGCTTAGTCTGCTTCCATTAATGTTTGCTTTACCTTAATGGGAACTACACAGCCAAATGAACAAGAGAGTCAGAGTGTGCATGGTAATATGTGAGATAAACAAGCAGATAAATCAATGAGAATAATCTTTGTGCATTCACACTCAAATGCAACGCTGGACTGCAATGATGAGCCTGCAGAGGAAAAGATCGCTCTTTTTCATCTGCATTAACTCTCATCCAAATGAATATCAAATGTATTATAAATGTCCTGGGTTGGTTGGATGCTGAACACTCACAAATCACTTTCAGCGGCGGTTTGTTTATATTAGGATGTTAATGATCTTTCCATATTGAGCCACTTAATCGTAGCCCTGGATCAAAACCAACCTGATGCCATTGTGCTGCCTTTAGGTTTAGTCTCTTGTCCTCACTTAAATAAATGAAAGGCTTAGCGTCTTCTCTAGAGAGTAAGCATTTCACCTGCCATGACAGTAACATCTTTTCTCTCTCTTTGGACGGTGCATTAATACGTCTCCGGTGTGAGCTGTCATTTTAGCTGTTGTCTTTTGAAGGGCAATCCTTGCCCCGGCTCTTTCCGGTCAAGCCTGTATTCTTCCTTGTTTATCTTTTAGCTATACATGCCTTTCCCCAGGGCATTGGTATCGATATTTTGCAGCCCTTGCAGAGCTTGTAGAGAACAGGCATGCTTACTTATGACTCCATTGCTTTGTTTTTTAAAAGGCCACACGGTTCATTTATTTAATATATTCTTTCCGTCAGACACGTTGGGAAAAAACCTAATAGTAAAGAGCTTAATAAACAAAATGGCGACCCTTGACCTTCCAAACACTTTGAACAGCTGAGATACACACACATATACAAACGAGTGCACACGGGGCCTCAACAGTGCAGTGAAAGATAGCCTGGAAGAGTGACGTTACCAGTTGACTCGAGCTCATAGTAAGTGCAATGAAACCCAATAATAATTAATAGCCCAAACTTTATCAATAGGCTACACCTGTTCAACATGCACACAAATGTACATGTAAAACATGGTTTTAATCTGCTCTGTCTGTCCACTGTCCATGCTAGCTCATCAACTAACTGCTATTTTTTTTTTTTTTTACAAACAGCTAAAAAGAAAGCTGTCTCTATGTTGTCCAACCGCTAAGCTTGATTTGCCACAGATCCCCTCCCTCTAGCAGCAGTACTACAGGTGGGCAGGCTTAGAGGAGAAAAGGAAGTTACTTTAATGGAAATAAAATAAATATTGAATGACTTCATTTTTGTGTATATAGTAAGTATTAGTGCATGGACACACCATAACATCAGAGTCAGACATTTAAATATATAAAGACTGCAATACATGAAATCCAATATAGCTAAGTAAAGAAATTATCACACAAAGCTGGAAAACTTACCTATCCTATTAGTGCTCTGTAGTTGGTTAGTTAATTGTTAAGATACCCAGTCTCTCACAGTCAGTAAGGTGCCTGTCAGTCAGCCACGTTCTGTGCTTTGTTTTGATTATTTTCGCCTGTGAAAATGCCATCTCACGGAGATAAGTGGAGCCTAAGTAGGCTTTGACCTTCTGTGCACAGGGGGAGGCTTATAGGTCCCTGAAACCTGCTGTCATTTGCCCCGACTTGCTTTTTTTATCGACACTTTGCATTTTAATAACTTCCATGTCAGCTCATTTTGGCTAAGAAAATGCATCCCTTTACTTACTATCTGATGGATGCAGTGTCAAAGAAAACGGAAAGAATGGGGTTTGTTTGTGATGGATTTGACAATGTCCACCCGATGTCATGCATTTCCTGAAACTGCCTGTCAAATAGATGTTAGTTTTCGCAAATAGCCACATATTGTTTATGTTTAGCTTGTCTCACATTCTGTGCCAGTATCTCCAATTAGGAAAGAGTGTCAGTCTCCCATTACTCAACTTTGGCCATGAATACATTAACAATACTTACTATATATTATAATTACTGATGGGCCCACCACTCGTCAGAGGAACCGCTGGGGTCGGGTGCGCTGCCTTATGGGTGGCAGTGAAGGGCGGGGACCACGACGGACCAGACCCGGGCGGCAGAGGCTGGCTTTGGGGACGTGGAACGTCACCTCGCTGTGGGGGAAGGAGCTGGAACTGGTGCGGGAGGTGGAGCGCTACCAATTAGATCTGGTGGGGCTGACCTCCACGCACAGTCTTGGTTCTGGAACCGTACTTCTGGACAGGGGTTGGACTCTATTTTTCTCTGGAGTTGCCCAAGGTGTGAGGCGCCGGGCCGGTGTGGGGATACTCACGAGCCCCCGGCTGGGCGCTACTACGTTGGAGTTTACCCCGGTGGACGAGAGGGTCGCCTCCCTACGCCTCCGGGTTGTGGGGGGGAAGACTCTGACTGTTGTCTGTGCGTATGCACCGAACAGCAGTTCGGAGTATCCGGCCTTCTTGGAGACCCTGAACGGAGTCCTGCATGGGGCTCCGGTAGGGGACTCCATAGTTCTGCTGGGAGACTTTAACGCGCACGTGGGCAATGATGGAGACACCTGGAGAGGCGTGATTGGGAGGAACGGCCTCCCCGATCTGAACCCGAGCGGTCGTTTGTTGTTAGACTTCTGTGCTGGTCATGGTTTGTCTATAACGAACACCATGTTCGAACATAAGGATGCTCATAAGTGTACATGGTACCAGAGCACCCTAGGCCGAAGGTCGATGATCGATTTCGTGATCGTATCATCTGATCTGAGGCCGCATGTTTTGGACACTCGGGTGAAGAGAGGGGCAGAGCTGTCAACTGATCACCATCTGGTTGTGAGTTGGGTCAAAGGGTGGGGGAAGACTCTGGACAGACCTGGTAAGCCCAAACGGGTAGTGCGGGTGAACTGGGAACGTCTGGCGGAGGCCCCTGTTCAAGAGATCTTTAATTCGCACCTCCAGCAGAGCTTTTCTAGCATCCCTGTGGAGGTTGGGGGCATTGAACCCGAGTGGTCGATGTTCAAAACTTCCATTGCTGAAGCCGCGGCAGGCAGCTGTGGTCTCAAGGTCTTAGGTGCCTCAAGGGGCGGTAACCCTCGAACGCCGTGGTGGACCTCGGTGGTCAGGGAAGCCGTCCGACTGAAGAAGGAGTGCTTCCGGGATATGTTATCACGGGGGACTCCTGAGGCAGTTGCAAGGTACCGACAGGCCCGAAGGGCTGCAGCCTCTGCCGTGACAGAGGCAAAGCAGCGGGTGTGGGAGAAGTTCGGAGAAACCATGGAGAAGGACTTTCGGTCGGCACCAAAGTGTTTCTGGAAGACCGTCCGGCACCTCAGGAGGGGGAAGCGGGGAACCATCCAAGCTGTGTACAGTAAGGATGGGACGCTGTTGACCTCAACTGAGGAGGTGGTCGGTCGGTGGAAGGAGCACTTTGAGGAACTCCTGAATCCGATTAACCCGCCCTCTATGTTGGAGGCAGAGCTGGAGGCTGATGGGGGATCATCGTCAATTTCCCTGGTGGAAGTCACTGAGGTAGTCAAACAACTCCACAGTGGCAAAGCCCCGGGGGTTGATGAGATCCGTCCAGAAATGCTGAAAGCAATGGGTGTGGAGGGGCTGTCTTGGATGACACGCCTCTTCAACATTGCGTGGAAGTCGGGTACAGTGCCGAAGGAGTGGCAGACCGGGGTGGTGGTTCCTATTTTCAAAAAGGGGGACCAGAGAGTGTGTGCCAATTACCGAGGTATCACACTTCTCAGCCTCCCCGGCAAAGTCTACTCCAAGGTGCTGGAAAGGAGGGTTCGGCCGATAGTCGAACCTCAGATTGAAGAGGAACAATGCGGATTCCGTCCTGGCCGTGGAACAACGGACCAGCTCTTCACTCTCGCAAGGATCCTAGAGGGAGCTTGGGAGTTTGCTCATCCAGTCTACATGTGTTTTGTAGATCTGGAGAAGGCTTATGACCGGGTTCCCCGGGAGATACTGTGGGGGGTGCTGCGGGAGTATGGGGTGAGGGTGTCTCTTCTCAGGGCCATCCAATCTCTGTACGCTCAAAGCGAGAGCTGTGTACGGGTTCTCGGTAGTAAGTCGGACTCGTTTCCGGTGGGGGTTGGCCTCCGCCAGGGCTGCGCTTTATCACCAATCCTGTTTGTGATATTTATGGACAGGATATCAAGGCGTAGTCGTGGTGGGGAGGGGTTGCAGTTTGGTGGTCTGAAGATCTCATCTCTGCTGTTTGCGGATGATGTGGTTCTGATGGCATCATCGGCCTGTGACCTTCAGCTCTCATTGGATCGGTTTGCAGCCGAGTGTGAAGCGGTTGGGATGAGGATCAGCACCTCTAAATCTGAGGCCATGGTGCTCAGCAGGAAACCGATGGATTGTCTGCTACAGGTAGGGAATGAGTCCTTACCCCAAGTGAAGGAGTTCAAGTACCTCGGGGTCTTGTTTTCGAGTGAGGGAACAATGGAACGTGAGATTGGCCAGAGAATCGGAGCAGCAGGGGCGGTTTTGCATACGCTTTACCGCACTGTTGTGACGAAAAGAGAGCTGAGTCGTAAGGCAAAGCTTTCGATCTACCGGTCGATCTTTGTTCCTACCCTCACCTATGGTCATGAAGGCTGGGTAATGACCGAAAGAACGAGATCGCGGGTACAAGCGGCCGAAATGGGTTTTCTCAGGAGAGTGGCTGGCGTCTCCCTTAGAGATAGGGTGAGAAGCTCAGTCATTCGTGAGGAACTCGGGGCAGAGCCGCTACTCCTTTGCGTTGAAAGGAGCCAGTTGAGGTGGTTCGGGCATCTGGTAAGGATGCCCCCAGGGCGCCTCCCTAGGGAGGTGTTCCAGGAGCGTCCAGCTGGAAGGAGGCCTCGGGGAAGACCCAGGACTAGGTGGAGAGATTATATCTCCACACTGGCCTGGGAACGCCTCGGGATCCCCCAGTCAGAGCTGGTTGATGTGGCCCGGGAAAGAGAAGTTTGGGGTTCCCTGCTCAAGCTGCTGCCCCCGCGACCCGATTTCGGATAAGCGGTTGAAGATGTATATGTATGTATGTATGTATGTATACATTGACAATGATAATTATGTGTGTCGTCTATTTGCCCATTCAGCTTAAAATCTAGAATCCGTGCATCCTCTGAAGGCAAATCGAAATGAATCTCTGCAAAGTTTTGCCACTAATCAACCCATAGTAGCAAGTCACAATAAGCTGCATCAGCTTAGTGCAGTAAAGGAGTGACCAACCAGTGCCCTAGTGCAGGGATGCAAGGAAATTTAGATTCAAATACATTGTTTATTTTTTAGCATACCAACTTCAGCATTCAGCTCAAAGCAGTGCATGATGTACAGCTTCTCAGAGCTGATACCGTAGCATACATTTCTGTAATTTCACCTTATGTTCACTTTAAAAAAAAATGTTTTTTACAGTATCCAGGGCATTGTTTACCGAAGTAAAGATGTGCATCAGTTAATTCATCAGAATGGGTTCTTGTAAACCATACACAGAGGAAAAGGGGTCGGGTCGAACAGGTCAAGTGAAAATGGATTTGTGTGTGTTTGTCCACAAGCACAGACCTTTTTTACTCTGTTTGTGGGAAAGCAGAGGGTGCCTTAATTACCCTCACAAGTGCCCTTCTAACCCTGCTCAGCCACGGGATGTCATGTAACCCACTGTGTGCACACATTACATGTTCTCTATAGTTCACATTACACAGAGAGAGAGTATCTTACGCTACCTGCAAAAGGTCATTTGGCACTATTACATTGACCTACATGACAGAGTGTTAGGTGTAGAAGGTTACAGCTCTCAATGTGTGTGTATTCAAACAGTATATACATTGAAGTTTTTTACACCAATATTAAGATCATCCAATCTTGATGGTTTTTAGACATTGACAGTAAATTACTCGTTATCAGCATGCCTCTAGGGATGGCAATGACGGTTGGTCGGTCGGCCCAACATTTTGGTCCGGGCTATATGTGTTATTCATCAGATTCAGGTTTATGTTCATTGCAAAGAGTACAGAGACGACTGTGGCTCAGTTGGTAGAGCGGGTCGGCCGATGATCAAAGGGTTGGAGGTTCGATCCCTGCCCTGCCACCTGTGTCATGGTTGTTGTGTCCTTGGGCAAGACACTTCACCCACCTTGCCTCGTGTGAATGTCGATAGTTAGCCTGCTATCGGTGTATGAATGTGTGTGTGAATGGTAATGTGGGAATGGGAACAGGTCTCCCTTGAAAAAGAGTCTTCGGTCTCAATGGGATTTACCTGTATAAATAAAGGTTGTTAAAAAAAAAAAAAAAAAAAAAAAAAAAAAAAAAAAGTGCAAACTGCAGAAAAGGGCAAGGTAATGTACATATGTATAGAGTTATGAAAATAGTTGTGAGGGGTAAATATATATAGGATATTTGAAGTATTATTGAAAGTGTTTTTGATCTACCCCTTTACTAGGATATATTGTGTCCTCACCTTTTTAAGTTCTCCTATCCCTCTGTAGACTAGACCATCCAAAATACTTTGAATTTGAATTTGAATTTTTTATTTTATTTCAGACATATCAAAAACAATACAAAACAAAATGAAAAGCATAAAAATACAATAAACAAAATGTATATTTAAATGACTTCACAAAAAGAAATAAAAATAAAAAATATCTGTATTGATGTGATATGCCTGAAAAGGAGCAGGAAGAACTATACACTTATTTAATCTTAATTGACTTAACTTGAGGGACATAAAGGGAGAAATTTGGGCTCAGGGTTATGTATAAGTAGTTCTTTCAGCGGAAGTAATATACAGAATAAACAGCTAGAGATATGATATGAATATGTATCTAGGTCAGGTATACACCCATGCACCAGTATGTGGATTTCTCTCTGTTTAGCTTTTCTAGAAACTCTTAAAAAATACAGCAATTTGTTGAAACGTCTCAGAATAATACGAGAGTACTGTTGTCGAAATTCCAATTCTTTAGCATTTTTCCCGCATTCCGGATTCCTTACCTTAACCTCAGAAGAGCAACACTGTCACCAGCTGACCTACTACTAATTGGAGCCAATAGGACATACAGGGCCTTTTTAAAGTGCCATCTGTCCCATTGCTTTTAGGCTTTGATAAAGAGACATGATGATGAAGTATTGAGTGGTCTGCTCTGGTCAAACCATCTACAAGAAACAGTTGTCCTGTGTCAATGGCCAGCATCCGGCAGGAGTTATCAAGTGACCCTCCTTTGTACATGTAGAATGTATAACTAAGCTAAACATCACTTAGCCTGATGGCTGTAAGGAGCACTGTAAGAAATAGTCTTTCATCATAACAATATAAAATCATAATGTTACGTTTCGACTTTCTGTTTTTGGTAAGCCCCTCTTATCTAACCCTGTTAGATAAAGGTAAGCGAGGCAAGGGGCTGTGTTGGTGTGGACTGTGGAGCATGTTTCTTCAGGATACCACAGGATCTCGGAATACAACCGGAATATGATCCATGAGTCCAGACTCCAAAATCTCAAATCACTGCTCAGCTGTTTAGAATACTCCAAGACAGGTTTTGTTATCCTGTTGCAACGATGGAAAAGGCAACACCATTCGTATTGTTGCATGGTGTTTGATTGGCTACCGCAAATTCTTACCTGATTACATCATATTACGGCTAACTTGAGGCAGGTTCAACTTTTCTTGCTTGACGAACTTTGCATTGTTTACATCTCTTGACAGAGGGATAGTGTTAGATTGAACTTAATCCCCAGACCAAATGTGGAAAGTGTGAAAGTCCTTTCACTATAACAACTGTGGAGTTTCCCCTGAGCGGACGCTTTTCACTACTCCACTGTAGCTTCAGTGGCTAGCGGGAGCAGCATAATGTGGTTTACTGGAAAACTTCCACAGCCGACCTGAATACAAGCCTGTGTACCAAGTGAGATAACTGATTGTGTTGTGTGTTCTCTCCCTCAGATGAAGACAGTGAGTGTGGCGCTGGTGCTGTGTCTCAACGTGGGAGTGGACCCTCCTGATGTGGTCAAGACCTCCCCGTGCGCCAGACTGGAGTGCTGGATTGGTGAGTTTCTCCCACAGATCCACACCAACGTGAATGCCCAAATGGACAAGCACTTTAACGCAACACAAAATTTGGTGCATGCATTTCAAGCACAGGCCTCATTTGTCAAAAGGGCAGCGGTTTTATTTGTCAGCATAAAGCATATCGGTATCTCCCGCAAACTTGCCAATACATTCATCTCTGCCTTGCGGAGCGCAATTTGATCCGTGCTCAATCTATAATCTGCTTTTCTTCATGCCATATTGATTCACTCTCATCAATATTTCAACCTGAATGGCTGCTGCTATTTTTCCAAGTCTGCTTTTGATTTAGCAAGAAGCATTTGATGCTGAAATCACTTGCCTGTGAAATCATGGCATGGAAGCAACCTTCGGCTGAACGTTGAACTAACGTTAGCCTGCCTCTTCAGATTGCAACATTTTACTAGATAAGATTGACAACAGTATTAATTTTCGTGATGAATTATATGATTAAAGTTGGTCTGTCAGCTCCAGATTGAGTGTATGTGTGTGTCTGTGTAGTTTTCCTTTGCTCTGACAGTTTTGTGCTATGTGCGTGATTGCAATGTGCTTGATAATGTGCTTTTCTTGCCAGATCCTCTGTCGATGAGTCCACAAAAAGCCCTGGAGACCATCGGGGCCAACCTGCAGAAGCAATATGAAAACTGGCAACCCAGGGTAAGTGGGTTCACACGGACCAGCGTCCCTCATTTTTGTCACATGTTCCTACACGTAAAGAGCTGAATGAAATAACGCTTACAATCAGGCCCGGATTAAGAGGAAAGATTACACTAGGCATACTGCATTTTTTCGGGCCCCCTCCAAACGGATACTTCACGATTTAGTGACAAAACTACATACATTTGAACTGCCACAAGAGTATTATGCTCATTCATTTGTTTAAGAGTTGCGCATTTGTAAACGGGAGTAAAGAGAAACGTAACCGTGTGCGACTTCACGTCTGTTTGTGAGCGCACTGCAAGAGCACTTCTGTAAGGTGCGTGCAGAGTCCAGTGTGCAAGGACAGATTAACATGACCACGGGCCCTGGACACAAACCAGCCATGGACCCCTACCAACACGCAAATACACGCACAAGCACACCGTGCAATCCACAATCACACACATTATAATGCAGCGCACAGCCTAGAGAGAAAAAGAGAGAGAGAGAGCGAAATACAATTCTATAAAGTCTCTCTGGTGCTGCGCAAGAGAAAGAGAGTATTTGCGCCGGAGCCTACTAGACAGTTAGATTAGGGCAGAGACACCGACGATGCGAGCGCGCGAACAGATTCTTTTTGCCTTTGTAAGATCTCTGCGCCTGATTTCAGTGAGGATGTGGAGCTCTTTGGCCATTTCCCGTGCCTTTTTTCACTAGACACATCGTTCTCTCTCCAAGCGCACACACGCTTGTCCCGGCCGAATATAAGACCCCGAATATAAAACAACCCGACTTTTTACGACCCATTCCCAGGGGGGGAAACCCCCGTCAAATTTTTTTAATAAAAAAAAAAAATCAAGGGCCCCCCTATTGGCCAGGGCCCTGGACATGTGCCCACTTTGCCCAGGCGGTAAGGAGCAATTTTTCAAACTGGATGAAAAACAGTGCAGTGCAATGCTTTATTCAGCATAAAGTTAAAACACTCGTGCAAGCCAGATTTAAACACAAAAGCCTTGCGCGAGCGAAGCAGCGATTCACCTGGTGAAAACTGGCGTGGAACTCTGTGGTGGGTAACGGCGAAATTCACACTGATGAGACATCGCCGGTGTGAGCCGCCGCACAGAAAAACTCTGGTTTGACGGCTAAAATAATAACCGGGAGCAGAGCCGGCCCAAGCCTTCATAAGCCGAATTTGATTAGGGCCCCCCTCTCCAATGTTATCGTGGCCAAATGATTGACTATTGTTAAATGTCATTCACACACCCAGTTCATTGCTAGTGCCTCCAATGTCCAGCTTAGTGAAAATAGTAGCTAGCCGAGATCCTGACTCTCCTAGGGGGGTCCGGGGGTATGCCCCCCCGGGAGATTTTTTTTACCTTTTTAAATTGAAATGCATGAATCTGGTGCACTTTGAGAGGGAAATTAAGAGGCTAAATCTGAGGATTTTTTTGTGAACAAATAATTTGGAGATACTGGCTCAAATGAAGTAGAATTAAAAGCTATTGAAGAAAGACATATGGATTTTCCATAAAAATATTAATATAGAAAAAATATAATTCAGTGTCCTCTGGGATGGGCTTGGTGCTTTTTTTTCTTTTATGGGACATATTTCTCTGTAATTTAATGAATGCATTTAAATGCAGTGAGAGGAACGTAGCAGAAGAACTCTGTTGTCCAGCTATCTTTTTTTCCACAGATGAGGCTGAAATAGGCTATAGGCTAAATAGACTATACACAGTGCATGGGCAACTGAGGGCAGCCCCATTTCCAATTTTTTTAAATAAACTCAATACCGAGTGATAAGTTAACCTCGGATGAACTGATTCAATTATTAGGCTATTAACTATCCAGACCAAAACATTGTATTCATTTTTTTGTATGATAACTTACATTTGCATAAAATACAACTACATACTAAAAAAAAAAAAAAAAAAAAAAAAAATTTTTTATCCTTCTCACTGGGCCCCCTAGTGGAAATGGGCCCTAGGCACGTGCCTAGAATGCCTATGCCTAGATCCGGCCCTGCTTACAATAAAGCAACTAGAAACTCATCAAATGAATCCCGGGCATGACAAAGGCTTGACCTTGGTCATATAGTATTATCACTGATCGAGTTTGGCACCGCTTGAGCCACTGTAATGTTTTTTCAAAGCTGTTTTATAAGCCGTTTTATAGATTTTGGCAGTCCTTCAGGTTTTTGCCAATGCTGGGAACCTTAGTGATGTTGGTCACCCCTCACAGTACCAGCCCACAGTAAGGGCTTTTTACACAGCTGTGTCTATGAAAACCATGTTTTGTGGAGGGGGGGTGTATCAAGGATGGCACATTGTACCTTCTGATGTGTTAAAAACACAATTCTTGTGCAAAAGCTACTTAAAGGTGTGAAAACGTGCACAGAATTGCGTTTTTCAATGTGTACATTTTGCAGACAAAACACTTTACTCTGTGTGACTACATGAGCTCATCCATAACCTTGTTGAATGTGATCATGAACAGACAGTTAAGAGCACAGCTGTCATTGAAATTCTGTATCTCTTCATTCAACGCATATCACTTGAATGTGTAAGATGGTGAGAGGGTTCATTTTAGAAACTCCATTGTGTCAGTTATAATGCACTCCCTGTATGCCTATGCAAACAAAACTCCCACATGCTCTCTACAGTGATTCATTATTTTATTTAATTTTTATCTTAAACGGACCCATCACTTGGTCTTGTGCATTCAGCTGTTACAAGTGGCAGTTCCACTCGCTTTTTAGCAGTAAGAGAGCCTAGTGTTTTCCCAGAGGCTCCTCGGCCCCCCAGCATTGGAGCGTCAATGTTTGAACCCCGCTCCTTAAACAGTCCTAAATAATCCCCTTTTCCATTAAGACAGGCCCCTGAGGAGGACAACTCGAGGTCTATAAGAGAAGGCTACATAAGGCAGGCCGTATTTACACTGTCTTTTTACAATGCACAATTCCGTGGCCTCAATTGGATCTGAGAATATCTGACTCCATGTGCTTTTTTACTGCATAATACCAACAATTATCTGTTCCACATTCATTTGCCTGTTTGGTAGGATAGCAAAAGAAGTGAGAAATGAGGTAAGAGCAGATGTATGAAGAGCTGGCCCAGCAGGGATCAGCTAAATGAATGTACGCTCATGGGTTGACCCGTGAGGTCAGAGGGAAAAGGTTGGGAGGAGCGCAGGAGGAGTGGGAGGTTGAGAAAGCATTTTCTTTTCTTTTTTTCTTCTTTTCTTTTTGAAGCCTGAGGATTCACAGCACTGCAGCGTTCGCCAACACGCATTACATAAACTGCTGACAAAGCAATCAATTACATAGCCGCTATTCACCCGCTCTCCCACCGACATGGGACATCCTGTAATTAGTTCATTTCAGATGGGTACAGTTTGTAAACACTAGATCTGAGGAAAAATCTAAATTCCGTTTAGTCCCCAGCAACTCCTGGGAAATATATTATATTATATATAATATAGTATATGGCCAAACAAAGTCAAATAGGCGAGAGCCCTCCAACGGTCAAAAACTGCAGTGATTTAATATGTTTCAGTTGGCAACAAGTTATTTTTTTAAATACTTTATTTTTGGATTTTTTTCTTTCCCAGAACATACACACACACAACTGAAATAGTGAACACAAAAACAAAAGACAAAACAAAACAAAACAAGTAACCAACATGGCATACTCTACTTTACAGGTTTCTAAGGACATTTTTTAAACTATAGGCAAATGTTAAGCAAAAAATTTAAAGTTTAGAAGTCAAGAAGGTGTCATGACAAGTGACAGCTGGCAGCAGGGCTGGTGTTGTGTGCGTGCATGTTCTCACTGAGCCTCAATGCTGCACAGTTCTACAAGCTGCAATTGTTTTTTCAGATTTGTCCTTTCCAAAATATTCAATTTAAAATTATGTATATTTTGGTTGGTTGGTTTTCTGCTTGTGGTTGTCTTAACCTCATGGATGGTTAAAGTTGGAGGAGGGGGGCTGTATTTTTTTCCCCGGCATTGTTTTCATTTTGCCTCACAATGGCAGTTAAATGTGTCCAGTGTCTCATTAATAAAGTAGTATTGGGCATTCTATTCCATTGAAAAACCAGTGATGTTGAGGGTGTGGTTTCCTTTGAGTTTGCAAGAAGTTGCTACCAAATAGTCATCATGTGACAAATGAGGAAATGAGACGTGGTTCAGTGCCAAACATAGAAAAAATACCAAACTTTTAAATATATATTAAAAAATGTCTTCCAATTGAATGTGTTACCCTACAAAATATTACTTTTCAATTCTTTCTGTTGTACAGTACCTTGAATGTACTTCCTCTCCAAGGTCTTTCCTCGACTGTCTGTGCTTTTATTCAGTGACCCTGTATTGTACTAAATTAGAGACCATACTCAATTTAACTGAGTATTGCTTTTGTTACAGACGGACACATAAAGAAAGTTTTCAAATTACCTTTCACAGCTTTTCAGTTTCCAGTCTAGAAATGCCTCTCCTGCTCTCCCATTCTCTTTCACGTTTCACTTGTCCTCCCTTTTGCCTTGTTTACCTCTACGTCCTCTCTTATATGTTTGTGAATCGACTTAATGTGGTCCACTCTTGACTTGCCAGATGTTTTGGTTGTTTTTTTTAGATAAAAAGCAGCACATGCTTGTCTTGTCAAAAGCAGTGCAGGACTAGCTGAACACGTTGGAGCTGCTAGCTGTACAGATTTAGACCACATCTCTAGCCAACATGTCATATCTCCTTTGGTTTCTATCTCTGTATAGTGTGTTGTTCTCCATCTCTCTTTGTATCCATGCTGCGTCTGAACCCCTGCTGTCCACTCTGCCAACCTTTCTCTGCATTATGTATCAGTACGCCGCAGCTCAAACCCTTTGCTACTGTTAAGCTTTGAACTTTTTTCTCATATCAGCGTGGAAATACCAAGCTTCACAGCGACGGACCAGTATGAGTGAAGGGTTTCTGTGTAGTATGTAATGATGCAACACACTTGGAAGATTTTTTTTTTTTTTTGGCATGCAGTAGAATACTGAGATGCCGTGACAACCAAAAACTTCAACCAAAAACCAAGAGAGACACGATAGGCTTGTGTTCAGATGTTATCAATTAGTTTGTTAATGTGTTTTTTATCAATTAGTGTAGGGATGCACCGAAATGAAAATTCTTGGCCGAAACCCAAACTGAATAAAATTAAACAGTTGGCCGAAAGGCCGAAACCGAATACCGAAAGAGGCTTTTGCAGTTTTGTTTATTATTTAGTCAATTATTTCAACATTGCATACATGAACTCCCAAATGTTCTCCTCAAACATAGCCTTCAAATCTAAGAGTAAAATTAATATTTTACTATGAATTAATTTGTGAACCACTCACTGATTTTTACCTTGACTCGTATGAGGATGAATCTACAAAAAGATCGACTTATTGCCTTTTTTCATTTTTTGCAGTGCAGTGCAGGTTGAGTTGCTCTAAAAAAAACTGCACCACAGCTCCCACCATAATGTTCAGACTTCAGAATTTGCATCAAAGCCCTGATCATATCAATGAGAGGCTTTAAACGAAGTCCATGCTTAGGAGGTGATTGTAACTTTTTCGTCTGTAGACTGAAACTAAAGGGGGGAGGCGGCTCGCTGGACATACACTCAACAAAAATATAAACGCAACACTTTTGTTTTTGCTCCCAATTTTCATGAGATGGACTTAAAGATCTAAAATTCATTCCAGATACACAATATTACCATTTCTCTCAAACATTGTTCACAAATCTGTCTAAATGTGTGATAGTGAGCACTTCTGCTTTGCTGAGATAATCCATCCCACCTCAAAGGTGTGCCACATCAAGATGCTGATCTGACATCATGATTAGTGCACAGGTGTGCCTTAGACTGTCCACAATAAAAGGCCACCCTGAAATGTGCAGTTTTGTCTCACAGCAAAATGCCACAGATGCCACAAGCATTGAGGGAGCGTGCCATTGGCATGCTGACAGCAGGAATGTCAACCAGATCTGTTGCTCGTGCTATGAATGTTCATTTCTCCACCATAAGCCGTCTCCAAAGGCGTTTCAGAGAATATGGCAGTACATCCAACCGGCCTCACAACCGCAGACCACGTGTAACCACACCAGCCACCCAGGACCTCCACATCCAGCAGGTTCACCTCCAAGATTGTCTGAGACCAGCCACTGAGACAGCTGCTGAAACAATTGGTTTGCATAACCAAACAATTTCTGCACAAACTGTCAGAAACCGTCTCAGGGAAGCTCAACTGCATGCTCGTCGTCCTCATCGGGGTCTTGACCTGACTCCAGCTCGTCGCCGTAACAGACTTGAGTGGGCAAATGCTCACATTCGATGGCGTCTGGCACGTTGGAGAGGTGTTCTCTTCACGGATGAATCTCGGTTTACATTGTTCAGGGCAGATGGCAGACAGCGTGTGTGGCGTCGTGTGGGTGAGAGCTTTGCTGATGTCAATGTTGTGGATCGAGTGGCCCATGGTGGTGGTGGGGTTATGGTATGGGCAGGCATCTGTTATGGACGAAGAACACAGGTGCATTTTATTGATGGCATTTTGAATGCACAGAGATACCGTGATGAGATCCTGAGGCCCATTGTTGTGCCATACATCCATGAACATCACCTCACGTTTCAGCAAGATAATGCACGGCCCCATGTTGTAAGGATCTGTACACAATTCTTGGAAGCTGAAAATGTCCCAGTTCTTGCATGGCCAGCATACTCACCGGACATGTCACCCATTGAGCATGTTTGGGATGTGATTGACCGGCGTATACGACAGCGTGCACCACTTCCCACTAATATCCAGCAACTTCGCACAGCCATTGAAGAGGAGTGGACCAACATTCCACAGGCCACAATTGACAATCTGATAAACTCTATGCGAAGAAGATGTGTTGCACTGCATGAGGCAAATGGTGGTCACACCAGATACTGACTAGTTCTGAGTCCCCAGACCCCCAATAAAGCAAAAAAAATGCACATTTCAGAGTGGCCTTTTATTGTGGAGAGTCTAACCTGTGGACTAATCATGATGTCAGATCAGCATCTTGATGTGGCACACCTGTGAGGTGGGATGGATTATCTCAGCAAAGCAGAAGTGCTCACTATCACACATTTAGACAGATTTGTGAACAATGTTTGAGAGAAATGGTAGTATTGTGTATCTGGAATGAATTTTAGATCTTTAAGTCCATCTCATGAAAAATGGGAGCAAAAACAAAAGTGTTGCGTTTATATTTTTGTTGAGTGTATATTTAGTCGCGCTGTCAGTTCGCCGACATGGCTCTGTGTATTCAGGCTCGAGAAATGCAATCGGACCGTAGGAGCGTTTTCCCCCAACAGCGCTAACGGACAGGATATCTCCGGTTATCATTTTAGCTTTCAAACTAAAGTCTTTTTTGCGCGGCGGCCCTCACCGGCAAGGTGTCACTGTGAATGACACCGTTACCAACTGTCACACTGTCACAGAGTTTCAGCGGGTGAATCGCTGCTTCGCTCGCGCAAGGCTTTTGTGTTTCTATGGTGATTAAACAACAGACTTGGACGAGCGTTTTAACTTTATGCTGCATAAAGCATTGCACTGTCTGCGCCGTGTTTCATCCAGTTTGAAAAAATGCTCCCACACTGGACTCTGACATTTTCATGCACGCACCAAACTGCTCCTGCTGCGCGCTCACAAAGAGACGTGGACTCGCATACACTGTTACGTCTCTCTTTACTGCCATTTCCAATTATTCTCCAGAATCGCTTACTCCCCCTTTATTCAATCCTCATAAGTCTCCCACATCTACGGAAAGGACAACATAAAATAGCTGGAACACCCCTTTTAAAGTTATGCTAATGATGTTGCTTTTTTAAAGATAATGGCTATGAAGTTTGTGTGGATGTTGTGTTGTCAGGTTATACTGGCCTACTGAGCCTTTTGCAGATATCATATGGTTTGCTACAGTGATCCTACTCTTCTGCCCACGCCCCACAGCTGCTTAAAATGCACTTGTATAGCTTCAGTCCTACAACTGCAGTCCAATTTTTTTTTACAAAGAACACAATACTATCATCATCATAATTGGATGGTATGGAAAATGGCCCTTTAACTACAGGCACCGAGAAACTTGGAGCGCTTCACATTAAATGAATTAACAAATGAGGTTCATGGTACCGACAGCATTCTGACCAATGAAAAAACAGTTCTAATTAAAGTTAGTTTGGAGTCTGTGAAACTACCCGTCCTCCTCACTGACAACTGAGGCAATATAAAAACGAAATAAAAGGCAAATAGATGGAAATCATTTTTCATGATTTTTTAAAAGTTAACCTTGATTACTTTTAAAAAGATTTTCTATGTATCTATACCTTGGTTAATGAGTTCAACTCATTTGCCAAACACCACTCCTTCTACTCTATTATTCCCTTGGAGGTCGCCTCACAGCTGCCAAATCGGTTGAAAACCATTCATAGTTCAACCATAGTTCAATTGATGAGCAGTGTGTGTGTGTATGGGGAAGCTAAAAAAATAAATTGATGTTGAAGCCGTCGTAATGACACACACACACGCACACGCAGTCCAATACGAGCCAGGGAAAAAAACATTAGCACAGTGGATGACATCCCACCAATACATCCATAAACAATGTGCTTATGAGGAAGGCAGCAGGTCACGGCTTCTGTATCCTTGTGGGATACAGAGACTGAGCCTATTGATCATTGCTCTCTCTGCTGCTGATCACCTAGTAAATATCCCACTTAACGACAGTTTGGAGACCTCCAACCATCTTGCATTGATGTTTTTATGGAGATAAACTCCAGATTATGTACATTCTCAAACTGTTTAGAAAGAGTTCTATGCTCTAGTAATCTAGGGGTTTGGCACCACATGTGTTGCAGCAGGTTCATGGTAAAGAGTCCTAAAGCAGTAATGTGTTCATCATTGCTCACATGACGAGATGTTTAGTCTCTCGATCTCTTTAAATGTGAGTTTACCTATCCTCTCCAAATGAAGGGAAGGAGATGGCTTTGAGACTTTTTTCCACATTAGTAGCTGTGGTTGGAAACTGCACATTATCAAGGCGGATGCACAGACTTCCAAAAATGACACATCTGGACATTGCATGTGTATTGTTGCTTTGGTTACAAGAGTAACCTGTAAAGTATAATCACCATTCTGATAATAATCTGGACAGAGTTGCTAGGCAAAGACCGCATAAACTGACAATGGCGCTAGAAGCAGGTTGCTGGCTGTTTTCCGCGAGCGGCACCGCCAACTTCACTTGTCTTTCAATTCATCATGTTTATAGTAGTACGCAGCCTCTGAGTACTGGAAGTTGCCATCCTATTAGTCATGGAGCTAAGGTTCGTGTATAACGAACAAAATATACCACACTAGTCATTCTCTCAGAATGTCGTGAGGCGTCCTAGATGCGGCTTTGTTTGTTGTCCACTATGAAACATGTTGGCAGACACAGAGCATAATTAGCATTCATTTTGAGCTGCCTTTGTGGCCAACATTCAGTCTCCTTTTAGCTATGATGATTTGCTCTTTACCAACTCCAGAGTTTCTTTGGCTGCCAGATGCATCGCTATTTTCACTATTTAGGAGCTAAGTCTTCCTGTGTGCCATTTGGCACCGGGCATACAGAATAAAGTCAGATCTTAGAGCAGTTTAACTTGAAACAGCTGCCCCTTGTAAGAAAGGCAAAAGTGTCCATTTGTAGATTTGAAAGATGCTAAAAGAGCTGAAGGGAACTTCAGTCATTAGCACCAGTAACCCCTTCTTACATTACACAAAGGCATTTGATCACTTGTTAAACAAATTGACTAAATAGTACATTTGATTACATATTACAAAGTGTGTTGCTGTCTGCTGGGTTATATGGAGTTCTTGCAGGTATTAAGAACACAGTAAACAGTCCAAGGTGTACATGCATAACTGATAACATTGATAACGACTTGGAGCTGAACCACCGTTAACAACATTTTTTTCACCTGTGATTCTCCTGCTATGGCAGTCAAAAACTTGTAGTTTCTTCTATAACCCATGAACATAAAATAATTTCTGTTTAAAAAAATTGGTTCATGCCTGCGTATGTCCGGTGTAGCAGTATTTAGCTTCTGCGTGCTGTGCTCAGAGACTGCTGGCGAGTGTGTGATTATTCTAATTACATCCTGAAACTGTGTGCACATACAGTATGTGTATGGGTTGACAAGCTTATTATTATTATGCGTGTGTGTGTGTTGGTGTGCACCTTCTGGAGAGGATGCAGAGCAGGAGGGGACAACACAGGAGGCCAGGATGTGACTCGCTGTACAAAGATTTAAGATACGCCACCCACCATTCATTTAGCTGTTTTTTATTCTAGTGATGTGTAAAAATGTTTGTCTGCATGTGTTCACCGATCCAACAAGCTTCCAGGGGAGCAGAGAGTGGTAATCGGTGCGTTGTTGTTTAGACGGACAACTGAGAAAATCAAGGGCGTATTCAGTCAGTATCTGACTTTCTGAATCCAAACCATGGAGAAGCAAAATCTTCTCTGTTACAAAAGAAAATCAGCCATCCCTGAATTTATTCTTGTGTCTTAGCAAGTCATCTGAGTCACTTCACTGCCTGTCTCCCTGCCTTTTTTCACCATTCACTGATCATCCAGAGACTATGGTCTACATGTTTCTCTTCTGTATTAACAGAGCTCTACTCAGCCAGCTGCTGAAATAATAAATTCAAAAGCTTTTTTTATTCAGTGCTGCGAGTTTAAATATCCGTCAGAATGGTCCAGTCCCCAGAGGAATGGCCAATTATTATTTTTTTCACTTACACAGATTTGGCACAGCTGTCCTTTTGAGAAGGATAATAAAAAGCTCATTTGTCAGAAAGTGTCATGTTGAACTCTAATCATCAACGTAAAACTTGTCAGTGGATCAAAATACAAAGAATCCAATAAAAAAATGTTATTCCTCTCGTCACCTCAATTAATAACCATAATTAGTTATATTTCACTGTATAATTTCCAAAACAATTTAAGCTTAAAGTCTGCAGCGTCAGGTGCAAAAACCTTCTTATAATGCAGCATGCTTAACTGTTTGACAAGTATTCAAGAACGTCTGGCGGTCAGCTCTGTCTCGTTTAGTAGCCCAACCATTATGTGTGAGTTTGACAATATTTCTATGCGTGTGGCCACTGTAAGCATTTGTCCCTGTCAACGAGCTGATTAGTACACATGCTTGTTTGACCTCTCCTCATTCTCTGCATACTAACAACTGAGTCATCTGTTACACATTTAGATGAATGCACGTGACATGTGGTCTGGAGAGCTTCACATGTAATTGTTAAAAGTCTGATGAAGTGCCACCTCATGTGCTGTATTTCAGTATGCATGACTTCAAACCACAGACTATATGCATTAAACATTTAAACTAAATCTATTGAAATAAATCATCTATCTATCTACATCTCTATTTGCGTAGCCTTTTTTTGTTGGCTGGCTGTGTGTTTAATTTAAATTCCTAAATCCAACCTAGTAAGGAATGCTTCTCTGAAAATAAGTCTTTTCATCTTGGAATACTCACCGCCTGGTTACTGCAGCATGTAAAACATAACATTTTGTATAAAAACTAGTAACAGTTGGAACTTTTAGTTGATTAAATGATTAGTTGACAGAAAGTGAGTTGGGAGGATTTGCCGCTTTGTGAATTGATTTGCTTTGGGTTTCTGAAAAAAGCTTTTTGAAAATGTCTCCTTGGAAAATATTTCCTGAGGGCTTATACACCGCGTTCCAAATTATTATGCAAATTGGATTGAAGTGTCATAAACTTTAAATTTTTTGTTTTTCAATTAAACTCATGTATGATATTGTGTCTCAGGATGCCTTGGATCATTGAAATTAACCTCATACGCCTGTGATAATTAGTTTGCCATGTGAGACCAATCAAAGGAAAACTACGTAAGAAGGACGTTCCACACTATGAAGAAGGCCACATGTTTCAAGCAATATGGGAAAGAAAAAGGATCTCTCTGCTGCCGAAAAGTGTCAAATAGTGTAATACCTTGGACAAGGTATGAAAACAATAGATATTTCACGGAAACTTAAGCGTGATCATCGTACTGTGAAGAGATTCGTGGCTGATTCAGAGCACAGACGGGTTCGTGCAGATAAAGGCACAATGAGGAAGGTTTCTGCCAGACAAATTCATCGGATTAGGAGAGCAGCTGCTAAAATGCTGTTACAGAGCAGCAGACAGGTATTTGAAGCCGCTGGTGCCGCTTGAGTCCCGCGAACCTCAAGGTGTAGGATCCTCTAGAGGTTTGCAGCTGTGCATAAACCTATTATTCGGCCACCCCTAAACAATGCTCACAAGCAGAAATGGTTGCACTGGGCTCAGAAATACATGAAGACTAATTTTCAAATAGTCTTGTTTACTGATGAGTGCCGTGCAACCCTGGATGGTCCAGATGGATGGAGTAGTGGATGGTTGGTGAATGGCCACCATGTCTCAACAAGGCTGCGACGGCAGCAAGGAGGTGGCGGAGTGTTTTGGGCTGGAATCATGGGGAGAGAGCTGGTAGGCCCCTTTAGGGTCCCTGACGGTGTGAAAATGACCTCTGCAAAGTATGTTGCGTTTCTGACTGACCACTTTCTTCCGTGGAACAAAAAGAAGAACCGTGCCTTCCGTAGTAAAATCATCTTCATGCATGACAATGCACCATCTCATGCTGCAAAGAATACCTCTGTGTCATTGGCTGCTATGGACATAAAAGGAGAGAACCTCATGGTGTGGCCCCCATCTTCCCCTGACCTCAACCCTATTGAGAACCTTTGGAGCATTCTCAAGCAAAATATCTATGAGGTTGGGAGGCAGTTCACATCAAAACAGCAGCTATGGGAGGCTATTCTGGCATCCTGCAAAGATATTCAAGTAGAAACTCTCCAAAAACTCACAAGTTCAATGGATGCAAGAATTGTGAAGGTAATATCAAAGAAGAGGTCCTATGTTAACATGTAACTTGGCCTGTTAAGATGTTTTTGATTGAAATAGCTTTTGATTTCACTAAATATGACCTTCACATCCTGCAAATTCAACAAATTACCATTTTTAGTTCTTTACAACCTATAAAATGTTTTGAAACTCTGTTGTGCATAATAATTTGGAACGGTGCATTTTGAGTTTTTAATTTTTGAAAAAAAATACCGTTAACATTTGGAGGTTTGTTCAATAAAATTTTAATCATACTTTAACGGTTGATGACTTTTATAAAATTATACTTACTGTCATTTTCATCGACTATTTAGGAAAATATGAGAAAAATATCATTTGCATAATTATTTGGAACGCACTATAGAACAAAATATAACTTGAGAAATAATTTGGGTATTAATAATCCATCATGAAAAATAATATTACTGTCAGCCCTAACATGGATATTACTTGTTTTACTGCAAATAGCAGATTCTAGAATACTTTTACTTTTGTTAAGAGTTCTGGCGTCTCCCGTCCGTGGCACATTTGGAGTCCATTGTGATTTATAAAGGGAAACCTGCGCACAACATCAGTGAATTGCCATCCAAGAATCTGCTAATAGGGATGAATGACCTTGCTTCATTTATAGATAAAGCTATGCAGAATGTAATGTCAGCAAGCTATTTTCTTGTGTTGTTATTTTCTCTTCTCCATTAAGATAAGAGAAAATGATTAAGAAGTAGTTTTAGCTCAGAAAAGCATGATAAGGGAATTATAATACACATTAAACTTGTTTTAAATATGTTTTTTTTTTATTGCTTTAAACAATAATTGCAGTGGCTACAGCTATTGTGCAGAGGGCTCTGTATTCTTTTGACAGGAGTTAAAATGATCAGGATGCGCTGTCTTATAGCAATTTTTTTTTCTAAAGTGGTTTCAATTAAAGCATCAGTCCTTTCAATTATGCACTTAGCACATTGTGATATCAGAGACAGCGCTGCTTGGTCAGCTGCTACCCAGCATCTTTCACTCTAACTTCTCTCCCCCACGGTCAATCAACTCCGCGGTCCTTCTCTTTGGCTCTGATTGCTCGTGAATGCTAGGGACACTTCTCACTATGCACCAATTAGTAGGACAGCGGCCGGTATCGATCATTAGTGTCCCCCTCTACCCCTTAAGTCTTCAACTAATGGCTCCTCTGTCCCCCCCTGCTCTCTCTAATGGCCTGCTCTCCACTCATGGTTTCTCTGTCTCCAGGCAGTGTGGGATGTCTGTTTCAACGACCTGAACAGCGGTGGCCTTTTAAAATTGTCTCCTTTTTATAACACGATTGCTGCCTCGCTGTCCAATCTTTAATCACACTTAACCCTGGTATAAAAAAAACTCCTTTTTTCAATGGCAGATGGCCACTGCTTGTTAGGATGATCTGTAGATGATGTTGGGCAGATTTCATGACCTTTCAAGTAATCAAAAACCCATCTGGGAAAAGTTCAATTAAATGACAGGTCTGATTGTTTAGTGTTTATACTCCTTAATGCCGTGTTCACACTAGACGTGACAAGCTGCATCTTGGCAACTTATGTGTCTTTGAGGGCCATGTAAAACTCTTGGGAACACATTACAACCTTGATAAATTGAAAACATTTTAGAAACTTTAGAAAAGAGAGGTTGAAGAAAGCAGAAAAACTTACTGTAAAAGAAAAGATAAAGGCAGAGTGCCGTTACTGTAGAAGAAATTGAATTGTAAGATGATGTATTTTACAGGCTTCAGGAACTTAAAGAGCACCTATTATGCTTTTTCAACTTTTATGACCTATAAACGTTGTTCAAATCTGCCCGTGCGCTGCTGAAAGTCTTCCTGAAGGTAATCAATCGCAACGGAGTGGGGTTGGCAGGAGGGGGGCGAGGGGGCGGAGAAGGACAAAGCCCAGTGTTGACAGAGAGTGCTGAGAGCGCCCAGATGAGAGGAATAGTTTCACGAAAATCTACATTGTTTTTTGTGCTGTGATTCGTGTCAGGTTGCTCTATAGGAGTCATTAATGCGAAATTAAGACCAGAAAAGTAGAATAATAGGAGATCTTTAACAACCTGTTACCTGGAGCATTTTTAAGCTGAACTTTTAAGAACCGGTATGGACTGAGATATACGCAATTTGAAAAGGAAACACCAAAACAGGCATCATACATACAGTAGGTATGACAAAATGTATCTGGAATCAGATTTTCTCTTATTAATTGAAGCACACCACCTGTGAGTGCTCAGCTTAACACACCCTTTACCTTATTAAGTGGTTGATTGCAGTGTTGTAAGTTAACTTTCGCATCCCACACCTCTGAGAATACCTTGACATTTTGATTCAGTATCACCGTGCTGAAAATGATTTAGATTAACCCAACCCAAAGCAGACGTAATACAGTGGAAATTACTACAATAGTGGAAATACTGACAAAAGTTGTATCCACGTAAAGACACAGCACGCTGCTATAGAGATCAAACACGTAGTCTGTGAACTGTGTGTTACAAGTTGTCCTAACATAAGGCAAATCCTCCAAAAACCATGAAACCCAGCCATGCAGACTTTAAAAGGGTTTCCTTCTTCTATCTTTTCCCTCAGCATCATTAAAGGGAAGGGAGAGCCTTTCAGGATTAGAGGGGTTTTCAGACTGCCACAAGCTGTGGACAATTGATCATTATACATAGCTTTTCTACACTCCACTACTTCACTCCTCCTCCTCTATTCTCTCGCACTGTGCTGTTCTTTCATGTCCACTCTAAAACTTTCATCCCCTTGGTTCTCCTATCGTTCCTCTCCTCACCTATTCCCTCTTTTCCCCTTATCTCCTCAGCAGATTGTATTCCGCATCTTAACCCAATTTCTGTTACTGTTAGATCTTTTCCCCTCTCCGTAGAACTGGGCTTTAAGAACTATTTGTAAAATAGTACATAAAGCTCAGGCATCACTAGGGCTGTGCTAAAAAACATATATACAGCAATATAGTGTGATGTTCATTTTCATATCTGTATCGATTTCCAGCTCCAAAAAATCTATGTTTTAAAAATAAATAAATAGCCATTTTAAGTGGGTTGTGAACTCGTACCTACGCTCCTGTAGATGTTGCAGTATGGATCCTTGAATACCTGGTGCCATTCCTGGTGCCCAGAGCTGGCTCTTGGTTCCTATTGGTGTGAAAGGGATAACAGGGGGCCAAGGTAGTTCAGTATAGAAAGAAAAACAAAGATGACTCTGAGCTTTTTTCCGACATTTCAGCTATCTGTCACAAACCAAAACCAGGGGGATAAACACACCTCATCTCTGTACCCAAACCTTTAAGAACATATTGTTATCAACAAGAAACTCTAACCTCCTGTGTACCCCTGATAAAAGCAATGTATAGGGCTCATATCAAGCTGTAAACTCTGCACCAAATGATAGTTTATTCGAAATCAAAAACTGTTTCTCCTTGCGCTTCTCACATTGTTGATTATTACTTCAATTCAATCTGAAGCTGCCAGCTCTTACACACAAACACTGCTGCAGAGAAATTATTAATTTCTAGAGGTACTAGGTCAAGGGAAACCGGGCTTTTGTTTGTATTTTTTCTTCATTCTGTATTCCCATTCCAATGTGTTTTGTTCTTTCATATTGAAACAGTATACTCTCCTGGCTATTTACCAATCCAAGGTGTTTATATAATGGCCACCGGTTTCAATTACTTCAACTTTATATCTGAGAAATCATGTTGTGCCCATTATTTTAGCATTGCGGACCAATTCAAATTCTACAATACCAATGAGCATTGTTTGCCTTTGTATGGAGATGAATGCAGTCAAAGGAGGGAATCAGAGCAGTATTGAAGTCGAAAACTCATTATTTGCAAAGTTGAGAACAAAACAAGTCGCGGAATTCATCAAAATTGACCCATGTTTTGTAAGTCAATTGATTATAGTTGCAGATTCGGGTTTTCTTCTTTATTTATTTTTTCAAACACTGTCATCTTGTTTTTTTTTTCCACCACTAGCGTAACAATTTTCTGTGATTGGATTTTCCTTCCTGACACGAGCAAGGCGTAGCTGGTCAATGGCAGCTGCAGTATCACTAAACAGGCACATATGGATGGGGACACAGTGTCTGGACTAGGCAATTTGACTAGGCAAAGTGAGCATGTTCACTCTGGCAAATTCCATTTGCAGTGTCTGTCAGGCTCATGTGTATTCCTTCTTAATAAAAAAAACCAAAAGAAGGAAGAATCAAAAAGATACAACTTCAGTTTCTCATCACACCTTAGATCAGACCTCAATTCAAAAGATGTATGATCTTTGAAATTGCAATTCTACCCAAAAACAAACTACACCTTGTAATGTGTCACCTAACTCTGTTTCCAGAGTGCCTACTGTTCTGGTGTCGAGGTTTAATTGGATGAAGCCTCAGATGAAAAATCTTATAGTGGGGGGTTGGCCTTTGAGCCAGTACATAAGTGATGCCAGTGATAAACCTCAAGCATTTCAGACATCATGAACCTTTTTTAATATAAACCTCAGAATAGGGTTATTTTCCTAGCATACTACACTGATTCCCTTTGACTCCAACTGTCAGCAAAGTGATCAGAAGAGCCCTTACAAGAGCCGTCAGAAGGGTTGTCAACATTTTTATTAAAAGCACCTCAGGTTGACAGTCATAGACAGTGGGATTGTGTTCAATAATATGAAAGAGCAGGGAAGAAAATTAGGAGGTAGGCACAGAAAACAGAAGAAAAGAGTACAAAGGAAGCCATTCATCACAGCCAATTCAGGAGCACAGCCAGCATAATGAAGATAGATAGCGGCTCTAGGTGTGAACGGGAGGAGCTTAACTGTATATTAAGGTGTCCAACCATTAGTAACACACTGGCCACATGTTAGTTAATTGATCTTAAGCATTTAGCGACTGTGTGAACATTCTAATTATGCTGATTTGTGACACCAAGGTCTCAGTTTCCTCTTGTTGTTCTCCCCCAGCCAGTGGGATGACCTTCTCACTTCAAAGCAACAGAAAATAGTCCTTTATCTATTAAAACTATATATACCTCTCCTTCTACAGATCTACTTTTACCTTGTACTTTTTTCCAGAGCATTAATCTCTTACAGGACAATGTTGAGGTCAAATGATAATTGTTGAGAAATCAAAGCCATTACAATTACAGTCCTAATTCTGATTAGCTTATTCACACAATGTGTTTCAGTGTAAGTTGCTCTGAACAAAAGCAGCTGCTGTCTTCCACAAAATATTTTGCTCAGAGCAGCACAAGATAAAAAGCATTTATCCCAGTGGAGACAATTTAGATATTGGGTCACAGAACGTGGCTTTCAGGATTGTCTCTCTCATATCCGAGTGCTCTTGTTGTTTGCCATCTGATACTGTATTGATAGACATGGGGATTTGCTATTTTGGCCCACTACCAATTTCACAGAGAGGTCAAAGGTCAGGGTCAGGTACACAATAGTGTGTCCTGAGCTAGCAGGAATTCATGGTGTCGATGCACATAATGGATCCGGGTGAGTCACATCATTTGTCATAGCTGCAGGAGATGCACCTTGGTGACCCTATGTGGATGCTCTGACCTTTTCTCACTTTCCCCTAATGGGTAACGAGACTAAAATAACAAATACTGATGGTAATTCTATGTAGATGCCCCCCATTATCAACTGAGGCGCCTTTTACATGGTAACGTTTTCGACATATTACGCCAAAGTATTTTTACGATCTGACCATTTGTTTATCGAACAAGGGCTTCAAAATCTTTTGAAACCGGGTTCAGGAGTGACATTTTTTGAATATGCAACTCCAGCATCACTGATGCCTCGTTTTCCAATGAGCAGCACAGTTCGGTTTCAACACAGCACGGTTCGGCAGGGCATGGTAACCCTAAATCTGAAGTAATTTTAGATGAATCGCTGCTCTCCTTGGCAGTGCTATCTGGTGCAGACAGCTACGCGTTAATGTGGTGACGTAGGGACGAGGGAGGGGACTACTTACTGCAGTCACTGACCGGAAGTTAGCTGAAATGATCAGACCGCTTCCCTCTACTTTAAGTATTTACAGTAGCTGTTGTGGTAGCCGAATCCCCCGTTGCGACCAAGACAAAGGGTGAGGCCAGGACAATCATCATTGTGGTTCAAAGAGGTTTATTTCAGGAGATTTCCATCAGACATCAGACATAGGATTTCATGGAGCATCGAAGCAGCAGGCTGAGGCCGCAATGGCACTGAAGTTGCTAGTTACAGAACAGTGTCTTATATTCTCATGTGTGGGGGGTATCAAGTGTATTATATCTACAATTAGACAGATACTCGTCCTTCTAGGGAGGTTCTCTACTCCTTCCCCGGGACCTTAACCTTTAGACATACACGCTCAGCAACTGTTGAAATAGAGGCTATTCGAATCTACAACACTGTCTTTATACCTTGAATGTTTTTCATTTGCACGAGAGTTAGTAACACAGTAACTGGACAATGCCGTCTAATGAGCTCTTTGTTATCTAATACAGCCCTGCCTCCTCTCCATCTCCCTCCTACTCTGCTCTCCCACCAGTGAATGCATCATATCAGCTTTCTCCTTCAGGATGTTGGAAGCAGAGGATGATGATGATTATTCACTCTTCCAGTCACTCCCTCCACCCCTTAATGTTCCTCTTCACCTTGTGCTTTGCCGCTTATCTTTCTCAACTTTCCTTTATTTACTGCTTTGTAGGGGTGGTGAAAAAAATGTATTCATGTAAAAATCGCAATTCCTATCTCTTGCCATTTAAAATTGATTAATAATTTGCCAAAATCGTCTTTTGCTGCAGCCAGTAATGTTGACTTTAAAATGGTCTTAAATAATAAAAAAGGAGGAGTGTTCTTCCTGTTTGTTGCTGCGATTCATGTAATATAAAATAAAGCAGACATTCAGTAATGCAGAGATGTTGTTGAGACTATTGAGGAATATCAAACAAATAGACGGATTATGAAGGCCTCAAGTGTTTTTTTTTTTCTTTTTAAATATTGGTGAGCACAAGATAATTCCAAGATCGAGGGATTGCATTGATTCCTAGTTTGTTGTTATTGATGTTCTGTTATCCCTATTGGTAATTCAGCTTTGCTTTAGTGTTAAATTCCACACACCATTTCTTAACAGATTTTCAATAAGTGAACCATAGCAACCCTGTAAATATGGGAAACCAAACATGGTTTCCTGAGCGATCTCAGAAATTGCCTGCGAGACAACCCAGTGCCATTCAAACAAAGCCAACTTGAGCCTCGTGCTCAGTCTTAATAGCTTTAATGCAATATGAATGGAGCAGCTTGTGCTACCATTACTACTTTAAATGGATAAAGATGCTCTCTTACTCATTGCTACATTAACAGTCCCTACACACAAAAAGCCTATTTTTAGTGACAAATACTTCCCTGAGAATTCCAGGCATGAGGCAGGGGTGCAGAAAATCCATTCCAATGTCCATTTCCCTGCGCTCTTACTGTAGGCCCTGCAGGGAGGAGGAGAGTGTTGTGGGCGAAGGTGTATTTAGTCTTTAGCTACATGTGTACACACACACACACACACACACACACACACACACACACACACACACACACACACACACACACACACACACACACACTGTAAAAATGTATTTTTCTATGAATGCTCGATGCGGTTTAATGCCCAGAGGGCTGGAGGTACACACACTGCTAGGTCATTAATCATGGAAACGAGGGCTCAGTCATCCACATGCTTACGTCTCTCTTTCATGTACACACACACACACACACACACACACACACACACACACACACACACACACACACACTCCCCCTAAACAGGCACAAGGGCACCACAATTAGAGGTTTTATTTAAACCCCCCACTGAAATAGGAATTATTGTATGTCCTTGCTGCAGGCATTACTATAAGTGCCTTATACTGTATCACATTACTAAAAACACTGCATGAATAATTAGCAATAGAAGGATAACAACTGTTGAAATATAGAAGCAGAGTGAGACAACAAAGGTTTGAGTTGTTGGATCAAACATCTGGCTGGTAACTTGATTGAAAAACACACTCCCTCAGTAGCTATGATCCGACCAAATTTCTCCAGTAGAGCTGTATGAATTGGCATTTAAAGGAGCGTTAATCTGTTCCAGGACACCAGTATTTACCAATCTTTTAGGTACAATTGTACCATCTGTCAAAATGTCTAATTTATCTGAAGTATTTTAATGGCATTTTCAGATAAATGGAAACAAACTACTAACTATAATCAACACATTCTCAACATATACTCAACATGAAAATATAATTTCTTGCAGGGCTGTTCACTTTGTGCTTTAATAGTGGGATGAAATATCATTCAGTTGAATGCATTTATTTTCTATTTCAGTCCATAAAGCAGATACATAGGACTGCAGTGCGTAACTTTCTTCCATCTCTAGGATAATACGGGTCTTTGTATCATAACTAAGCCATTAGATCATTGTTTGTTATCAGATTGAACCTGAATGTAGGCAAATTAATACGAAATAGCATGCACTTGTTGACATGTGCCCAGGTCCTTTTCCTAAGGTCAGGATGGATGCTGACTGAGCCAACAACACCCTAAGCAGGAGCTCTAATGAGGAGACTGAGGAACCCCACATGCACACACTTGCTGGCAAAAACACCTGCATATGTTCCATCCAGCCCTGGTGCAGATATAAATCAATTGATTCGTTATAAATATGCCATTGTCTCGTCAAACCCCCTTGGCGCTCCTGCTGAGTTATTATAAGAAACTAATGCGGTCGATAAAGACTTGGAAATGAGGACAGAGAGAGCGAGAGAGAGCGAGAGAGAGAGAGACTCTGTTGATTGTTGTTCCCTCTGCATTTCTGTGTGTGTGTGTACACGTATGAATGAGTGTGTGTGTGGTTCGGTCACCGAAACCCAACCCCACTCCATATGACCCCTGGGATTGAGAAAAGGCATCCAATACTGGAGCACCAACCTGACATCTTGACATCCGCTATGTGCTTCAAATATTTCTATAAACAGAATTCATGGAATATTCTTGCGTATGTAATGTCATGTTAGATCCTTGGTGGCTTTAACAGAATTTCCAGCAGTTTTTAAAATGAAGTGGATTGATTGCATGCTATCCAAGGCTGTGTTTTGTTTGTTTGTGTGCTATTCCCCTCATTGAATAAGCCCTATATAGCCAAATCCTCCCATCTAGCTCTCTACTCACTTACTTTAAATGTTCCCACACTACTTTGAACTGCAACAATTATCTTCATTGTTGAATTATTGATTCATCTCTTGACGTTTTAAAGGTTGATGGATAATCTTCAATCCAAAATAGAATATTGATCGCTCTCAATGCTTTTCGGTTTCTAATCAATGAATCGACTACGGTAACCATCAGGACGGATGTTAATTAGACGTTGTGTACAGAAGATACCAACATAACATTACCATATGAACAAGTTAGACCTGCTCCCAACCATGGTGAGAGAACAGACCACACAACCACAGAATAAACAAATACAGCATTCACACAGATAGAGGGGTGTAGGCAGACATACAGAAAGGGAGAGAGAGCTAGGATAAAATGCCATTGAGAAATAGAGGAGAATGAGTTGGGGTTTGGTTATAAAAAGGCTTCAGGCAGGATTCTTCATCTTCAGCACAAATGACCGTAATATATCTGTGTGGGGTTTGTTTGTTTCCTGATCAATATAAATAACCCGTGACTCTATCTGCTGTTGATATTTCTGGTTGGAGGTGGATGTGAGCAAGCGTCCAGCAACGAAAAGACTTATGATTTTTGAGTCATCCAAATATATGACTAATTGGTCTTAACTGGTATAAAAACAACAACTCTTTTGTGCAGCATTTTTGCAATGTGACATATTACCCATTCACTGCTTTCCAGTGAATCCCTACTCCAACTCATTAGCTTTCTGTGAGGAAGATATCAATTCAATATGCATATCGGATACATGCTGCTCAAGGATTAGGACTTTCAAACTGGGATGATAACAAAAAGGTATTAATTGAACTTAAATTTAACTTTTAGTAGTTTAGAGGTAGATAGATGTACATTCACGGCATCACCGAGAGTTAGAGACAGAAGCAGTCCCTAAACTCTGTCTCAAGGCTAAGGGCTTGTGGCACTCTTGCCTGCTCCAATCCCTCTTCAATCACCAACTGTTGTAATGGTCCCTGCAGGTGGCTGGAATTGAGGGCAAGAAGCAGTTAATAAGAGCGCTGTTAAGAAAAGCTCCTTCAATGCATCTCCTGGACCACACGTTACCATGACCTACTGATGGTTGGATTATCCAACACGCAAATGTTCCCGATTATTAATTCAAGTGTTTTTTATTCACAGTCCCCCCCCCCCTTACTTTCAGGGACCAAAAGTTATTGAATGAGTATAAACATAGTTGCCGAATAAATAGATAAAAATTCTGGATTGAAAAAGGCAGAATTCCAATACACTCCAGACAAAATGATGTAAACAATCAAAAACCATTTTGGGGCGCTCTTAGCTCAGGCCCAGCAGCAGAGCCGGGTTCGATTCCCGCCCGCGGTCGTGCTCTGCATGTCACTCCCCTCTCTGCCCCATTTAACCTCTGTCTCTCTGCACTATCAACAAAAGCATAAAAATGCAAAAAAAAACAAAAAAAAGCATGGTTTGAAAGCATGCTAAATAATTAACGGCTCAGGAAGCGAGGTTATGGTTAGAAGAGAGGAAGCCTCATTAATTTCCCAGCTCGTGTTTCATAAAGAAGAAGATTGAGTTGAGGAAGGATGTGTCTCGTCAATTATACTTTTCAAAAAGTCATAGGCAATGTTTGTGCTGTTTTTGTATCATCATCCCGTGTTCAACATACAGTACACAAGCACTTAGTGCAATTGGACCTTCTGCCGTTTATACAACCCATGTCACTTAGTCAGCTGCAGAAGCAGAGTTCCCACTCCTGCTGTTCTCTCTAATGAGGTGTTTACTTATGGTGAATTTTAAATGATTGTGTAACTTTGTTAAATGCCCATATGGTGTTTTCAACAAGAAGTGCTGAAAAGTGCAATCATCCACACCTCTGAAGCTGTAGTTTTCGGACTGAGAAAGGGCTGCATGGGTAACATCGTTTTGACAGGGGGTGTATGCTGGCAGAAGCAAGTAGATGTGTCATCTCTCCCGCTTCTCCATCTGACCTGCTGTGAACTGACTCAGCTCGGACAAGCCGGCCCCAGCAGGACACTGCTGTCACTGGGGGAAATGACAAACGCCATGCAGGCCTGTTCACCAAATTGTTCATTGCTATTCATCAAAAGGGCTCTACAATCTCAGCTAAATTGGAACAAGTAGACTTTATTGGCATCTGTAGGGAAATTGTATTTTTGCTTGCCTCAATCTATTTATTTATCTATCTATATTTTGATATCAATGTCATTGATAAGTGGTAGAATTGCTATAAGAATATGAAAATAACATTATTACAATAAACAGGAGATTCAATCAAACAACAGTTTACGTGGTCAAAAGTGAGACTGTAAATATCCATTCTTCCAGAATTTCTATCCATTTTCTCAACCATTGGTTGTAGATCCCTCTCCATAGCTGTTCAGCTCTTCTGAAGGCCATGGCCAGATGGGATATAGGGATGGGACCGGTCCGATCCAATATCGGTATCTGGTCCGATATGCAAAAAGCCTACAGTGTGTCTTAAATACAAGCAGGAAATGTTTTACTGGGAGTCATCTCTGTCTGTCCAGAAGTCATTCTCATCAACGGTTGTTTTCACCTAGATTAGACTTACTGAACAATGTTATCATTGACGACATGTTTTTGACTTTTACACTCTGTGCGTGTCTGTAAGAGAGACCTGGATAACATACTGATCCCAGTCAGTCTGAAGGAGACATTATTCGGGTGGTCGTCTCTCAGCTAAATCTCTGGAAATAATCATGTGTGTGTTTTTGACCTTCTCTTTGCTGTGACTGCTTGTACTATCAGCAACATAAGGAGTGTGACTATTGACTCTATTGAAGCTTGTGAGATTGAGCACAGTATGTTATGGACATACATGTTGCGACAGTATCCTTTTGACGATCAATGAATGATTGCTCTATGGTGTGAGGATTTCAGGTCAGGTAATCGGTTCTTACTTGTACATGTAGCAGGTTCAGTGTAGGTGTAACATTTGACACGTTGCATTGAGGTTTGAAGGTTGGCTTCGTTGTTTAGGTCAATAACACCTTCTCATTGTCATTGACAAGAGAGGGTTCTAAAAAGAGTTGAGGTGACTCTTGGTTCCTCTGGAACAACACAATACAATATATATATGAAGAAAATACAGAAGTTGAGTTAAACTATCACATTGATGCAAACATTGTTTATATCCAATACTACCAGCAGTCTTCATCTACTAGAAACATAGCCTATAACGGCTTTATAGAACCAGCAATGGACGAACAAAGAGACAAATGACTGCAATACATTTGCCATTGATGTATTGCCTAGCACATATGTGAAACTAAACAATGTACTCAGTTATTCTTCTGATCATTACAACCATTTCCTCTTACGTGCTATGGGGAAGGATGCATTTTCTCCTTCACTCTAATTCTCACATTTCCATAGTTATTTATGATGGATGAACTACTGATTTGAATAATGCTCATTTCTGCCTGAGCTCCTCATCACCACCAAAGAAGATAAAAATGTCCAGTGAAACTCGGAATGATTTTCTGCCGACTACGAGAAGTAATTTATTATAGTTTAGATTTTTGCCACTTTGGGTAAAGCTAGAGATAATCTTTAAAGATCAGTGACATAAACCGTCCATTGATCGAGTTGCCTGCCAGTCCTTATCATGTATAAAACTATTTCTTCATTTGTTGGACCTTGTGAATCCTACGTGTGCCTTGACCAAGAGAACCAAACCCAAGGTGTTGATTAAATGTGCGTAAATACCTCTTGACGTATAAAAAAAGAGGTCTTGCGTACTTTCACGCTGTAGTCTGGTTACACTGAGTCACCATCTGTGACCAACATCTAAAGGCCAGACCAGTCCGACTACCCGAAAATGGAGTTTGCCGATTCAGGCCGCTCCAGTCTTCCCGTCGCGGCCAAAAAAGTGCAAAGAACACACCAAGCCGACTGCTGACTTTCCGTACGCTCAGCGCTTGCACGGGACGTAATGTCTCCATAACAGCAGGCGGCGCTAATCTGTATTGTGGCCTGAAAAAATACGGAAGCCGGAAATGATGGGACGGCTCTCTAGACCATAAACATAGATATAAATATGTATTTATATTTATGGACCATAAAGAGCACCATTTTTAGCAGAGAGTGTCGAGCATGGTGTCGAGCAGTCAACAAGGGTTGATGCATGTGAGTACTCGCTGAACGAAACAAACAAACACATTAAAACAATGGCTAACTGTTGTTAGCTGTTTGTGCTACCCGCCTCACTTCCGGGCTTCACTGATTCGCTAGCCCTCCACAAATCAAATTGCTTCAACTGAAAGACTGCCCGCGGCTCAAAAGAAGCCCGACGACATCTACGACGACCGATTTCACGGCACACACCAAACAGATTTTTGTCCCCGCCCCCTCCAGACTCTATGACGGCGATTATCGGGCCGGTGTTTCCGGGCCTTAAGTAAATACACCTAGGAGTGTAAGATGGTGCTACAGGGTGATGTTTATTTTCCCCACAAACTGTTTAATATTGACTCTTGGCTTTTAAAATGAGACCCTCAATATTAGGTGGAGCGGGAACCTTTGGCAATCTCAGGATTCCTTGCTTCACGATTCGATTCTCAGTAGAATAAATGGAAAGTGGGGATCTATTTGCATGCTGTTTCACCAGTGAACTGCAAAATGAGACATAAGTGGCAGTTCAGCTAACTAGTTTTAATGAAGGTCACTGTCTGACCGAACAGGAAAATACAGAGAAAAGCTTTTTATTCAAAAATACTAAATTATTTTTGGAATTTAACCTATTCAGAATCATAGATAATGAGAATCATGATTTCATCTCAGCGAGATCTGGTTTTCTTCGTTTGGAAAGTGTGTTGTATTGAGTTACATTATGACGCATTGTTCAATAAAAATGAGTTATGTATTTGTCGAAGGTAACCAAATTCTAATTGTTTGCCACCACCATACACACACATTGGCTTTTTTGTTGTTTAAAATGTACGCTGACGTGTGTGTGTGACAGCCTAAATGGCCACCTTACAGCGCAACAGTCTAAATTTTAATTGCATCCTGACTGCTTACGGTAGTCTGGAAAGGTCGCCTGTTCTCAGGAAGTGACATATTGATGAATGGCGAGAGATCGAGCACAGAACACACCTTTTTAAAAAAGTGTTTGTTTCCCCTGGCCTTGACGTATGTAGTGGAGGTATTTTTTTTTTATAGAGGTGATGTGAGGTAAAGAAGCAATAGGCAGACAGCTGTCGTTTGTATGGAGAGGTGGTCGCCACAGGACGCTGGAGCTACTCCTTCAGGTTAAGGGGCCTATGTTAGGAGATGAGTCCATTTTTACACACACGCACGCACACACACACACATACACGCACACACACACACACACGCACACACATGCACACGCTGCCTTCTCAAAGAAAATTGTGATTGTTGCATTTAGACTCTCCTAGGTGTCTCCCTCATCTGTCTTAATCTCTCTATGCCACTTGAATGTAATATACCAAACTGTTCTGAATGTTAATGAACAGCTCTGCTAAAGCATCAAAAAACATTTGGGATTAATCTGAAGTAACAGTTCAAATTAGGTAAGTGTAAACACTTATCTCATTTCTTATCTACCTCAGGACTGTAACCCCCCCCTACCGCCCCCCGGCTCCTCCATACAAGCTCTGATTTCAAGCGCCATACTTCCATCTCAACAGGCCCCTCGCTAACACCATTATGCCATTCAGATACTATTCAGGCGATGTGCGGCTCTTATATGATTAAATCAAACTGAATCAGCCCAAGAGTCCTGCTATCACACTGCAAATTCCAACTCATCCAGATAGAGGAAGCTTATATTGTGGCGTCGCTGATCGAGGTCCTTTCAGTTTGGCCTCGGTAGGAGGTGTGAATTGACGAGCATTGAGCAAGTGCTTATTTAATTTCCCAAATCCGGACTACCAATCGCGATTAATAATTAGGTTTACAGCAGCTAGCATCATTTGGATAATAATCTCACAGCAGTAGCATTTGAACCCCAAAGAGTATTGTTTGACTGTCGAGTAGGTACAGCAGATTTACAGTATGTTGAATGTAAAGCAAAATTGATTCTTAATTTGGCTGAATGTAAACATTTGTTGTAATAATTTATGACATTTTGATTTTGTATAAGACAGCATTATCAGCTTGGAAAAAACCGAGAAAGCCATACAATATTATATAAAAAGGAGTTTTTTCTTTATATAAGCTTGTTTCAATAGAACCATGCTTCTGTCTGAATGTGAGATGAATAAAGAGGGATGTGTTTGTTCTCGGTGTCCTTCTCCAATTGGTATCAAGCTGTTTTCTCATACAATCCCATTTTGATTTGATAGGTAAACTGTTCTGTCACCCCCTAACACTGATCGGAGGCCGTGTCTTTGTCCTGTTGTTTTTCGTCAGTTTGAGTGGTTGGAAGTTTTGCGCAGAATTTGTGGTCAGAATATGGCTTCTCCTGTGATTCAAAGCAATTGGACAGGAGGCAGACTGTTTGGTCAAAGTCGTGTCATTTATGTAACAGACGGGCATTAGTTAGCGTGATGACTCAGATTGGTCTTAACGAGTGCTTCTGTGTTGAATAGCTAATTGACACCTCTGTGTCCCTTCCATTCACACACACAAACACACCCACACACACATACACACACTAATTAACTGAAGGGACCTCACCAATGCCGTGCCCTTTGTCTCCTATGGTTACTCGGGCAACTTTTTCATACCGCAGATACACACTTGAACAGGCAAGGCTATCACGCTGACTTCACTCTTATAAAATCACCGAGTTGCCAGCGTTAAAGTAACAGTGGCACCACCTCAGCTCAGGTTTCTCTCTTCTCTTTTTTAAGTTTATTTAGAATATTTCACTGTGAATCAATTTGCTCTCAAAAAGCACATCTTTGTCTGAATTTGTTAAATAGAGTTAGTTGTACAACTGGTACACAAATCCCAAAAAGCTAACATCCCTGTGTTAAGAGGCCTAGAGTTCTTCAGCTCAGATCATTCAATGTGTTCAAAACCCCAGAAAGGCTTTTAAAAAACTTGACACCATTTAAAGCAAAACATCTTTGTATGATTTGGTATAACATTGGATCATTGCAAAGAAAATGTCTATCCGCTCTGCCAGCTCCTCAGTCACTTCATAACTGATGTAGATCATTATATCTGGGCTGCTCAAAACGGAATGCAAAAAAAGATATCTTCCCCTCACATTATATTTTTCATTTTTGATCGTAAATATGTTCTGTTGAATGTAAGAAAATGTTTCAAACTATGATTTTGAATTGGGTCCACATTTTATTGAATATATTGTTTCTTAAAATGACACGGTTTTACAGGGAGGAGCATAAATGGGTGAAAAGGTCATTTATTTTTTTCTTCAAATGTGTTGAGTTTAATGTGGCGTTTGAGGGGTGTAACTGGAATCAATTAGTTAGATTTTTGCAAGAGGAAAGATTTTGCATTTTGTCGCACCGCCTGTTCCTCATTTTTCTTCAGCTCCTCATTTTTCTTTAAATGGGTGACTGTGGTTCAGGTGGAAGAGCCGGTCGGCCAATGATCGAAGGGTTGGCGGTTCGATTCCCGCCCTGCCACTTGTGTCATGTACTTTATTTTGTAAAGGTACTTTATTTATACAGCCCTTTACAACAGTCCTTTCGGTGCTTTACAGAATTGAGCAAGATAAAACACGATAAGATAAAATCAAACAAGACAAAATCAAACAAGATCAAAACAAGATAAGATCAAGATCAAAGTGTCATCACGCTACTGTGTATTAAAAGCCATCCTGAATAAATAGGTTTTTAGCCTGGATTTAAAGAGGCCCAGGTCAGAAATGAGACGCATGTCAGTGGGGAGCTTATTCCAGAGCCTGGGGGCAGCAACAGAAAAGGCTCGGTCACCCCAGTGCTTGTATCTTGACCTGGGCACTTCCAGCAACAGTTGATCGGTGGACCTCAGGACTCGACCAGGATTTCGGATGGTTAAAAGCTCAAAAAATATGGTGGGGCGAGGCCGTTAAGAGCTTTAAAAACTGAAAATAAAAGTTTAAAATCAATTCTAAAAAGGACAGGAAGCCAATGAAGGGAGTTAAGAACTGGTGTGATGTGCTGCCGTCTGTTGGTGTTGGTATTTGTGTCCTTGGGCAAGACACTTCACCCACCTTGCCTCGTGTGAATGTCGATAGTTAGCCTGCTATCGGTGTGTGAATGGTAACGTAAGAATAGGAACAGGTCTCCCTTGAAAAAGAGTCTGCGGTCTCAATGGGATTTACCTGTATAAATAAAGGTTGAAAATAAAAAATCTATGCGGTGCTGCTGGGTTTTGCAGGCCTTTCTGTTGAGAGCATTTAGTAACTCTCTCCTCCATTGTTTGCTGTGTCCTTGAATTTTCCAGTGTCCTGAACATGAAAAAACATGTTTTCCATAAAGTCTCAAGTATGTATTCTTGACCTGTCAAGCTGTCAAGCTTGACTTGTCAAGCTTTACCGAAAATAAAATTGTTAAAGGAAACTTGAAGGTTTTTATTTTATTTTAAGACCGCTCTGCATTTTTCTTTTGTGTCACTGGACTGAGAAACTGAAGACCGTTCTGTATTTCTTTTTTTTATGGACGAAAAACACAGCGCCTACTTGTGACACACACTGCATGAAAACTAGCAGGATGAGATCTCCTTCATGGCATCCAACCTAGTTTCTTATAGATGTACATCTCTATGTATTCTTACATGGCGTCTCTATATATATTCCCTATTATATTGTTTCTCGTATGCAAACCACAACAATACCAGCAGCGTTTGCATCATTCTACATAATGAGCCGTGATGTAAAGCCGGATCTTAGCAATCCCTTAGGATATACAGGCATGATAAGTGGTGTTGAATATGTAGTGTAAATGTATGTGCTTTCGATGTAGAGGCGGTGTGGTGGCTTCTCCCATTATGATGTCATAAGGGGATAGGAATTTGAGTGGGGTTTCTGAACACAGATTTTCAGAAAGGTGGAGAAAAAGAGAGGGTTGTTTTTTCTCATACTTTGTGAGTCCCTTGTCACACTGGTGGTGACCAATACTTATGTTGAAAAAATTTGAAAAGGTGCATTTTGCATGATGGGTGACCATTAATGAAACCATTATTTTCGTGACGCTTTTGTTACCTAAGTAAAATAGACAAATGTTATTATAAGGTCAAGCTCGACAGCCCACTTCTGTCCGAGTGTCTGTAAAATTCTCAAAGCTTTTCCATGTCTTTTCCATGTGTAACTATCAAGCTGACACCTTCCATCTCTTCCTTGCTGTTTTCCAGGCGCGGTACAAACAGAGTCTGGACCCCACGGTGGACGAGGTGAAGAAGCTCTGCACCTCACTGAGACGCAACGCCAAAGAGGAGCGAGTCCTCTTCCACTACAACGGCCACGGCGTGCCACGGCCCACTGTCAACGGAGAGATCTGGGTCTTTAATAAGGTAACACACACACACACAGACACACACACACACACACACACACACACACACACACACACACACACACACACACACACACACACACACACACACACACACACACACACACACACACACACACACACACACACACAACAGGGAAAGGTTCTTACTTACAGTAGCATTAACCTTTAACGCCTTCTGAATCATAGGTCATTTAATGGTGTCATCTGCATTATTCCTACCCCAATGCTAACTACACCATTTAGATTATTTAATCAGATTAACTAAAGACTGAAATGTCATCTCAAGGTATATTTGGATTGGAAATGTAGATATTTGTACTACTACTGTATTGTGCAACCAAGGACAGTGTAATATCCTGCCATAAGGCAAAATAGAAAGTTGGTAAAAGATTCCCATTTCAAAATGAGGAACCAAACATCACTATTAAAAAACAGAAACAGGGTATTTGTCCTTTACTGGGCGAGGTACATAAATAAGAGTATACCTACTGTATTTTAAGCAGAGTTGGGAAGGGAGATTGAAAAACACACAATGGATTGATTTTTTTGTAGCGATAACAAGTATTGTTGAGTGAGTGAGTGTAATGGGGGTCATGCAGGTGAAGTAAGGGGTGTAGCTTTGAACACCCGTGCTTCTTATAACGGTCAAAATGTTCCAAAAAGACATAACAACCAAAACAGGACAGCTTTCCTTCACTCCTCATGGCTGCCATCACTGCGCTGTAGACACTCACTGAATTGCCAATCGGACATAAAGTCTGGAGTTGTTCTCCTTGTCCTGGAAGTAAGCACCATAGTTCACAGTGATGCACCGCATGCTGTCTGGGTTCAGGGGTTTTTGCCTCTGCGTTCCCCTAGTTAGTACACCCTCGTGGCCTGATGTCCTCTCCTCCTTCCACTCTTCTTCTTTCCTTTTTCCTCCACACATCACTCCTCCTTTACACACTTATTCCCCTTTACTATGAAATTAAACCGCTGTGTCACTGGACGCTAAAACGCTGTCAGTGGGGGGATTTGCTGTCGAAGCAAAAGTATAAGGGAAATGGTGTGGAAGCAAATATGAGGGTATAAAAGCTTTACAGGGCTGTGATTATTCCATTTCTTACTCATTGCCTCTTTCTCTGTGTTCCCCTAATGTCTCTCTCTCTCTGTGTCTCTCTCTCTCTCTGCCTCGTTATTCTGTTTCTCAAACTGTTTCTCTCCTCCGCTGACAGTCTCCTCATCAAACACATGATGAGTTAATAATTAAACATAAATCTATAAAAGTGAGCTATCAGCAGTAACGCCATGCACCCTCCATCTCTCTCTCTCTCCATCTCTCTCTCTCTCTCTCCTCAGAACTACACCCAGTACATCCCTCTGTCCATCTACGACCTGCAGACGTGGATGGGGAGCCCGTCCATCTTCGTGTATGACTGCTCCAACGCGGGGATCATCGTCAAGTCCTTCAAACAGTTTGCCCTGCAGAGGGAGCAGGAGCTGGAGGTAGGCGGTCGCCGCATAGACACCAACAGACACAGACACACACACACACACACACACACTCTGGTGGTTCACAGCAGGCTGCGAAACAAAGTGGCCTCCAAATAGTACCGACACTGTGTCACACACACACAGACACACTCACTCACTCACTCACTCACTCACTCACTCACTCACTCACTCACTCACTCACTCACTCACTCACTCACTCACTCACTCACTCACTCACTCACTCACTCACTCACTCACCCATCACCCACCTGTACCCATACATACTGCTCTCCTGCTTGAATCCCAACTCCCGCAACACCCATAAATACACACACACGCACGCACACACAGACACACAGTCACACACACAGAAACTCTTGCACGGATAGCCACTACCTGCTTGATCCCAGTCCTTTTCACTGCGCTTCATCTTTTTTTATAACACTTTCTCATTCTCTCTCTCTCCCGGCTATGCCATGTTCTTTGAATCCCTAATGAGATGCCGCTGTCATTTATCTCAATTATTCATGGAGAAGGTTTGAGCACAGACTGTAGACTAGCTGGAGAGAGATGGGAAAAGGTACAGTGTGAGGAGCGGAGAGATGGGGGGGGCGCAGAGCCACAGTAAAGAAGAAGTGCTGTGAGGCGCTGTGTTAGCCATTAAAGTAAAGGTGAAGGCGGCCGCTTAAAACTGCTGAGTTGCCGCAGTGTCTGACCGAACTCATCACAGGAGTCTCACCGTCGTCAGCCTCTCTCCTGCTCTGTTCTGCTCCTCCTTCAGTTTTAAACCAGGGTTCACCGCAGGCTACACTGTATGTCAGGCCTACAGACTATTACATCTATTTTGTCAATGTGGTTATTTTCCCTGGTTTAAGAACAAGTTATTCATTTAACCATATAGCTAACTTGTTCACATACATCCCATTGATAACTAATATAGCAGTCATATTGAGTTTTTTTTTTATATTGAAAAATATGTTGTGCATGTGACACAATTTAGATTTGACATAAATATCATGCTGAATTTATGCAGTTGATTTTCTTTGGGAATGTAAATATCACAAAACTTAGACAACTTAGTCTAACGTCAGATATACATTTGGGATTTACACTCAACAAAAATATAAACGCAACACTTTTGTTTTTGCTCCCATTTTTCATGAGATGGACTTAAAGATCTAAAATTCATTCCAGATAAACAATATTACCATTTCTCTCAAACATTGTTCACAAATCTGTCTAAATGTGTGATAATGAGCACTTCTGCTTTGCTGAGATAATCCATCCCACCTCACAGGTGTGCCACATCAAGATGCTGATCTGACATCATGATTAGTGCACAGGTGTGCCTTAGACTGTCCACAATAAAAGGCCACTCTGAAATGTGCATTTTTTTGCTTTATTGGGGGTCTGGGGACTCAGAACCAGTCAGTATCTGGTGTGACCACCATTTGCCTCATGCAGTGCAACACATCTTCTTCGCATAGAGTTTATCAGATTGTCAATTGTGGCCTGTGGAATGTTGGTCCACTCCTCTTCAATGGCTGTGCGAAGTTGCTGGATATTAGTGGGAAGTGGTGCACGCTGTCGTATACGCCGGTCAAGCACATCCCAAACATGCTCAATGGGTGACATGTCCGGTGAGTATGCTGGCCATGCAAGAACTGGGACATTTTCAGCTTCCAAGAATTGTGTACAGATCCTTGCAACATGGGGCCGTGCATTATCTTGCTGAAACGTGAGGTGATGTTCATGGATGTATGGCACAACAATGGGCCTCAGGATCTCATCACGGTATCTCTGTGCATTCAAAATGCCATCAATAAAATGCACCTGTGTTCTTCATCCATAACAGATGCCTGCCCATACCATAACCCCACCACCACCATGGGCCACTCGATCCACAACATTGACATCAGCAAAGCGCTCACCCACACGACGCCACACACGCTGTCTGCCATCTGCCCTGAACAATGTAAACCGCGATTCATCCGTTCTTTAACGTGCCAGACGCCATCGAATGTGAGCATTTGCCCACTCAAGTCTGTTTTACGGCGATGAGCTGGAGTCAGGTCAAGACCCCGATGAGGACGAGGAGCATGCAGTTGAGCTTCCCTGAGACGGTTTCTGACAGTTTGTGCAGAAATTGTTTGGTTATGCAAACCAATTGTAGCTAGGTTGTACAAGGGTTATTGAGTAATGGGCCACCTGGGGTCGTCAAAAATAAAAGTGTAAGCTGCCACTGTCTGTCAGTTCAGTCCAGTCAGACCTTAGCCTTAAGGCCTGGGGGTAAAGCTTGTGCAGTGGCCTCCTTTCCACTGAGCGGTGCGTCTCCACTGTCAAAAGTTGGGGAGGATAGAGCATAAGTGGACCGTGCCACACGTATTTTTGTCACCCTTTCGTTGGGGGGACTAAGCGGTCGCAGTATGGTCCCAAGAGGGTGGAGCTACACACTGCAGTCCGATGACTGGTCGGTGGAATCATCATATCCGTGTGAGAGACAAACCGCCATATGTAGTCTCCTTGGAAAGATAGAGGCAAGTCATGTGTTTAGAGGAAAAAGACGGTGCACAGCTATTTGTTTATTGTGTTGAGTTTTTCCTCTTTGTTTAATTTATCAGCGGGTAGATTAATGGAAAATCTACACTTTGTCCAGCTGCTTCACCTCCTCTCACCCATATACTGTCTGCAGTTATGGCCGTCAGGCATAAACCTACCCAGTATGGCTCCTGTTAGCGGTTGAAACGCAAGCCAGATGTAGGGTTTCCTTGCCCTGCAGAACTGTGCCGTGCCGAACCGAATTGTGCTGCTCTGTGGAAAGGAGGCATAAGGCTGTCATAAGCTGAGAGATGCTGTGTGACTGAGGCAAGAATGGAAGAACAACGCTTGATCATATGGGAAATATTTAGCTTTTTTCATAGCAGAGCAAACTGTGAACTCCATAGGCATAAGCTGCCTCGTTGCAACAAAAAGCTTGTATTTTAGGTGAGCGCTCGGAGGGTTTAACTCTAGTGTTTCAGTAGGGAAATAAAAGGAGGAAGTCCCCCAAGTTCCATAATGTCCATAAGCAATTTCACTTTTCCACCTGAGCGCCTGCCCTTTGTCGCCCGCCCACACAGGATAATACTGCCGGGGGTAATGGAAGAGAAAGGAGAGAGGCAATGACTTGAGATAAAACTTTTTAATCATGCAGGAGATGAACCGTGCAGGGAGTCCCAGCCTACTCCACCCACCTACAGCCCTCTGTCGCGACACACTCCCAAGGGGCTATCGTGCTCTTAGTCAGCACTTTACTTAAATATACTGTTGACACACGAAGGAGCACCACGTTCCACATGGCCCAGCAGGCCTGATCTCACCAGGGACCGTATTAGTTTTGAGCCGCAGCCGTGTGAATGAAGACACCTTGAGCATGAAGGACTGCTTAAGGGAAGATATGAAAGGTGTTTTATAACTCCTCCATAAGCAACATATCAACTTCTCTCTGCTGTGTGTTTGTGTGTGTGTGCATGATGTTTTTTGCGTATAAACGGGACATTTGATGAAGAATGTCCAGCTAGTACATTTTGGATTGGCATGACAGGACCCGCTTATTTCGCAGAGTGTATTAGTGTTTCTTTAGGTGTGAATTCAATTTTTTTTTTGTAAAGGTCCCTCTAGTTCACACCTGATTTTTCTGATATTAATAACATATTTGTAGAGCAAGTGGAAAGGGGTGTTCCCCTGTGTGTGTGTGTGTGTGTGTGTGTGTGTGTGTGTGTGTGTGTGTGTGTGTGTGTGTGTGTGTGTGTGTGTGTGCGCGTGAGCGCGCACACATTGAGTGCTTTATTATAGGGCCACCTGCTTCCTTTTAAATATCTCATCACTTCCCGTGTGCACTCAGCAAACATGCTCACTGCATTAGCTACCAGGCGGAAAGAGGTGCGTGTGTGCACACCATGCATCACTCACACAGCTAGGACACGCAGGATTGTGAGACTGCAGTGTGTGTGTGTTTTAAGGTGTTTGTGTTGCTGGCGTTTCCTGGATGCCCACATTATGTCTCCACCGGCTCCTTCTGTAATTTTGATAAATAATGAATGCTCGGATATAAAATGTATTGCTGCTCGACTAGAGGTGCATTGTGTTGCCTCTGTGTGCCGGCGTATATGTGCATGACCGCGCATTTCTGCCGTGATTGTGTGTATGGTACATCTGAAAAGTCCCTCTGTAGGATAAGTCTCGTAAATTAGTGTCACTTTAAAGGAAGAAAAAAATTGGGAATTCTCTGCAATTAAATTGTACCCTGATACCCTTAGCGAAGGAGAGTAGAAAAGAAAGCTATCATGGTGATTTTCATGGTAATTTGCGAGATTACAATATGCTAATGTGATATTTACAGTGGATGCTTGGCATTAATCAGCTTCTGCTGGCAATGTTTTCGAATGTACCGTTAGGATTAGTTCGACACGCGAACACACACACACACACACACACACACACACACACACACACACACACACACACTCTAAATTTCCTTTCAGGAGACAATGCTCCTCTTCAGGTCGACACAATGAGAGCCTTTAGAAGCGCACGCTGCTTTTGTTTGTCCGTCATGTCTGTCTCTGCAAGCAGGTCAACATTTTCCTCATTAAAGAAGAGGAATTATGTTACAAGGAAGATTGGCATCAATCCATCCACACAAACAGCTCATGCCTGCCATCATTTCCCAGAGAAATAACATATGCACGTTCATAGAAAAAAACGACACATGCACAGTAACATACGTTTTCACCCCCCCCCCCAGTAATTATTAAGACTTTTCTTCGGTTTTTTAATGTTCTGATTTATTCATGTGTGTGCAGAACTCCGTATAGAGCGCTTCTGTAAATACACAATGTCTCACACTGAGCTTCAGCTGCTGCCGCCTTTTTTTTCACCTCCTATTATACAGTTAGCTAATGAGTTATTGGACTAGCAGAGGGCAGGAAGGCTTATAGAATATACAGGAGTAGGGAGGCATTACATACATCCACAGAGCCTCATCATCACTAAGCCTTTCTGTGTTGTGTTACAGCTTTAAGGGAAACTGGATTGAACATTAGAATCATGTTTTTATGAAGAAAGAAAATACAGATGACTTTTTTGTTCTTTTTTTCCGCATTCATTTTTTAAAGCCCGCAGTAAGAATTGCAATTTTTCCTATTTTGTTTCCCTGCCAGATCATTTGTCAAATTTGTTTTCTTGTCTCATCTTCTAATTGCCCGGGCTCAGAAACACTAGTGGGTCCCCTCGTTGAGTTCTTCAGGTTGTGTTGGTTTGCCCAAACTTGTATCAGATGATGAGCTACAGCACACTCCACCGATCCATTTCTGCAGCTCTGTTGTATTACTGCAGCATTCCTGGCTGTGTTTTAAGTTGTCTGGTGGGTCTACTTATATATATGGAAGTGTCGATGTGCTTGTTTGTGTAAAGCCTTGTTTCCATTGATAGTTGCGGTTGTTTTTTTGTGTGTGGCTTGGCATGCAATGCATTTCCCACTGTAAACATTTGGAAAGGGTACCAAAATAAGTGAACCGGGCCGCACCTATTTTTGTCGGGGTACCAGGCCGTCCTAAAGGTTACCAAAAGGGTGGAACTACACCCTCCAACTGTCCGTTGATTGGTCGACAGAATCAATATTTTCTTACATTACTATTATCTTACTATTTCTTTACATTTGTTGCACGCTTGTACAGCTTTATGTTATTTTGACGGTACACAATATGATTACGATATTACTTTATTCTCAGAGCAAGTATGTCATTTGTTTTGAATCACAGCAGCTCCATTTACAACATCACAGAACAGACTAAATAGACAAGAGAAGACTAGCTTTAAGACATCAAGTCAGGTCCCAAAAATACATCCATTCAACATAACATTACAACAGACAAAAGACAACATTTAAGGCCCATCGGCGTGCATTTGATCTGGGATTAAGTGCCGTATTTAGTTCCAGGATTGACTGGTGCACTAAAGAGGGCTTCAGTCTAAAGTGTGCTTCAGTCTAACCCTATTAAATAGTATAGATTGATTTGCCATGAGGCTTTTAGTGTATTCTAACACCCGCTGCCAGATAGTCTGAAGATTTTTCACACTCTCCACCTACTCCGCCTCCGTATCTGTTGCCCCCGAACACAGAAAGAGTTTTAGCACTTGCACCGACATTTTCCGGTCCACAGCTTCTTCAAGAGATTTTATAGTAACAGTTTGCACATTCTACCAACGAGCTTATCTACAGCACGCTGCTCCTGAAACCAAAAATTAAATGCTTGTCCTCATCATGGACATTAGGTTTCAAGGTTTTATAGAATCAAACTCAAAGGCTGTTGTCAATGCAGTAAAAACTGTCTTCGGTATCAATTGAAAATGTGCGAGCAATATGATGCAGATGATATTTCTTGGAATGATATAATAATATTTTCCCCTTATTCTTAACCAAAATGAGACAGAGCTGCAAACTTGTAAGCAGCAACCTGTAGCGGTGAGCAATTTGATAAAGAGAAGTCTTGGATTGCTGCCTTCATTAAGACCCAAAGCTCATTAAAGTCGGCAAAAGACAGAATCCATTTTGAAATCCTAGCAAACAAATCAACTGAACAGCACAATGAGCACATAAATAGCCAAGAGCTCGGAGTATAATTAAAGTTCTACATCATACGCCAAACTCCTCCAATTTTTTTTTCTTCACGTTTGCATGTATTGACTGAGTGTGGAAATAACATGCTAATGCTGTTTTTTTTAGAATAGACAAGAGGATTGTTTACCACTGAAGAGTACCTGTTAAAGGGGCCAGCGAGGAGGAGCATTTCCTCCCTGGGATCAATAACCCATCACATTATCGTTATTATGTTCTCAGAATGTTTGGGGCGCTGCATCAATTGTAATGTTCAGCCTGGAAACATAAGGAGGCAGCCCAGTCTCTCTCTCTCTCTCTCTCTCTCTCTCTCTCTCTCTCTCTCTCTCTCTCTCTCTCTCTCTCTCTCTTTCTCTTTCTCTTTCTCTTTCTCTTTCTCTCTTAAAAATACATTACTGATCTGCTGAAACGTTATGAACCATCCAGAGCCCTTAGGTCGTCTGGGACAGGTCTACTGACAGTCCCCAGAGTTAGGGACTAAACAAGGAGAAGCAGCTTTTAGTTATTATGTACCAACAATCTGGAACAAACTCCTAGAAAACTTGAGGTCTGCTGCAACTCTCAGTTCTTTTAAATCGATATTTGCTTCTTTTATTCGCTTTTAAATGTTTTATAATGTGTTTATGTATTCTAATCTTGCCCCTGTAAAGCACTTTGAGTGGCCTTGTGTCTGAATTGTGCTATATAAATAAACTTGCCTTGCCTCTCTCTCTCTCTCTCTCTCTCTCTCTCTCTCTCTCTCTCTCTCTCTCTCTCTCTCTCTCTCTCTCTCTCTCTCTCTCTCTCTACTCTTGTTCTCATGCAATAACGGAGAAAAAACACAAAAATCGGATTTGTATTGAACTAGTTTTCGTTTATTGAGTTGAAATGTTTAACTGCTACACAATACAGCAGCTTATACTTCTACATGATGGACAAGATTCCGTTGTTAAGTTGAAATACCACCTAGCTGAAAGAATGTAAAGATCCTATGATGCTACAATATGGTACAAGGTCACTGTGACAATATGGTCGTATATTCAACCCGAAAAACGTAATGCCTTTAGCTATTGCTTGTGTGGAGGCATACAAAAAAAATACAAAACTTTGAATCTGTATAAACTCACTGTACTCAAAAAGTACAGTTGCCTTTAGTTGGAAGTTCTGTGTGAGTGTGGAGATGTTGCCAATGGTGACGAGCACAAGCAGCTTGCAACAATGATGCCAGCAGTTGGCGCAGGCGTGTGTAGGTGTTAACATGGTGCTAATGCCTTCACCTGCTGCCATTGCTGGACATTTTTCGAGAACCCGCATACTGGGACTTCGAATCAGTTCTCTAACTAGTTTTTACTTGTAGTAGCAAGTTATCCAAGAGGTCTCTCTTTATTCTCTGTGCCTTTTTTCTTCACTACATATAGTTCTACATCAGTCTGGAGCTGCTACTCCGTCCCTGACCTTTCGTTTCATGTCTTATCTGGTCTACAGCTTAAGTTCATTATACTGTATGCTTCTGTCCGACCTCTCACTGTGCCTCTGTTGCTGTGTCTACACTTGTAAGCCCTTTCAGCACCACCGCAATAAAAGTGTTTTGCCTTTGTGACAATTCTAATTACTGCAGCAACGCTGGCTCAAAGAAGATAACCATCAAGCAGTCAGCACCTTCAAAAGTCAAACACTTCAACATTTTCTAAACGGCAACTACTTTGCTCAAAGATACTGTATATAGAAATAAATATGTGTGTGCTTGCTTGGCCACTGGCCACAAATATGTTTCAAAGGTCACTGCTCATTTTCAGGTTCAAAATTGTAATTTGAGTTTCCACTAGAAACTGTTATCATGTTGTGCTGTACAAAAAACACTTTATTTGACACAATGCCATTGCCTAATCTTGTCTTTTCAGCCTCTGTCTGAAACTCTGTTTTAGAGCCTGTCTCTTTAAGCCCCGCCTTCCAAAAAGCCCAGTCTGCTCTGATTGGCTCTGGATCTTACTGCCGGTTTAAATCAAACTACCAGTTAGATTCAGAGGGATCCCGGGATGTGCTTATTGTCGAGGACATATTTTGACATATCTAGAATAAAAAACTAAATCTCAACTGAGTTTTAAGAATTTAATTACAACTGGCGGTCTTGTGGTTTTTACTGTAGTCAGCCTCAAAATATGTCTTCAAAGGGACAGGAACTCCAGTCATATTGTCCCGATAAACATTCCACGTATGTTACTGTTTTAGAAACCCCTGGCTTCTTAACACCTGAAAGACTGGAGAAGAATTGCAGAGAGTAATCTGTGAAGTACATTATTACAAATACATTTTCCATCACACTTATCAAAGGTGGAGGTAAAGCTAAGTTAGGTTGGTAATAAGGGGGCGTGACTTCTCCCCTTATGAAGTCATAAAGGGAGAGAAATCTGACTGGGGTTTTTGAACACAGATTTTCAGAAAGAAGTTGAGAAACAGATGGGTTGTTTTGTCTCATACGTTTGGAGTTTCTAGACTCACTGGGGACCAATATTATGTCGACAAAAAGCATACATCCTTAAAGTCACATTTCAATGTTTTACGGACAAAACCAGATTCATATTGGGTTTATTTCCCGTGGTTGTTCCATGCTTTAAAACATCTGAAACATAACCGTTCTTTTACGCAGACACTTTAAACTTTACTTTAACATTATCTCTAGATGTGGCTCAGGTGGTCATTGCAGCCCAATGAATGTAAACCAACAGTGTCCTTCTCTCTCTGTACAGGTGGCAGCCATCAACCCCAGTCACCCGTTGGCCCAGATGCCTCTGCCTCCCTCTATGAAGAACTGCATCCAGCTGGCTGCCTGCGAGGCCAGTGAGCTGCTGCCCATGAACCCAGACCTCCCAGCAGACCTCTTCACCTCCTGCCTCACCACGCCCATCAAGATCGCCCTCCGATGGTAACCCTTCTCTCTCCCTACATTTAACTTCCCTATTTCTCATAAAGATCATGTGTTGGCTTGTGTGGCTTTATGAGACAGATTTGGAAAAACGGAGCTGAAATGGGGCAGAGAGGAGAATGACATGCAGAGAACGACCCGGGCTGCTCCACCCAGTTCCCCTCTCTCTCTGCCCCAGCTCAGCATCTTACCATGCTTTATAATTCTGAAACATCGCAGAGTTCCAGATGGTACATTCAGGTTGCGTCGTAAATTCATGCTGAAGTAGTGGATACGGGGATTAGTGTCTCTAGACTGTAAACATTTAAACAGTGTTTTCCATTAATGAGCCCAAACAGGCTGTAAACAGTGGGGGGAGAACGCTAACATTAACACACACAGGAACTGTTATTTTTGTCAAGAGGATTTTTATGATGTGGTAGAATTTGAATAACCTTTCTGCTCATGATCTTGACCAAAACTGGGGGAATGTTTCAAGTTACATACCCCCAGTTATTTTCTACCCATCTCCCTTTTTCTCCACAAGCAAATAATGGAAACAAAAATGACATTCGCAGCCACTAAACACACATGCACGCACGCGCACACACACACACGCATGCACGCACACACACACGCACACACATTTAAAAAAAATCATAAGACTTAGTTGAGGTAGTTGCAATACTGACAGCTAATTACCAGACAACACTTAAACTAACTTAATATTAATGTGTGTACCAAGGAATACTGCCAGCTATTTGTTTTTTTGTTGTTTTTAGGCTTGGCAGCTATTCAAAATTCTGAAAGTTAATGCTTTAATTAATTATAAGGTTAAATGCTACTGCTAAATTAAATGTATTTTCTTATCCTGGATAAAAAAAAAAGAAAAAAGATGTGGATTCATTTCCAGCTAAAAAGTGCTTTATTGCTCTGTAATATTAAAGGGGCACACATATTCTCTTTGATCAGCAGTAGGAGAGTGTGTCAGTCATCAATTTGTAAAGCCTGTCAGAGGCAGCTCTGATCACTGCAGGGAGACACCCGAGGACACAATGATATCGCCTGAGCTGAGAGCAGCTCCGACCCAGACTCACTATTCAGCTATGATGAAAAATATTCAGCTATGATGAAAAATGTAAACGGACATCATCCAGAGCAGTATGAATATGATGATCCCCGCAGAGGCAGCTTCTATAAAATAGGCAAAATGTGTTCATGTGGTAGACCTGGCCGATACGTTGGCCTGATATAACTGAAGCGCCATGCATCATTCAGAGGGCTGTACCGATAAAGCTTCAAGCTAAACCACAGGAGCACACTGGTTGCGTCAGCCAGTCAGCTGTGTGTGCGGCCTGCTGAGCATGTGGGTCTTGCACACCCAAGCAAAGGTGATTGCATCACCCCCTATCGCCTGTCAACACACACACACACACACACACACACACACACACACACAAACACAAACATATGTCATTCATGTCTAACTTACACATGTATTGCAGCTCCACATCCTGCATGTATATATTTTGCTTACGGGACTGTGAACTGATTATAGTTAACTAGGCCGTCATGAATGTTGGGACCATGTATGAAACCTCTCATTTTTCCACTGAAATATGTCAGCAGCAACATGTATGCAAGTGGCGAAATAATCAAAAGTTGTTTTTGAATGCATGGACAGATGCAAGAGTTAAAATGTGAGAAAGGCTGACAGTCAAACCCTCACTGGGTTTAATTAGATCTGTAGTTGTCGATGAAATCTTGAAAATGCTGGTGAGCACCTCATCCTCCATTCACTGCTCTACACAAACAGTCTCTACCTGCAATGGATAAAGTCCTTTAGATGCCATAAATCATTACTTCTCCCTCACAGTCTTTCATATGTTAATGACTGAGTTGACTTTGTGCACACTAAAAGTCACTGGGGTGATTTAAAAAATCTTCAACTAAATATTTGAAAGAGGCGGACAACTTTTTTTTTTTTTCAAAGTGTTTAAGCGAGAATGACAGCATCCCCTCAGGAGGTGCCCCACAGCTAGCCCAATGTCTCTTCTCTGCCAGAAATGTTGAAGAGATCGGTTTATCTTCTTCCACTCTGAAATCCACATCCCGCCTTGACCTTCAGCATAATAGGGCCTCGGTATTATGCCATTAATATTGATATCCCTTGCCAACATCCCATTTCGCAGAACAAGTTGCTTAAATCCTCCTGGATAGTGTTGACTGAACTATTTCTTTTTACCCCTCTGCCTACAGAAATGAAAGTTGTGGCTTGCAGCAGAAAAGTTCTGACTGATCTTTCCTATTAATGACCCAGTAAGGGCAAGCATCACTGCTTTGTGGGCTATAATTTAACTTTTGTCTGTAATAAATCAGTCTAGATATAGTCATCTATTACTGTTCGTACACGTTATACATGAACTTTCTTCACACAGCACAGTTTGGTTTAATAAGCTCATTCCCCATAAACGTTACATGAACACCAAAGCCCCAAAGATAACATTCAAACATATTACATTCATTTAATCTTGAGTTCATTCAGCCTTTTACCTCTTAAAACGTCTATTAAATTGGGATTCAACGTAAATTCGATAACCACTACAGGACATAACTTTTGAAAGAAGACACAAGACGTTTTATCCTATAAACGTGGAATTGATGTGCAATAAAATGCACCGTATCTTCAGGGGTTTCGCTGATGCAACCTTTAGTCTTTGCATGACGTGTCTGTTAAGCAAAAATTACATACATTGGCTTTAATCCCAAAACCTTGGAGAAGACAACATTGTGTGCTTCTGGGAAGGGACACTGTTAATCCCTGACATTGTGGACAGCTGCGGTTCAGTGTCCTCCTGTCAGGATTGGTTGGGAATAGCAATTTGGTGAAGAATAGTTTCAGTGCTGGAGAAATCTTTCCACCAGATTAGACATACCAGCAGATGTGCATCCACATCAATCTGCCCGCCAGCTTTCGCTGAGACCTACCCAACTCTTGACGAGTCTCGAAAGATTCTTCCCTCCTCCTGATCTTACAATAGTATCGTTGCTGTCTCCCTTGTTCGCTTATTATTTTCTAAATAAAGACGTGCCGAGCTGCCTTCTAAATAATTTCACACATCCCAAGAGTGAAACAGTGGGAGAATGAGGAAGGGATGGGGTTGAGTTTGGCATCTTTAGAGTGGGCGGATAGAGAGATCTACTGATGTGCCGTCTTGCCTTGACTTTAAAACTGTAATGAGATGCATTGAGGGATGGATGGTGATGGTGGGGTTTACAGAGAGGGAGAGAGAGATAATGAGGGGAGAGAAAGGCAGACTGAGTGCACGTGTACCTCTCGTTGCTCAGCTGAGCAGAAAATCATTACTGATGGAGAACCATCTTCCAGGGAATTCCCCACTGCTGCAATGGATGGGGAAAGATGGAGGGAGGTGAGCATCTGAAAATAGAGAAGGAGGAAACTGGGCGACACCAGGGGTTTGCAGAGAGGAGGGTAAAATAAACAAATAAAGGCGCAGGGTGCGTGTCACATTTTTAGCAATGCTGGAAGCCTGACTCTAGGGTCAGAATTGTCAGTCAGTCTGAAGACAAAGCTGGTGTGTCAGTTAGTCGGAAACTTTGGTCTTTGAGAGTAATACACAACCGCTATCGTTTGGTTTACCATGATATTAGACACAGTGTTCAGGGTCCAGGGTGAAACCTCAGGATGGATTTTTTTTTAACGAGCACCACAAGAAGGACAACGTTTTTAATCATCCACTAAACTATCTCCTCCAGATGATTTATTCACATGAGACTTTTATGTCTGAGACTTTTATCTCTCATGTTCCTTCTTACTCTGGAAGGAACCTGTAAAATCAATGCCAGGCAGGTGTGAGGCTGCAGCACCTCTGTCATTCAGCCCTTTAGGGAAGAATAGGAATGCAGCCATGAATCTCTGTGGAAAGCAAAGCAGACTAAGGCAACTCCTCAGCAAGTGTCTGCTTAGGTCTCCTCAATAGTACACCAGTACCTCCATCACTGGGGATGGAGTTTTGTTTCCTATATGCATGTGGAATTACACACAGGCAGTGTATCGATGCTTACAAGTTAATGCAAATGCTGATGTTTACATGTAAGCCTTTCAAACTTGTTGCCCGGTTTTAACAGGAACAATAGTGACCTTAATGACAGTAGCATATGTATCTTTACGTGCTGTGAACCGTACTGTATGTGAACCTGCCAACAGGAAGACAGATGAGGTTTTAATGGAAATGCGGCAGTGGGGGCTCGAAATTACCATATATCTTACTGCTTTCATTCCGCTGGCACTCCCCCGTCACACACACCCTCACACACCGAAGCCTCATCATGCTCATTGAGAACAAATCGGCTACGTCTGTCATCCCGTTTCCAGTTCCTATTGGTGGAACAAGGAAACTTAAGACACACAGGAATTGTTTTTTGTTGGCTGTGTACACTCATTCACATCCCTCTGCTCTTGTTCTGGAGCTTTGACTTTAATACACAAAATATAAATGACTTGTAACAATCATTCATCTCCCTCTCATTTCTTTTGATGAAGAGTGAACTACAGAGGAAACATTGCACTATAGATTTACTTCAGATCGGAACACATCATGCATAAATACTGATGGCCTAATCCGGTAGCTCCATTCTATTCTGCTCTAAAGCCTCAACTGTTTGCTGACCTCAGCCCATATTTTGTTAGAATTTCTTCTCTGAATAGCTCAGCACTATACTAGGTAGAGTTGGTGCTAAAGCGGACGTTGCAACTAATGATAAAGTGCAATAATTCAAATCATTTTACCTTTCTGTTTAAAACTGTTAACTTAGCATGATATTATGATTATTAAATGTATGAGTAGACTCTTTTGATTAGATGAATGACCACTGCAAATCCACAAATCTCAGCACAAGGCAACGTGGAACTGTGCTTAGTAAACACTTTGTAGACTATCTCCTTAATCATTTCTCGATTATATCAAATAATTTTTAAAATGTGTGTCATCCACAATGAAGAATGATGAAGAAAAAAAATAGGAAATCATCTTTATACAGTGTTAAAGCAAACAGATGGATGTGGGCCAACACAATTCTGCTGAACAGCCTTGGTCCTCTTTGACCAAGATCTTCTCAACTCTAGTCTGCTGGAAGGATGAAACGTTTATTTCCAAAGAACAAAGAAATATTCCCTCATTTGATGTTTTGATGGTGGGGGGCGGTTAGCACTGGGCAATGTGTCACTCAAACATCTTCCATAGGTGTTAGACTGGGTCTTAATACTGTGAAGGCCCTAAAGTATGTATCAGATCATATTCCTCAAATCAGTAAGTGAATCTTATTTAATTTGCTTGAGTATTCACTTTTCATTTGTCACCCAAATGTATTGTATAAATGAAATACAGCCATTGAATTTCTAGTACCCCCCATTTTACCTAATAACATAATCAGTTGATTTTGCACTGTGAGATTAAGTCGCTATAGATCTACCCAAATTTCACCAAATATATCTGATGATGCCATTAGATTACTGTGTATTTAAATTGTTTGAATGTCAGGCTAACAGCTGTGTATTCCCAGTACAATCACCATGGCTTCTGTCATACGGCCTCAGCAGTTGTTCCATTATTCACTTCTTGTGCCGCTCCAGCGTTTCTCTATAGGTGACATCATCCCTACAGCCTGTCTCTATGCTGTTCAGCTGAAAGTGAAACTTTTCAAATTCACAACTTTGGTGCTGTGTGAAATTCATATGTGGATTGTAATCTAAAAGCTGCATCGTGCAGGCATTGTCATCACTCTTGTTTGTTCAGAACATTTATTCTAATTAGCATCATGTGTCCAACATACCATTAGTTCTATACTTTGATGTGTATGTATAGTGGTGAACAGTAATGAAGCATGTTTCTATGCTGATCAGGCAATACCCTCTCCATCTTCACGTTTTTCTCATTAACGTTCAAAAAGAGCACATTCACCTTAATGTATTATTATTTGAAATGTTGCTTTGAAACAAGAGTAGTCGTACCGGAGCTGAGGAACCCACTGCCTTCTTAATGAGCAGCTTGTTGTGAGCTTGTGTAACAATGAGACATTTGGTTAGAAGCTATTGAGATGCAAATATTCTTTTTGTTCCCATATTATATATACATTATACATATATTCTTCTGCAAAATGGATTTTACAAACATAGACCGTGTATCATTTTGAAATGATGACATTGTATTGTGCTGTGAGGTGTTCCTAAGATAAGACATTCAAAACACTATACATTAAAGGAACACTCCAAGGAAAATATTTTCAGAACAAAACACATTCCATTGGAATCGTTTGTATTCTGTATTCCAGTCTAGTCATGTCAAGTCAGTTTGATCTTTATATCCCGACATCACAATCACAAATGTGCCTCAAAGTGCTTAACAATCTGTACAACTATGATGACCTCTATTTTTAGACCTTCAATTTGGATGAAGTAAAACTCTCATAAAGAGCAATGGAGGAGGGGTATGTGTCTTCCATGATGGACACGCAGACATGTAAGTCATGTTGTATAAACCTAGAGGGAAAAAATAACAGTATACAGTGAGTGAGGATCAGAGTTGATGTTGTGCGACTTGCAGGTGTTGTGTTTACTGTGAGGATCTGGACACGAAAACAAAAACACTTGGGACGTGAACAGATAAATACGTTAATTGTAGACAACATTTAATAGTAGAACAGCTAATAGGCAAGAAGACAAAAGTTAGCTAGTCCTGGAATTGTCTGCAATTGAAATTGTCTGCTCACTGTAGAATACACCATTTAGTGGATTTTTATGGTGTGGAGCTAATGCGTGAACGAGGGAGTGATTTCAGACACAGCCCGGGCCTTGTTTAAGAGCCAAATGTGGACATTTGTGAAGAAAAGGAAACCTATTAAGAAGGAAACAGCATTTTTTTTAGCAAGCAGATCAAAGGATAATTCTACAATTTAGACCTTTTAGTTCTACTGTCTGTGATTGGCTTAGCCGTTTCAGAGCAATGCCACCAGGGATTACTGGCTGAGTGTAATTATCAATTCCCTGACACACTACTCTATAGGTTCAACCTCACCCATCACTTTTGCACTTTGCGCTGCTGTACATGAACCAAAATAGCGGATGTGTTTGGAGATGACCACTTTGCACGTTGACATGAGTTTGTGCGAATATATCTGCAAAAGGGAAGCAAGATGGACAAATACAAACTACAGTAAGCTTCAGCCTTCAGCATATATATTACTGCTCACTCTGTATTCAAATACCGACTCATTCAGAGGATCCATCTTCGGACTGAGCTTGCAGACTGTAGTTTTTATTCCGGTGTTGTTGTATAGAATAAAGCTTTTTCTTTTATCCTGCAGGGATACACTGGGGGTCTGTGGAAAGAAAACATGCACACATCTGCATCGTATTCCCCCTCTCACTGGGATGAGGTTTAGCCACTAGCCCTAGGCCATAGATCGATACCCAATTTATAAATCATTTGCATCGTCTGACAGCAGCATTACACACATTTTCCCCTCTAATGATTTACTTTTATGGCGCTTTCACACCTGCCGTGTTTGGTTAAATTGAAACTAACTCTGGAGCGTTTCCACCTTCGCTGCAGTTCTTTTGTGCAGATGAGAACACAGCAATTGCAGTCGGCAAAAGCGGACCAAAACAAGCGCATCGAGACCTTGTTGAAGAGGTGGTCTCGGTACACTTCCAAACACACTCTGGTGTGGTTCTCGTTCACTTGCTGTGGTGGATTTGTAGTTTTTGGAATTAGAAAAAGTAAACATACCGAAGGGTTTCAGGATCAAGAGCAGCTTCTTGTAGATGCAGTGCGTGATCAGAATGTGAGAACCTGTTTTTGATCATTTTGAGAACATTCCGAGGCAGACTGTGGATCAACATGACTTTGGGTGAGCATGCTTGTCCTCTCTTCTCCTCTGTCATTTAGTCAATTATCTCTGCTTTCGTGTGGGGATTCACCATTTCCTCCTCAGCACCAAACACAAACAAATCCATGAACAAAATATTCAACCTGTGTTGCGGATTTAATTCACAAAACACAGAACACTCTTGGATGGCGTTGCATTGGGAAACAATGACATACCTGTGTTGCTGACTATCAGCGAAATGCTGGCATACACCCAAGCAGATTGTGCCTTGCAAAAGTATTCATACCCCTTGAAATTTTCGACATTTAGTCACGTTATAACCACACGGCTACATTCATGTTATTGGGATTTTATGTGATAGACCAGGGGTGGCCAACCAGTCAGAGACTAAGAGCCACATTTTTTACTGTGTTACTGCAAAGAGCCACATCGTACACACGGGTACACACACACACACACACACACACACACACACACACACACACACACACACACACACACACACACACACACACACACACAGACCTATGCTCAGTCAAATTTACTGTAAATGTCACAACCAAAATGATAATGCAGTAACGGCCTTAACTATGTTTCACCCGTTTCAGTTGAATTTTGTATTATTATTATTTTTTAAATAAATAATGCTTGTGCATGCTACCAGGCCCAGGGGCACAAGAGCTCAAGGGGGCCCTAAGCTAAGGTACTGATAACTTTACATGTCTTATAGTCAAAGAGCTCAGTCACTCATGTCAATAAAAGGTTCCAAAAAGGAATAGCCTAAATATAAGGAAATAAATCATCATGGGCCCCTCAACTAGTAGGGGAGAAATACAAAAGCAATTGTAAAGCAACAGCATTATTAGCTCTGTCTTAGGGGCTTCATGAGGGGCCTCTAAGGCCCCCACACATACAGGAATAAACTTTCTATGTGTAAATTCTATACTGTTCATAAAAAGTAGCTATCCACCCTTTATCTGTTGAAATGGGTCTCTCCATCATATAACATGGGTCTGCAGACCAATCTACTGTTTTTGCAGTTGCAGAGTAAAGGATGCTGCCTGCTTAAGAAAAATCAGAAAAATAATGTTCCTTCTGCAGCTCAAGATTTGATTTAGCCTCTAAATTTTCCTCTCTAAGTGCATCAGATTGATGCATTTTACTTTAAAACGGTACACATTTTCTTCCAGTGTGCAATGCCCCCTGACCCCCCCAACAAGGACCAGGGTCCCTCCCACAGTGTCCCAAAATCATTTGGGAAACACTGACTTTCTTAATATGTTTTTTGCCAATAATTGTATCTGTGCGGAAAAGTCAGTGTAACTGACTGGATAGGTAGGAGTGGGGGGCCCTTTGAGAGTCTTGGTCCATGGGCCTATTATCTCATAATCCGTCGAAGAACCAACTGGGTTCCACAATCTTTTTAATTTTCGCATTATTTATTTAAAAAAAAAAAAAAAAAAACGGGGGGCCCCACACTAGGACTTGAAACGGGCCCCAGATCATTAAGGCCGCCCCTGTGATAATGACAGAACTGGACTTCTACAGTACTAAGACGACAGGCCAGTCATTTTCAACAATGAACATTGTGTGCACTGCCTCACACACAAACTCTCAGTTCAACCAAGTCCACAAACAAAAATATAACAATTTACAATAGCGTTTTTCTCTTACTATGCATGTTGCTTAGTGGGACTTACTTTTAGCATGGAGTGAGCTGAAGTGGCGCTGAAGATTTGAAGCCTTGAAATGCGCTAATGACGCCTGGCATATAAGGCAGAATGGCTTGGTATAACGTTCAACAAAAAATATAAACTCTCCCACTCTGTTTCGGAGCGAACTTGACACAAATTTTTTACTCACGGAAAACCTCCCTCCAAGCTGAGCGGGCAGTTTTAGGTTGCGTCCACACCAAACGTTTGCGAACGTTATGTTGCGTCCTCAATTAAACATTTGCGAACAGGCATACACATACACATTAACAAAATAAAACATTAAATAATAAACAACATGTAAAACGAACGTAAGAGCCGCATGAAACGTTTGCGAACATGCACACACATAGGCCCACACAAAAAAAAAAGTATAGAAAAAAAATAAAAATAAATTATAATCACAAAATTTGATATGAACTGAAGCCACGAGCCGCAGGTTGGCCACCCCTGTGATAGACCAACACACAGTGGCGCATATTTGTGAAGTTGAATGAAAATGAAATGTGGTTTTAATTTCTTTTTATAAATAAAAAACTGAAAGGTGTTGCGTGCAAAAGTATTCAGCCCCCTGAGTCAATGCTTTGTAGAACCACCTATCGCTGCAATTACAGCTGCAAATCTATTTGGGTATGTCTCTACCAGCTTTGCCCATCTCCAGACTGACATTTTTGCCCATTCTTCTTTAAAAAATTGCTTGAGCTTCAGATTTAGCATCAGATTGGATGGAGAGCGTCTGTGAACAGCAATTTTCAAGTCTTTCCAGATATTCTCAATTGTATTGAGGTCTGGACTTTGACTGGACCATTCTAACACATGGCTATGCTTTGATTTAAACAATTTCATATTAGATCTGGCTGTATGTTTAGGCTAGTTGTCCCTCTGGAAGGTAAACCTCCACCCCAGTCTCAAGTCTTTTGCAGACTCTAACAGGTTTTCTGTCCTGTATTTGGATCCATCCATCTTCCCATCAACTCTAACCAGCTTCCATGTCCCTGCTGAAGAACAGGACCCCCAAAGCATGATGCTGCCACCACCATGTGTCACAGTAAGGATGGTGTGTATAGGGTGATGTGCAGTGTTAGTTTCCGCCACACATTGCATTTTGCATGAAAAACTTCAAGTTTGGTCTCATCTGAATATGCTGTGTCCCCTGCATGGCTTGTGGCAAGGGTTGGAGGAAGGTGCTCTGGTCAGATGAGACCAAAGAGGAAATGTTTGGCCTTAACGCAAAATGCAATGTGTGGTGGAAAACTAACACCCTATACACACCATCCCCACTGTGAAACATGGTGGTGGCAGCATCATGCGTTGGGGGTTCTTTTCTTCAGCAGGTACAGGGAAGCTGGTCAGAGTTGATGGGAAGATGGATGTAGTCAAATACAGGGCATAAAAAAACTGTTAGCCTGCAAAAGACTTGAGACTAGGGCTGTGTCAAAAAAAATTAAATATCGATATATCGCGATACTTAGTTTCGCGATATCAGTAACAATTTTTATAACAAAACATCGATTTTTTTTTTTATTAATTTATGATTATTTTTTTATTTTATTTATTTTTTGCTTTTCAATGCATTATTGGCAGTGCAGAGATACAGATATGAAATGGGACAGAGAGGGAATGAAATGCACAGAACAACCACGGGTCAGATTCAAACCTGTAGGATACTGACTATTGAAGTTAGATCAGTTTTGTTTATAAGAACACTTAAGATTCACTGTGTCACAAAAGCACACTGATGTGTTTTCATTTCCATTGTGTCCTGTACAGTTAGTACAAAAGTGAATTGGATTTGTTATTTGATGTTATGGCAGCTGCAGCAGTGTTTGATCATTTGCCAAAACCAAAAAAAAGGAAGAAAAATAGTAAAGGAAGTTGTGAATGAAATAGCTTTGACTTCATTTGTCTTTGCAATTATCAATATATTGTGCTGTTATGTTTGACAAGGCAACTTGTTTATGGAATATCGCAATATATCGTGATATATCAAGATACACAATATATTGTGATATATCAAGATATATCGTATCGTGATACGTATCGTATCGCGAAGTCCTTGACGATACCCAGCCCTACTTGAGACTGGGTGGAGGTTCACCTTCCAGAAGGTTAAATACCCTAAACATACAGCCAGATCTATTATGGAATGGTTCAAATCAAAGCATAGTCATGTGTTAGAATGGCCCAGTCAAAGTCCAGACCTCAATACAATTGAGAATATCTGGAAAGACTTGAAAATTGCTGTTGACAGACGCTCTCCATCCAATCTGATGCTGAATCTGAAGCTTGAGCTATTTTGCAAAGAAGAATGGGCAAAAATATCAGTCTCTAGATGGGCAAAGCTGGCGGAGACATACCCCAATAGACTTGCAGCTGTTATTGCAGCGATAGGTGGTTCTACAACGTATTGACTCAGGGGGGCTGAATACTTATGCACGCCACACTTTTCAGTTTTTTATTTCTAAAAAAAAATTAAAACCATATTTCATTTTCATTCCACTTCACTTTGTGTTGGTCTATCACATGAAATCCCAGTAAAATAAATGTACGTGTATGGTTTTAATGTGACAAAATGTGGAAAATTCCAAGGGGTATGAATACTTTTGCAAGGCACTGTACTCTAGTAGTGGCTTGCATTCAGTGAGGAAAAATACTTGGGAACAAGTTGTCCTGCTAACATCCTTCCTTCTCTATTCCTTGCGTTAGGAGACACTTAGGGCCCGTTGTGTTCTTGAAAAAGACTGTACGTCATTGTAGTATTCCACTGTCATGTGGGATCTCATTATTTTCTAGGATTAGGAGGATCTTTTGAATGTGAGTGCTATAGCTTATGTCACAGTTAGCGAGCATCTGCTGTTGAATACAAACTCACATTCCACACATGACTTCTATCCTTTAGGAACTTTGATCTGGTTCCAGGCTTGGGTATTAAATTGTTGGTGGAGAAAACAGATGCACTAATACTTTAGTATCACCATACAAGTGTCAAATTAAATGATTTTTTCATATTACCAACAACAAACATGTTTCTGAAAAAAAATAAAAAGTCAAACCTTTCAGATTATCAGGATTTAAAACCTTGTTGCTTTTAGATGATGTGTATTCAACATACATATTCAATTTAGTTGTTTTTAGGGTAATTACATCATTCTTTATAATGAGCGTATTTAGAATTGTAATTCCTAGGCGCTGTGGCACCTGAAGGTTCAGCCTTGAAACTACCTTATTAGTGCACATTTTTAACAAATCAAAACGACTCTCAGTTGTCCCAACTTACTCACATCCAAATGAATGTGAAGTGACTGCCACTGTGTAGTTCCCCTGTGTGATTTCAGCATGTTGTGGAGTTTTGCCTCAAAGTGGGAAAAGAAAGATTAATTCAGCTTGACTCCATGTCATTGTAAATGAGGGTCACCTCTCGATGGTCTCTCTTGTATAAATAAAGGATAAATAAGTCGAGTAGAGTTGGGTGTTATTATATAACATATAGTTAATGAGCAAACCAAACAAACTATACTGTACTGGTTTAGTGAAGCTAAAATGCAGTTAAAGGCAGTCCAGTAACTCATATTTGTTGTTCATAGTGCTCTGCTTTTCTCATTTATTGTTCCCTACCGCTGATGTGTGACTGATGTTTGGGACGCACGCGCGCACACACACACACACACACACACACACACACACACACACACACACACACACACACACACACACTCACACACTCACACACCCACTCTCCTCCAGTTGTGATGACTTGCTGTGAGCTGTGGCATATAGCCTTGCGTCTGTGGCATCTCTGAACGCCTGCCTGCTGTGACTTACCGCTGGGCCGACCTGTCTATAGCTAACCACGCACTGTAAACAAGAACCCCACGTGCCAGACCTCTCAGAAATAAGACTCACGCTGTTTACTCCCTCTGCTATGACTGTGACTAGGCCAAAAAATACACATATCAAAATGCTCAGCGGTTGTAATCCTTTAAGTTCTCATTTATTTTCATTTGAGTGTTAATTGTTCTCTCCTGTAGGTCGTAACAATCTGTACTGTGGAGGCCAAACACTTTTATTGCAATGTCTTGTCTCTTGAGTGAGTACCTCTTTCCAACTTTTACCAGCAGCCTTACCCTGTCTGTTTTTTCTTTTACTTTTGTCCAGGTTCTGTATGCAGAAGAGTGCCAAGTTGGTGCCAGGGGTGACGTTAGACCTCATCGAGAAGTAAGTGGCACTTCACCGCCCCATCTAAGTACACTATCTTTCTATCACAACTCTTTTAACACGCCTGCTATAAGACTCTCTTTCTCAGGAGGGCACAGTCACTGAGATCATTATCCTATTTTCCTTGTGTCTGTCTCTCTCTCTCTCTCTCTCTCTCTCTCTCTTCTCTCTCTCTCTCTCTCTCTCTCTCTCTCTCTCTCTCTCTCTGTCTCTGTCTATCTGCTCCTTTGCCTTCTTCTCCTCCTCATTGCCAGCTCTGTTGTTTCCCAATCCCGCAGGTATAATTCTCTGCCTTTGTTTCCCCCACACACAGCCAAAGCGTTGGCAGTAGTTTGGCAGATTTAAAGGCTCCACATTTCTGTAATAAACCTCCGGCTGTCGAGAGGCTGATTTGGGAACATATCTTGCTCTTAGGCACACACACACACACACACACACACACACACACACACACACACACACACACACACACACACACACACACACACACACACACACACTCACACTCACACACACTCACACTCTTGCATATTACAGCTAAATATGGATGTCATAGCCAAAGTTTTACTAGTTTCACCAGCCGACATGCGTAGAGTAAAGAAAGGACGCCCATAAAGTAAGTTGGTAGAGGAGACTTGGTTTTAGTAGTAGTAAGTAAATGTACAAAGTCACTTAAAAGCAGACTGTCACATCTCAGGAGAAAACAAACACATCTTGAAAGTGTCTCAGCTTTCTATTAAAGTTGAAATATGTCATATTTTAGTTACATTGTTTCTATTCTTTTCTATATAACCGAATACAACTTTAAGTAATAACTTCTTAGGGTGTATAATTCAAACTATGATTTTAGTGTGAGACAGACAACCAGACACAGTTTGTGAGTGTGCCTACACACTTGAGCATGCATGCACACACAGTACCTGCACATCTGTGTCTTCCACTAGACTTTAATTGGTTTGTGCAGACACTCTCCTGTCCTGTGTGCCCTGCAGAGCTGCTGTGTGTGTGTGTGTGTGTGTGTGTGTGTGTGTGTGTGTGTGTGTGTGTGTGTGTGTGTGTGTGTGTGTGTGTGTGTTGTTCCGACTCCAGCTAGTAGGAGCTGTCCGACTGCGACTCACTTTTACTTTCCTGTCCAAACATAGCTTCAACATGCTGTTCTGAGAGGGTTCTAAACCCTCACCTCAGCCAGGTAAACAAAAGTGGTTCTGATAGTAGATATAAATCCAACAGCAGCTTTTATTTATTGGACCTCCAACAGTCCTTTTATTTCAGAATTTACCATTTTTGTAAGTATATCTTATCGTATTTAAGTTCAAATCTGATTCAGATTGATTCTACTCCCATCTTAATTCACTGCTGTTGGTGTTTGCTGTTAATGCATAAACTCAGTGATATGCAAAGAGAAATTAACACCACCTTGACTGATACATTTTCTGTGGGAAACATTGGGGGAAACCTGACTAGCTTTTATTTGCTCATTCCAGACATGACATGTTAGATGACATTTTGCCACTTTTTATATTTGAGCATTTGTGGTAGTTCAAATTGTGTTCCTCTTCCCAAAACCAAAAAAAAACATAGAGGCTTTACTGAAATAAATGGAGTCTGGCAGAGACAGACAGAAGGGGCTTAAGTAAACAGAGACCAGACACACAGACCAGGCAGGAGGATTCATCAATTACTTTTCTCCTGTTTTCAGAAGATTTTGCTTGGATGTCTTTTAAGTCTCATTGTGTGTTTTTGTCTTGTCCATACACTCTCTGCAGGTCATATGTGGATAAATAAGAAATGATGAGAACCCCCACTAAATGTTGACGTCTTCATGTGTGTCACGTAACCAGAAAAGCCTTAATTAAATAAGCAATGCATCTCTCTAATGTGATTAAAACCCTCTTCACACTAATTGGTCCGGGGAGTAAGTGGCTCACTTGTGGGGACTGTGCATGTTTCGCTCTCTCTGCTTGTTTACAATGTTTCTACAAGATTAATAAGGATTATTTCAGGCATGTTTCTCACCTCGCTGCATCTTTCATTATCTTTAACAATTCATCTTTTTTTTACTTGTTTGCTGGTTTTCTTTGAACTTTTCAGTTTTTTCCACTCCATTCCACCCATTTTATTGTTTCTTCAGTTCAACATCGAATCTCTCCAGCGGATAGGCTTTTACGTAGGATCCTCTTGGACTGTATACGTATATGTTCTGCTCACTATAGCTCCCAAGGCAGGCTGGGAAAACCACTAGAGTGATGACGCACACCTTTGAAGAAATAAGGCCCCCTTTTTTCCTTTTGTCTTTTTTGGTTTTATATTCTGCGGTCTGTTGACAACACTGAAGCTCTCCATTCATGCTCAAGCTTCCGCGTCCCATTCATCCCTTTATCACTTGTCTCATCAAGAATAAAGAATGGGCGTCTGTGGACTAGGTGAGGGGGGGAAGGTAATTTACGATCTGCTTGCTGGAAGGAGAGTTTTAGCACCCAACAAACGTCAAGCTAGTTTTACGTCAGAGGCGGTGGCAGGCAAAACGCCGTCTCACCTGATCTCGTTTTGCAGTGAAGCACGAGCAACCCGCCGCATCATAAAAGACGGTAAACATGGGTGCCGTGTCGAAATGAAAAATCAAAATGTCTTCCATCAAAGATAAACAACCTGTGATCTGAATTTAAAAGCTACAGCCGTTAACCAAGCATCAAAGTCAGCACTGAACCAGCACATGTAGAAACACACTGTGCTGTCGGTTTGCATTTCTAAACAGCCTCTCAGTATGTACGGCCACAACAAACAACAAACTCTTCCACTTCTTTCCTTTTTTTAAAGAAAGAATCCCTGGCTGTGTGTGGGGGAACCAATCATGCACAGGGCCCCTTCTGCTTCACTTTATAAGTGTGCCCAGCTCTTGGTGCTAGCTGCATAGTGCTGACCTTTTCTGTATTAGTCTGTATGCCTTACTGAAATTGGATTTGAGAGGTTGTCGGTTCCACATGCAATATTGGACAGCTAAATCCATGAGTCATATGACCTGGAATTGATGTGCAAGCATGGATGTGGGATTTCATTTTGAATGTTTAAAATAGTGAAATATAAAACTTCTATTTGCAGTCTTTACTTCAACTATTATTGATGTGTTTGCAGCCCTGAACAAGACTGGATGGATAAGGGCCTTTTTGTTTTTTTAATCAGTTGAGGTTTGAGTTGGGTCCCTGATGCTTAAGTTGCGGTTTGGTTCATTACATGTCCAACATGTTGACCAGAGGGCTAAATGTTGACTCAGCTGATGTCCCTTTTTAAGTTAAATAATGGATGGTCTCAGAGCTCATAAAAGAATGATAGAACTAACTCCATTTGCAGACACACCTCTCTGCTCTATAAAGATAGGGCAGCTTTTTCCAACTTAAAGTCAAGTGTCTTAGTCAAACAGTTTTCAAACAGGGATGATTCAACTTAAGAGGAAATTTGACCAAAGCTGCAGTCCTGTGATTATTTTAACGACTGTATTCTGGTGGTATTGAAGATGCACTAATAAATTTTTTTTATAATTAAGATCAATCATTACATGAACATTTTATTCATAGTCAGCATTCGGTACATAGTCATAGTACCAAATGCCTGAGGGTTTTTTTGCACATAAGGTTGCTGAACCTAGATCTGACCAACTGAAGCAACCGCAGATAATACTGTACACTGCCCTCACAGGTTTGTACAGTAGACACGAGGCATGATGGGAGCATCACTTCATCCACCTCTATTCTTACCCTGATGCACACATCACTCTGGAACAGGGCCAATCTGGTCTCATTAGACCACACAACCTTTTTCCATTGCTACATAGTCTAATCTTTATGCTGCCGGGCAAATTGAAGCAGTTTAAAAAAAAAATTAAATTTGCCTCAAGATAAGTGGTTTTCTTAAGTTATTCCTGTTTAGTTTTGTTTACTTTGCTTAGTTCAATCCAGGTGGTGACTTTATTTTGGCCTGGCTGTGTATAAGCCTCTTTGAGCTAATTTATTTTGTTCTGTGGCCCACAAACAAATCTCATTCACTTTGTATGCAGCAGCATCGGGCAGCTGTTCCCAGTGAAAAAGCTCTGATAAAGCAGCTGTATTCTACTTGCCCTGCACTAAATAGCAGACAGACAAAGTTGGAGAACTGGCTGAGGAGCATAATGGTGAAAGAGCCAGATGTTTTCCAGATTGTTTTTCTTCTCAGAAGTGGTCGGAGATCAACAGAAAGCTAAAAAAAATGCTATGAGTGGACCTTACATTTGTCGGACGGACAGCAGCATGCATGTGTTTTCTAACACTTTATTTTCTAAAAGAAATATGTCGGTGTTCTGTTCATAGCTTGTTCTGCGTCCCCTATTAAACTATGACTGCCAATTTAAGAAAAACGTATCAAAGTCTCAAACAAGATGTGTAAATGTTACTTCACACAATGCAGAAGTCCGCCATTGCTGGTAGTTTGAAAAAGGAATGTAGAAACTCTCCGGGAAAAACACAGACCCTCACAAATCACAATTATATTTACCAGTGTGTTCACACTCTTTTTTACTGTGCTGACCAAGAACGAATCAGCCATGTTTTTATCTGTGCTGTCTGAAATTCTGCCTATAAAGTCTTATGACACTTTTCAGCTGACCTCGTAGTATCCTAGCAACAACAACACAAAATCACACTATGTATAGTTTTTTTCTTTTTGAGAGGCTTCAGCAGAGGGATTCAAGGCAGCCTTTAAAAATGGACCAGAGTGATTGGTCTCAAATAGTATTCAAAGCAGCTTTGTTTCTCTGTCATAATTTTTTCTGTGTGAACAAGCATCTAATGGCCATCACACTCACTAGTCCACTCATCGAGCGACATTTAAAGGTCACCCGCAGTTGGAAAGCTCGTAATCGCCACACTCATCGGCCTTGAAATATTACAGATCTTTGTTGCAAAACGAATCCATCATACTGTCAGCGTTGAGTAGCTGTGTGCCTTCCATTTGTTTATTTATCTGATCGTTGGTCTGTCTCTCCTCCATCTGTGCACCCTCTTGTCTCCACTTCCCACATGCATCCAACACACATTCTGGCCCTGGCCGGTCACAATAGCCTTTTATTCATGACGCCCAGCGAGTGAGGATTTTTACCTGCATGCAATACACACTCTGCCTTCTCTGAAGCTACAGCATTCTTACTCAGTACATTTAAGTCCCCCCCCCACACATGCAAAAACACACACACACACACACACACACACACACACACACACACACACACACACACACACACACACAGCACAGTGGGGAGGACCGACCAAGCCCCCTAGGTGTCTGACACCATGTGAAACCCGGCTGTGCTTCACTCACCATGGGGGCCTGTAGAGTTAGACTCCATTATTGATGGAATCATATCAAGGTGAAGACACTGGAGCACTAATAATACCCAGAGAGATTATTAATCCTGTAAGGAAGTAGTCTATGCCCTCCTCGCTCCACAGAGGCGTCAGCTACACCGCAGCAAGCCTCGAGGGGCTAGATGAGACAAACGGCTTTTTCCTTTTTATAAAAGGAGTCTGTTGCTGTTCACATGATTTGACATGATGGTTCAATACTATTTAAAACCCTACACAAGTTAATAAGTATGGCTGTCGTGTGTACATAATATGGATCATATTTGGCTTCTCAAATCCACCACATGAACCCCCCCCCCCAAAAAAAAACAGACTCACCCAATTCACACGTAGGGGACGCAACGTAGCAGGCTCCCTCTAGCTTCTCACAAGACTGAAGTTACTTGTTGACTGTAACGAATGTCTCCTCTGCTTTTACATTCCATTCCCCGATGGGAATCAAAACAAGCGCTCTAGGTTATCGCTCCCTTGTTTCAGTAGACATTTATCGTTACACGATCTGTTCGATAGAAGACTGTAGAGAACATTCCGTGTTTATGTATTTAAACGTTTGAGTATTTCCTCAAAAACTCCGCCTTCACTGTGACCAGGGCCATATGGTGTATTGTATTCGTGGATGCCTTTTCCATTTTCGTGTATTTAGAGCTGTTCACTTGTGATGGGGTAATTCAAAATGCCATTCACGTTGCAACACAATTGACTTACAATTTGCACTTCCAATGTATTCGATTGGCTGACTCCGTGCGTAAATTGTTTCAAAACCTAAGCAAGTTTTAATATCAGAAGCCTTTTTTATGAAATTCCTCTTTTTATTATTATTTTTTTGATGCAGTGCTAATCCCTCAACACTTCCAATGTTGTTTAAATGTGGACAGGACATATCTGATCTTTATGCCTGTAGTGACTTGGAGACTAGTGTGAGTTGTATTGTCTTAGCAACTGCCTCACGCTAACACATAGGCCTACTGTATCATTGGTTAAATAGTTGGACCTTAAAATAGAGATTCTTATAGGCTGGTAAGAGTGAGCATTTGATACTGAAACAATAATATGTGAAGTGGCAGGTTAAATAAGTGCCACTGTAAATTGGAATACAACAGGATAATAATATAACATAGTTAAAATAGGTTACAACAAGCAATTGATACAAAGTGTTGTTATTCTGATGGATGACCCAAGCCTGGACAGCTTTTGAGGGCATTTTGCCATACTCTTCTACGATCCATCCATCTATCCATCCGTTTACCAATATATTGTCCTTTTCCAAACCTCAAATATATTCCACTGGATACCGAGCAAGGATATGGAGTGCTGAGTGTTCATCCTTAGTGCTGACTTGCTGAACGCTTTTGGCAGGCGCTCAAAGTGCTCAGTCCCCCCTCACGGTTATACAGTAGGCTTTGTACCTGCCAGGAGCTTCACTGCTGCTGTTATTTGTCACTTAGAGGTGGAAATGGGAGGTTTAGGGCCAGGAAAAGGTCAGGGACTCTAGTGTGTAGTTAGCACTCATTTGTTGTTTGGTGCCATCGACATTTACATGCCATCTGCCAGACCTGGGCGTTGACTACACATTGTGAAAGTCTTGTCTAATAAATTAGAGTTAAGCATATTAACTGTCTCTTTTTTTTGTCAGATAATGTATATTGTATACATCACTTCCATCTCAAGAAAAATACTTGATATTAGCAGTGGTCCAGCACAGCAACTAATGACAATAAATCCACAGTGGAAACAAAGTATTTTGGAGTTTTACAGTGGGTGATGACACTCCTGCTATGGGGAAAATTGGAAGAAAAGTCATCATGTTAGGCCCCTATTATTTTAGTGAAGCTCAAAGCGGTCCCAGTTAAGGGAGGTAGTTCTTTTGCTATCCAGTAATTCTACAATCACAAGTTTTATTATCCTGGGATAACACAGATGTTGTCTCATAACAAGCTTTTTATCCAGTGAAAACAGAAAGCCATTTTCTTGAAATAACAAAGTGATTGTCTGCTTTTCTTCCATTAATCTAGTTAAGTAAGCTAAGTGGTTGTTGTGAGTAGACATAGCGTATTTTTTTTAAAGTAAAGGCAAGGCAAGTTTCAAATCAATAGACAACTCTTCACTCTGGCACATTCTTTCTTCTGTGAAGCTAGCATTTTAATTTCATAGCAAGATGTGTTACTATATCTAATAAGAATAACGGTTATACTATCCCTTAGCAAAAAAACAGGTTTTAAAGCTCAGCCTCCGAGTTTAACTGTGTGTCTAGCAGATGAGTGGAGATGTGGGCTGGAGAGGCCTACACAAGTGGAGTGACTGCCCTATGAAGCTCCAACACTGGCATATCAATTTTGAGGGTGTCAGTTTGTGCATTGAACGCCTGGTGATGAATCCCAGGGCTGTGATGTAAATAGAAAAACCAATATAGACGCATATACACCCCATACACTTGTTCTTAACATTGTTTTGAAAATGCAGTGTTTAAAAAAGCATATTTCTCCCTTTTTCTTTACTTGGATACAAATGAGACCCATGTTCACATTAGCTGTAATATCTGTGTGCCAGCTAGTGATCGCCCTCTGTCTTCTCCCACATAGTGTTCATTATAAGGCAGACACCTAGGTGAGGTAAAGGTAATTTCCTGTTTTTTTTGCGACAGAGATTACTGTCACACCAAGTTGGACTCAGTGTGAAAGAGATTTCCCTGCTCTCATTTACATGGTGCTCCTACTATCTCTGCTCACGGGAAAATAAATCGAATCGAATTTTTGAACTGCGAGGCTATGAGCACAGGGTTTCTGTATTTAAACAGATGTATGGTGCATAGGTTTTGGTGAATTTAGATTTAGCAGAGATGTTTTAATACAATCCTTCACTTTATTTAAAGAGATCCTATTATACTACTTTTCTGGTCTTAATTTCTTCTTTTACACTGCTATAGAGCAACCTGACACGAATCACATCACAAAAAACTATGAAGATTTTCGGGAAGCTCTTTCTCTTATTTTGGCGATCCAGCACGTCCTGTCAACACTTGAGTGTGTGTGCTTCGGCCATCTCCGCTCCCTCCGCCTGTGCTTCGGCCATCTCCGCTCCCCTCCCCCCCCCTCCTGCAAACCCCACTCCGTTGTGATTGGTTACCTTCCTTCCGGAACACTTTCAGTGGCGGGAAGCGCGAGCATGGACCTATAAGGGCGCGAGGCAGACGCGAACAGGGAAGTGACAGCATTACCATACATGGAAACATCCGTGTGGAGACGTCACAAAGTTTTATGCGACGTCACAAATTATGAAAGGGTAGACCGCTTTGAAGACGTGACTTCTCGACTGGCTAGAATAGTGTTTAGTGCTCGGCACAGACACCCCAGACGGTCAGCAGGGAATACGTCGAAATGCATGTAAGTCATTATTTGATAATTTAGTATGGTTAAGCATGACTATAAATCATCATAACAACGTTTATAGGTCATAAAAGTCAAAAAGCATCATAGGTCCTCTTTAAGAAAAAGTGTTCAAAAAGCATAGCAACAATCAGGTTTAATTAAATGCCCATGGAGTTTTTTTCCTATCTTTATTCAAGAATGTGGTGTCCTGATTTGAGAGCATGATTCATTGATTTCACAGTCAGATTTTGTTATTCCTCTCCCTCAAACTTTGCCCTCACTCGAGTTGCTCTTGCTCGCATTGTAAGCAAACACATACGTCGCTCGCATTCAAATATACTGTTGCTCGCACAGATTTCCTGGTTCCGGCTTCAGCTCTCTCTCCTCACTCTCAAGCTGCTTGTGGGTTCTCTTTTTTTTAGGTAGCTTCTAATTTTTTCTTGGTATATAAGATCGGCTCCAATAAATATGGATTATTTCCAATAAGCTGAGGGGGCAGTCTGCAGGTTAAATCAGCACTCAAACTTATTCATATGTGCCTAATCCTTTTGAGACAGCCCAGTTGAAAATGTTCCATTAAAATTGTCACCTGAAACCCATCTATATGTAAATCTCACACAGAAACCAAACGCTACACCTTCTTGCTCTGCTGTGCCTTATGTTGCTTTGTGTCCCATGCTCTTGGCCTCTTGGTTTGCGCAGCCACAAGTGTGAAAGCCACAGATTAATATATTCAAACTTGCACTCATTGTTAGTCTCTCTGAGTAAGAGCCTAAGTCCCTGTACATGTACATTTTTCTTCTGATGTGTTGTGTTGATGCTTCTTAGCAGTTTGCCACTTTGTGCCCTGATTTGACTGTGTGACATACAGTGAGCGCCGCTGACATACCACCATCTGTGTGTGCGTGTGCGTGTGCGTGTTTTGCGTTTTGCGTTTTGCAGGATCCCCGGCAGACTCAACGACAGGCGCACTCCACTCGGAGAACTCAACTGGATCTTCACAGCCATCACCGACACCATCGCCTGGAATGTGCTGCCGAGAGGTGAGGCTTCACACACACACACACACACACACACACACACACACACACACACACACACACACACACACACACACACACACACACACACACACATTCCATTTCTTTAATCAAATCCCACCACTTTGCTTTTTACAGTTAACAATCTCATTGGTTTTAGTTGACAATTAATTTTAGTTTTAGTTTTTTTGGAATGTTGGCCAACATTATGATACCATTGTACTCACTCGACCAGAGTAAATTCACACAGCGACATTGCTAAAAAAGTAGTTTAAAAGTAGCCTGGTGCTACCATACCATCGTACTTAATTTCATTTGTACAGAAGGTCTGGAACTGCTGTAATTGGCAAACGTTCACTCACTTTGAGGCGGGTGTCTGTTAGCCAACCAATCGCGTAACGTTAAGTCGTGCCGTACGTCATGAGCCGGCTTCTGACGGTGCGTTCCAGTTGTATAGGGAACTCGGAAATTTCCGACTTCACTACATATTTTAGTTTATGTAACTACCGGTACCTGGCAACGGTAACTTGCTAGAGCCTAACGTTTAGTTATTTGGATGAGGTTGTAGGCGTCCATACTTTCCCGAGCAGATGCACTGACAGGTCGGAACTCGGAACTACCAAGTCGGAAATTTCCAAGCTCCAAGTATAAAGGAACTCAGCATTCAACTGAAACTTTGACGTCATCGTTCTCAGCCACTGGCTCTATTTGCTGATTGGACAGCCACAACTGTGGACGAGCAGAATCCCATTAATACGCCCCATCCCCAGACTGACTACTGAAGGGAAAATGAAATTTGGGCGGAAGTAGGTGGGCGGGCGGAGCCAGGCTAGTTTAAAAGGGCAACTGGTCAGCCAATCCATGAACCCCCATTGCAGTTGCACCAGGGCATATTCCAGCCAATCGCAACCCCAATAATAACAGAACACACATAAGTAAAATACTGGCCTATTTTGTCAGTCTGTTATTTTCTGCGTGTCCTTATGTCATGTTGTATTGTTGCTATTTATTGTTTAAAGGTCACCTTGTATGTTAATTTTCAGCTTCAACATTATCATTTTGGGTTCTTCTAGCAACTCTTTTCATGGTGTTGTGTCCAAAATTTTTTTTTATATTTCTCACAGTGCCATTGCTAAATTTCCTCTCTTCATCCTCCTCTCTCTTCAAGCCTCGCCTTCCGAAAAGCCCAGTCTGCTCTGATTGGCTCTGAATATAACTGCCTGTTTAAATCGAATTAAAATTTAGATTCTGGGAGTTTGCTTATCACAAGTGGAGGTAGTGCTAAGTTAGGTTGTTCTTCACTGTGTAGAACAGGGGTGGCCAACCAGTCAGAGACTAAGAGCCACATTTTTTACTGTGTTACTGCAAAGAGCCACATCGTACACACGGGTACACATGAACATCCCCCCATCCCTTCCTCATACACACACACACACACGCACACACACACACACACACACACACACACACACACAGAGACCTCTGCTCAGTCAGATTTACTGTTAATGTCACAACCAAAATGATAATGCAGTAACGGCCTTAACTATGTTTCACCCGTTTCAGTTGAATTTTGTATTATTATTATTTTTTAAATAAATAATGCTTGTGCATGCTACCAGGCCCAGGGGCACAAGGGGGCCCTAAGCTAAGGTACTGATAACTTTACATGTCTTTTAATCAAAGAGCTCAGTCACTCATGTCAATAAAAGGTTCTAAAAAGGAATAGCCTAAATATAAGGAAATAAATCATCATGGGCCCCTCAACTAGTAGGGGAGAAATACAAAAGCAATTGTAAAGCAACAGCATTATTAGCTCTGTCTCAGGGGCTTCATGAGGGGCCTCTAAGGCCCCCACACATACAGGAATAAACTTTCTATGTGTAAATTCTATACTGTTCATAAAAAGTAGCTTTCCACCCTTTATCTGTTGAAATGGGTCTCTCCATCATATAACATGGGTCTGCAGACCAATCTACTGTTTTTGCAGTTGCAGAGTAAAGGATGCTGCCTGCTTCAGAAAAATCAGAAAAATAATGTTCCTTCTGCAGCTCAAGATTTGATTTAGCCTCTAAATTTTCCTCTCTAAGTGCATCACATTGATGCATTTTACTTTAAAACGGTACACATTTTCTTCCAGTGTGCAATGCCCCCTGACCCCCCAACAAGGACCAGGGTCCCTCCCACAGTGTCCCAAAATCATCTGGGAAACACTGACTTTCTTAATATGTTTTTTTGCCAATAATTGTATGTATCTGTGCGGAAAAGTCAGTGTAACTGACTGGATAGGTAGGAGTGGGGGGGGCCCTTTTAGAGTCTTGGTCCAGGGGCCTATTATCTCATAATCCGTTGAAGAACCAACTGGATTCCACAATCCTTTTTAATTTTCGTATTATTTATTTAAAAAAAAAAAAAACGGGGGGCCCCACACTAGGACTTGAAACGGGCCCCCAGATCGTTAAGGTCGTCCCTGTGATAATGACAGAACTGGACTCCTACAGTACTAAGACGACAGACCAGTTATTTTCAACAATGAACATCGTGTGCACTGCCTCACACACAAACTCTCAGTTCAACCAAGTCCACAAACAAAAATATAACAATTTACAATAGCGTTTTTGTCTTACTATGCATGTTGCTTAGTGGGACTTACTTTTAGCATGGAGTGAGCTGAAGTGGCGCTGAAGATTTGAAGCCTTGAAATGCGCTAATGACGCCTGGCATATAAGGCAGAATGGCTTGGTATAACGTTCAACAAAAAATATAAACTCTCCCACTCTGTTTCGGAGCGAACTTGACACAAATTGTTTACTCACGGAAAACCTCCCTCCAAGCTGAGTGGGCAGTTTTAGGTTGCGTCCACACCAAACGTTTGCGAACGTTATGTTGCGTCCTCAATTAAACATTTGCGAACAGGCATACACATACACATTAACAAAATAAAAAATTAAATAATAAACAACATGTAAAACGAACGTAAGAGCCGCATGAAACGTTTGCGAACATGCACACACATAGGCCCACACAAAAAAAAATTAAAAAAAATAAAATAAAATTATAATCACAAAATTTGATATGAACTGAAGAGCCGCACGAAGCAAGGCAAAGAGCCGCATGCGGCTCGAGAGCCGCGGGTTGGCCACCCCTGGTGTAGAAGCTGGTCTTGGATCAAATACATTTCTTTTTAAGTACATCATTTTAAAAAACGAAAAGTATGAAAATAAGACGTAGGTCGTATTCAAATGTAATTATCTTTTTAAAATAACTAAACAAGAGCAAAAAACAAGAAAAGTTAAAGGCTGTGGAAAGACAAAACATAATGAAAGACAGTTTATTGGAAACTAAAGTTTTGGAACGGTTTAAAAGAGTCTTTCATTTTAACACTGTCTAGCCAATGATGACAAATGAAAAAGACCTGTGTGTCTCAGCTCACAAGGAACTCCAATTAGGCCACCTTATAACCAGGCCAGTAGTGAGGCATCAGCAATACTAAAACTTTTCAGAACGTCCCAAGTGGTTGAAAATAAGGACGGTGTTTATATAGCAAGTCGGGAAGTGCAGGTCGGCTCCTCCAATGGAGATTAATTGTTTTTGGAGTGTCTGGCACAGTAATGGAGGATATCATTTAAGCCCTAATTAAGTATACGATCAAGTATGCACACACGTACACACTTAAGCTTAAAAACTCAAACACAGTCACTTAACCATCGCCCACAGCTTGTCTGGATGAAAATACTAACACATTCTTTTTAATTACATTTTTGCATTCAGCATGTATAGGCTACTTTCACCAATAGCTTACCTGTGTCTTGTAAGCGTCACACTTTCACAGACACACACACACACACACACACACACACACACACACACACACACACACACACACACACACACACACACATATATATACTCAGACTGCTCTTAGACAAAATGTGTCACAGCTAGAATAGCAATGTGACAATGCTGATGGATGCCGAAGCCATTTAAAGCCCTGGGGCTCTGCTGGTTACGAAACGGCCCGCATCTGAGAGAATCCCTGTAATAAAGGCGCTGCAAGGCCTAATCCATATCTCTCACAAAGACACACACACACCTCGTTGCAGCAGACCCGGGTTCGAGTCGGGCCCACAGTCGTTCTCTGCATGTCATTCCCCTATCTGCCCTATTGTATCTTTGACCCTGTTTCCACCTGGGATTAACATCTGACTTTTTGAATCTGGTTACAAGTGGCCAGCTCTCAGTCTGTGTTCCCACTTGTATTTTCAATTGTGACTTCTTTGTCCACTTGTGATCCGATTCCATTTACCTGCGCTGTATTTAAATCAACACGTACATAATTTCCGTTTGCATTGCTGTTTTTAACCGGTGGGGTTCAAACAAGTAAACATACAGGGCTGTACAGTGCCACAGTTTTAATCGCATTTGCTACTAAAATGCATTACATGCGAAGATAATTACAAGTCTAGGTTGAAGAGATAGGCTACTGTCTCATTTAGACAAGGAGGAGCGATGCACAACACTGCTTAAAGGGCTCAACATTAACACTCGCCAAATGCGGGAAATATCATAGATATTTCCCGCTATAGGATATTAGGCCTATATAAAAGTAAAAACTCTTAGGCGAGTGAGTTATTACGCCACTTTGGCTGGTGAAAGATGTGTGTTTGCCGGGCGGCTTTTCTAACGTCTGCTACACTCTTGTCACCACCACCAGTACACGGCTTTATGCAGTTAAGTTACTTTACGTGCGAACAGAATATTTCCTGTGCGCCTTCACATTAAAAGCCTGTTACTAGCCAAACGCGAGTTGACTTTTATTTTTAAGCGGATAAGAACAGGAAGTCGTTGCCTTGCAGCTCTCCGTGTTTTCAGTTTTACGCAGTGAAATGAAACCAGAGACAGAAAGCTTGTCATTTGCAATACTGGCGGATGCAACTAACGTTCATGAGGCTTCTATAAAAGTTGCATGAACGCCAGTGATGCACTTTTAACGTATTTCCGCTCAGGCAGGGGGCAGCAGTTGAGTAGGAGGTCCCTAAAGTGGACAAGAGTCACATTGGTGTTTCCACTACCAAATGAATGCAGACACAACGGTCACAACGGACGTAAACCACCTCCGAATGTGGTTTTTGTGATCCGATCTCAATGCGTCTTGAGAGTGTTTTCACCTGTAGTTAAAGCTTTATTCATGTGATCCGATTACAAAAGTCAGATGTTAATGCCAAGTGGAAACGGGGTCTTAGTCTCTCCAAAACTCTCTAATGTATGCAAAAATGCCAACAAATAAAATAAAATAAAAATTACTACAGTTTCAGTAAAAAATAAGACAAGGACAGATAAAAGGAATAAACCAGGACATTTTTCAGTTTTGACTTTGCTCTAATTTAGCTATCATTCATTTACCCAGTCTGATGTTCATTCACTTATTCTGCGCCCAAATTTCCCTCTCTCTCTCTATCTCTATCTCTATCTCTATCTCTATCTCTATCTCTATCTCTATCTCTATCTCTAACCTCTATCTCTAACCTCTATCTCTTTCTATAATTCTATTTTTGTGTTCATTTCATCCATGTGGTGCTCCTATTCAGGCTCTTCCATGATGGATAAGTCCCTGGTTCCCTTCTCTTTTAGATTTGTTCCAGAAGTTGTTCCGTCAGGACCTGCTGGTGGCCAGCTTGTTCCGCAACTTCCTGTTGGCCGAGAGGATCATGAGGTCGTACAACTGTACGCCGGTCAGCAGTCCCCGCCTGCCCCCCACGTACATGCACGCCATGTGGTAAGACACACGCACACACACACACACACATACACACACACACACACACACACACACACACACACACACACACACACACACACACACAGCTCAGGCATGGCACATACATACACACGTCTTTGGTTTTGTAGAGCAGAAGGCACGAGGATAAGGGAACAGTCATCCACAAGGCTTTGCTGTATGGTCAGTTAAAGGGATGAAGATGAACAGCCTTTTTTTTAACAGATCATATCATTGATCAGGCAAGACAGGCAGTGTTTTTATGGTATATATATATATTTAATGATTGCAAATGGTTAGTTTAGAAACCATACAGTATGGTGCTTTTCCACTTGGTACTTGGTACTGGCTCTACTTTAGTGGTGTTTTTTACATCAATGTTTTTTTTTGTATTTTTTTTTTAAATAAGCAACATCTCAAGGGTTAAGAATGTTATCCCTTTGGGGCGCTCTGGTGGCATAGTGGATAGAGCGCCGACCCGTGGATCTTTACTGCATGTCATCCCCCCTCTCTCTCTGTCTCCCCATTTCAACTCTGTACAGTCTAATAAAGCTTGAAAATGCCAAAAAAGAAAAATCTTAAAAAAATTAAAAATTAAAAAAAGAATGTCATCCCTTTTACTTACACGGCCTGAGACTTGATACACTGTTTTCACAATTCTCACCATCTTGGCTGATTTAAACCACCGTGTTTTCTCATTACTACAATTGTATTTAGACAGAGAAAGAGATGCAGAGAATCCTTTCTGTTGTCCATTGACTTAACGTTGTCCTCCACACTGTGTGTAAGAGAAATATTATCCCATCACAATCTATCTCCCTTTAGTTACACAAACACTTCTCCTACTGCTTTTGTCTTCTGTCTTCTATAAATGCCTCCCTCCATCTCTCCCACTCATTATCTCGCTTATGTTGAAGAAGAAAAAACTCTCTTACTCTCTGTGCCTGGGGGAGCGACTTGTTGTGTAACACCCTGGTATCACTTATAGTATAGAAAACTCTGCTCCTTATGCAAGCAATGCTCTCTTTTCACGCTCGCACAGGGCCCATTATTTTAGATTGGGGGGGGGGGTATATTTCACTGTTTACCGCCAGAGAAAATAGGGAGTTGCACTTTGTTTTAGCAGCACTTGCAGCATTAAGCAGGACGGAATAATGACAGAGAGAGGTGCTTTAAGAGTGTAAGGAATCGAGACTGAGAGAACCATAAAAAATGGAAGTGCCACAGATAAACTGAGAGTAGAAATATAAAAGTTTTCAGGCGGCACGGTTGGGAGGGGGAGGGTGGGTTGGGGAGGGTGAATTAAGCAATGTGGGAGCTCGTTGATCGATGTCGCTGCCCCGAAACACAAACAGCAATTGTTATTCAAATGGAGCAGGATTGAGGAGAGCAGATCAACCTTAAGGCTGATTAGTCCCGTGCGGGCAGTATCGTGTGTGTGTGTGTGTGTGTGTGTGTGTGTGTGTGTGTGTGTGTGTGTGTGTGTGTGTGTGTGTGTGTGTGTGTTGGTGTGCTTCCAGTTCCACTCTATATGCGTGTGTTTGTGGGTGTGCGTACGCTGCACCACTCTCTGCAGGCAACAGGGGGAAAAAAGAGCTTAGTCAGCCCCGCCAACTGGTTCCCTACAATCTTTTCATCGCGCACGCACAACACACACACAAAGACACACATATAAATGGACAGGTTTTGATGATGAGTTACTCATTGGCATTGGCAGGCAGCATGCAAGTGAACACAGTCATCTCAAGTGATGCTGTGAGCGTGTCTTCACTGATTAGTCAGCTCCTTCTACTTGTTACCCCAGTGTTGGATTACATAAAGGGCCAGTGTGGATAGATACTGTATGAGTTGGGCAAAATTTCGACAGAGATTATAATTGTAGTACTTCAATAAACCAATAAAACCATTTGCTTAACCCTTCAAGTAAAAGGAAAGCAAATTTCGTTTTGAAAATTTGTACATCAAGATAGAAAACTTATGTTGGTGCTTTCCTTATCTGACAATCTACCATGGTACAAAAAAGAGTGAGAAAAAGACGAGGCCATTATACGAAATAGCAGTTTTAACCACTCTTTTTTTTTTTTTTTTTTTTTTTAAGAACGCAAAACAAGCAGACTGAAAGTGAACATAGGGATAATAACTAAGACCAAAGGCACAAAGCAATACTGGAAATACAATAACAAAACATGAAATGGATATAAATGTGTGATGGAGGGAGAATGAGGAGGTTTCCATCGAGTAGAAATCACTTGCTTAGCAGCTGTGAATCCACGATATAATGTCATATAAGACAATACAAATACAATCATGCTTTATTATAGGGTTGTGCACACCGCCATGCATAACAGTTGAGATTTCTTTGTTTTTGATGATGGTACAAAACCTTTGACTATGAGCACCTGGCAAAGGTTCCATGTGTCTCAATCGCAAAGATGTTCTATCAAACAAAAACAACTCACAAAAATACCACACTCCCATGTGTATCTTGAAGTTCTACCTCATTATTGCTTTATAGGCTTAAAATGTTTAAGGAATGCTATACACAACAATTTGCCTCAAATATTAGGTAATGTGATATGCTCTGTGAGATTTCTCTAGAACCACACCTTACAGTAGATGGCTGGAGGAGCCTTTGAGAATGAATGATCACCTGTTCTTAATAATGCACTCATGCCCATTTAGCGTTATTGACATTTTAGCTAGAAGGCTAAAACTGTGTTGCCTTCTGTAGCGGCAGGCGCATTTATAAATTCTCCCTATTTAGCCTGAACTTGTATACAAGCCGACACAAGAGCTGGAGTAAATTGCTTTTTTGCTTTTTTTTTTTTTTACTTTTAAAGTGGTTTGATGAGGGGGCCATATTGACTGGCGTTGGTAGATTTGTCCCTATGTTTTCCAATTAGAAAAGCAATGTTCTTTTGCTCGAGTATTATACAGTAGGTCTGTCTCGGCTGTTCTTCGTTCAGCCATGGGTACAGAAAGCTCGACTCGCTTCCAAACAATTCCAAGCACTCGCGATTTCAAAAAATGATTGTATTTATTTTACAGCTTAAAAAGGAATGAAACTTTCTTCTAAATAAAGGAAAATATACTGGCAAACGAATAAATCATTGAAAGCAACGAGTGAACTAAAATAAGCGGTCGAAAGACTTTTTTAACCCACCGCCTCTTTCCCTTGACACATAGCTTTTTCATCAAAACAATACACACACCTGGCCTAAGTACCTGAGTGGTGCGTAAAGCCCGCCCACAGACCACAAAACAAAGCAGCCTAGACATAAACAGTATTAATAATATGCTAAACTAATTCAAAATGTTGCTTTCATTTAAAACATTTCTATTTCCATAAACAATAAACATGTCAGACAAATGTGAACAGAAAATCAATAGCCTCATTAAAACGGCTGCGACATGGTCGATTACATGTTTGTCGCATGTTGCACCTTGAACTGGTAAGAGTCAGTGCAATTCTATTATACAGCTCCCAGCTAATGGAAAAAAGCTGTTACACCAGTGAACTCCGTGTCACTCTTTTCAGCATTGCATTACATGGCAGTGCATCTACTGTGTCAATGACTCAAGCCCCCTGTCTTGTGCTAACTGAGAGCAGAAAAGGCAATGAGCTCAATATACTGCAAGGGGAAAAATTAGCAGAGAATTGGATGGATATAGAGGAGCTTGCGATAAGGTTTTGCTGTCAGTTACATAACCCCATGAATAAGATATGAAGGCCATGAGAGAATGCCTGTGTTAATAGAGAGGGATTAAAGGGCTGCTTGAGCTGGCCTCTCCAGGACCTCGTGCTGGGAATGTAAAAGAAGTGTTTGCGCTCGGGAGAAAAAATCATGACTGTGTGTGTGAGTGAGTGGTGGTGGGTGTAAAGGCAAAGCCATGACCAAGGACAAAGTGCTGAAATGCGTTTTTTCCCCCATTTACTTTAAAGTCCTAAGGAGATAAATAATTGGGATTATTCCTTATTATGTTTGTTGTAATTATAATGTCCTTGGTGTGTGTGTGTGTGTGTGTGTGTGTGTGTGTGTGTGTGTGTGTGTGTGTGTGTGTGTGTGTGTATCACCTCTCTGCAGGCAAGCGTGGGACCTGGCCGTGGACATCTGCCTCTCTCAGTTGCCTACCATCATTGAGGAGGGCACCGCCTTCAGAGTAAGTGTGTGTGTGTGTGTGTGTGTGTGTGTGTGTCTGTTTGTATCTGTGTGTGTGTGTAAAAGGTAAAGAAAGATTGAGATCTCTTCATCTTCACTTGAAAGAAGGAAAAATGGTGTGTGTGTGTGTGTGTGTGTGTGTGTTTTTTGTGCGTGAGGTTAGCAGTTACTGTTAATCTCAGCATTGATGGATGGCTCTCATCCCCGGCTCTGTCCACCACTGATGCATATAAACATCAGCAGCCCCTTGTTTGCACTGCAACATTTTTACCACCTGCATCTACACACACACACACACACACACACACACACACACACACACAGAGAAACACACTCATTCCCCGGGCGTATAACATTGTAAACTGTCAGCTCTGATAATTCAAGTGTGAGTGTCAAATAAAAGCTAGTAGGGCTGAAACCACTGGGCCCTGGCCTGCACTCTCAGCCAGTTTGTTGTTATATTTACTGACACGGCAGGGGGGACTGTGATGGAGATGCTGAGTGTAATGGAAACCCGCTGCGAGAGGGCTGATTGAACTGATGATGACTCAAGACATCTGGGTCAACTACACAGTGTGTGTGTGTGTGTGTGTGAGCAACATGTGCTTTATAACGCAAACTAATAATAAAAAGAAGAACCTTAGAGATGTGGTAGCGCTGCAGATTTTCCTCGACGTTGGCACTTTTATCGTCTCCTCCGCCCGGCCCCTCGGAGCTGGCCATCTTCTCCAGTGTTCCTCTCCTGGGAGCAGTTTTCCCATCCTCCCTCTCTGCTGTCTCCTGCACTTGCAGCCGAAAACACTTACCGCCCCCCATAATTGAGCCTCTGAGGACCACTAAAGGAGACCTTCCCCTCACTGTCCTCCTCCCTCCTCCTTTTCATGCCTCTCTGTTCGCCTCAATTTCCTGGTCACAAACTGAGAACAAAATATAGTGCTTCAAACCCTATGACTGCAACACTCTGTACCACCCACGCAAAATATGCTTTTTATGTTTTGGTCTGCCTTACGGATGTAGATGACATTTGGTCTTTTCTAAACCCTAAATGTTCACATCGCTATAATTCTCTCCAATTCCTGGCTTCCACTCTGGACTGTCGACTATGCTATACAGTATGTTTTAGATAGAGGTTGAAAAGAGGAGATTCAGCAATGGCACTGTTCGAAATACATACATACATCTTCAACCGCTTATCCGAAATCGGGTCGCGGGGGCAGCAGCTTGAGCAGGGAACCCCAAACTTCTCTTTCCCGGGCCACATCAACCAGCTCTGACTGGGGGATCCCGAGGCGTTCCCAGGCCAGTGTGGAGATATAATCTCTCCACCTAGTCCTGGGTCTTCCCCGAGGCCTCCTTCCAGCTGGACGCTCCTGGAACACCTCCCTAGGGAGGCGCCCTGGGGGCATCCTTACCAGATGCCCGAACCACCTCAACTGGCTCCTTTCAACGCAAAGGAGTAGCGGCTCTGCCCCGAGTTCCTCACGAATGACTGAGCTTCTCACCCTATCTCTAAGGGAGACGCCAGCCACTCTCCTGAGAAAACCCATTTCGGCCGCTTGTACCCGCGATCTCGTTCTTTCGGTCATTACCCAGCCTTCATGACCATAGGTGAGGGTAGGAACAAAGATCGACCGGTAGATCGAAAGCTTTGCCTTACGACTCAGCTCTCTTTTCGTCACAACAGTGCGGTAAAGCGTATGCAAAACCGCCCCTGCTGCTCCGATTCTCCGGCCAATCTCACGTTCCATTGTTCCCTCACTCGAAAACAAGACCCCGAGGTACTTGAACTCCTTCACTTGGGGTAAGGACTCATTCCCTACCTGTAGCAGACAATCCATCGGTTTCCTGCTGAGCACCATGGCCTCAGATTTAGAGGTGCTGATCCTCATCCCAACCGCTTCACACTCGGCTGCAAACCGATCCAATGAGAGCTGAAGGTCACAGGCCGATGATGCCATCAGAACCACATCATCCGCAAACAGCAGAGATGAGATCTTCAGACCACCAAACTGCAACCCCTCCCCACCACGACTACGCCTTGATATCCTGTCCATAAATATCACAAACAGGATTGGTGATAAAGCGCAGCCCTGGCGGAGGCCAACCCCCACCGGAAACGAGTCCGACTTACTACCGAGAACCCGTACACAGCTCTCGCTTTGAGCGTACAGAGATTGGATGGCCCTGAGAAGAGACACCCTCACCCCATACTCCCGCAGCACCCCCCACAGTATCTCCCGGGGAACCCGGTCATAAGCCTTCTCCAGATCTACAAAACACATGTAGACTGGATGAGCAAACTCCCAAACTCCCTCTAGGATCCTTGCGAGAGTGAAGAGCTGGTCCGTTGTTCCACGGCCAGGACGGAATCCGCATTGTTCCTCTTCAATCTGAGGTTCGACTATCGGCCGAACCCTCCTTTCCAGCACCTTGGAGTAGACTTTGCCGGGGAGGCTGAGAAGTGTGATACCTCGGTAATTGGCACACACTCTCTGGTCCCCCTTTTTGAAAATAGGAACCACCACCCCGGTCTGCCACTCCTTCGGCACTGTACCCGACTTCCACGCAATGTTGAAGAGGCGTGTCATCCAAGACAGCCCCTCCACACCCATTGCTTTCAGCATTTCTGGACGGATCTCATCAACCCCCGGGGCTTTGCCACTGTGGAGTTGTTTGACTACCTCAGTGACTTCCACCAGGGAAATTGACGATGATCCCCCATCAGCCTCCAGCTCTGCCTCCAACATAGAGGGCGGGTTAATCGGATTCAGGAGTTCCTCAAAGTGCTCCTTCCACCGACCGACCACCTCCTCAGTTGAGGTCAACAGCGTCCCATCCTTACTGTACACAGCTTGGATGGTTCCCCGCTTCCCCCTCCTGAGGTGCCGGACGGTCTTCCAGAAACACTTTGGTGCCGACCGAAAGTCCTTCTCCATGGTTTCTCCGAACTTCTCCCACACCCGCTGCTTTGCCTCTGTCACGGCAGAGGCTGCAGCCCTTCGGGCCTGTCGGTACCTTGCAACTGCCTCAGGAGTCCCCCGTGATAACATATCCCGGAAGCACTCCTTCTTCAGTCGGACGGCTTCCCTGACCACCGAGGTCCACCACGGCGTTCGAGGGTTACCGCCCCTTGAGGCACCTAAGACCTTGAGACCACAGCTGCCTGCCGCGGCTTCAGCAATGGAAGTTTTGAACATCGACCACTCGGGTTCAATGCCCCCAACCTCCACAGGGATGCTAGAAAAGCTCTGCTGGAGGTGCGAATTAAAGATCTCTTGAACAGGGGCCTCCGCCAGACGCCAGCTCTGCCCCTCTCTTCACCCGAGTGTCCAAAACATGCGGCCTCAGATCAGATGATACGATCACGAAATCGATCATCGACCTTCGGCCTAGGGTGCTCTGGTACCATGTACACTTATGAGCATCCTTATGTTCGAACATGGTGTTCGTTATAGACAAACCATGACCAGCACAGAAGTCTAACAACAAACGACCGCTCGGGTTCAGATCGGGGAGGCCGTTCCTCCCAATCACGCCTCTCCAGGTGTCTCCATCATTGCCCACGTGCGCGTTAAAGTCTCCCAGCAGAACTATGGAGTCCCCTACCGGAGCCCCATGCAGGACTCCGTTCAGGGTCTCCAAGAAGGCCGGATACTCCGAACTGCTGTTCGGTGCATACGCACAGACAACAGTCAGAGTCTTCCCCCCCACAACCCGGAGGCGTAGGGAGGCGACCCTCTCGTCCACCGGGGTAAACTCCAACGTAGTAGCGCCCAGCCGGGGGCTCGTGAGTATCCCCACACCGGCCCGGCGCCTCACACCTTGGGCAACTCCAGAGAAAAATAGAGTCCAACCCCTGTCCAGAAGTACGGTTCCAGAACCAAGACTGTGCGTGGAGGTCAGCCCCACCAGATCTAATTGGTAGCGCTCCACCTCCCGCACCAGTTCCAGCTCCTTCCCCCACAGCGAGGTGACGTTCCACGTCCCCAAAGCCAGCCTCTGCCGCCCGGGTCTGGTCCGTCGTGGTCCCCGCCCTTCACTGCCACCCATAAGGCAGCGCACCCGACCCCAGCGGTTCCTCTGACGAGTGGTGGGCCCATCAGTTGTAGAGGGAGTTTGTGCCACGTAGCTTCTTCGGGCTGTGCCCGGCCGGGCCCCGTGGCAGACCCGGCCACCAGACGCTCGCAGGCGGGCCCCCTTTCTGGGCCTGGCTCCAGACGGGGGCCCCGGGCTTCCTCCGGGCAGGGTCACACTTCCTCTTGCTTGATCTTCCATGGGGTCTTTGTGAACCATTCTTAGTCGGGCCCCTCACTTGAGACCACTTTGCCATGGGAGACCCTACCAGGAGCACTAGGCTCCGGACAACACAGCTCTCAGGTTCACAGGGGCACACAAACCTCTCCACCACGGTAAGGTGATGGTTCCCGGAGAGGATTACCGCCCCCTGTTCGAAATATAAATGTTATTTTTTTCGACACAACACCATGAAAAACGTTTCTTGTAGAAATGTGACCTTTAATTTTAGCCTGTTTGTAGGATTCATTCTCCCTACACTGCCTTCAAGCTCACTGTACTTATTACCTGCAGATAAAAGCAGAGAACCACTCTATCAGTTTTTCTATAATGTATGTAATATATAATGTCCTTGTGTACATTATTAACGGTAAATATTTGTAGATGGCAGCAATTTACCATCTCAATCACTTCTTAATTACATGTGTGAAAATTGTCATCCTTAAATGTTCAGCCACCATAACCACATGAGATGAGAGAGGAGTTGATAAACAGGGCAATACTTTCATCTGATATGGGTTATTTCAGTACCACACACTTAGAGAAATTAACTTAATGAGCAGAAAATTCCTTGAAGACTTCCCTACCCCTGGGTTTTGCCTCTCAGGCTACATGCACAGCCTGCCCTACATTGATGGTGGTGCATTTTGGGTCTGTTTTCAAACTGAGAAAAAAAAGACTGCAGGCACTAACCAGGGCTCAAATTTATCTCAAAAGTGTCCTTAGAGGCGTTAGAAGCTTAAGCTCAGGCGTTTTAAAGAATATATCCGCTCGCCTGCCGTAGGCGGTGATGTTAGTTATAAAATGTTTTTGTATCCGATTGCAGGCTGTCAGCCAACATTATACCCCTGTAAACTAAAGGTGGTTAATCCATCTATCCCTTTTCCGCTGCTTTTCCAGTCCCAGGTGGTGTAAGTTGTATTGATTATAACTTTACGAATTTTTGTTATATACTGCTGGGAAGCACTGAAAAACTCTTATAGAATATAATAAATAATTCAAGGCCATATATCTCTCCTAACTGGTTTTTCATCAGACTTTCATACTTTGGATTACACTATAGTATTAAACCCTGCAGCAACCCTGCAAGGTGGAGTCAGCGTTTGCTGTCAAAATCTCTTCTTCTCAAAATCAGTGAATATCTCCTCACGATCCGCGCTACCTGTATACATTTTCAGCTCATACCCAGAACATGTACTTTGTGTGAGCTGAAAGAAAGTCTGGTGTTTTTGTTTGTGAAATAATACATATGGGTACACGTGGTACCCACTATTTGAGGTGTAAATCTCTGGGCTGGTCCTTTACTCACAGTATACACAAACCTTTTTCATGTATCAGTGAGTGTGTGTGGAGAGTTATTAAGCTTTGATTATGCACTAATTAACTTAGCCATCCAGCCGCGAAGCATTGATATTTCCCCTCTCTACATCCATCAACCCGTCCACACAGCGCTGTTGTAATTCTTGTCACTAGGCGTGATCAAAAACTCTGCTTATAGCCACCAATCAATCAGGCAAACTGCTTTGGCACCAGAGAGAGAGGGAGGCAGAGAGAGAGAGAGGGAAATAGAGAGAGAGAGAGGGAGGCAGAGAGAGAGAGAGAGGGAGTGAGTGAGAGACAGAGAGAGGGAAGGTGATCAAGAGAGATCAGGATTTATGTCGCCACTGCAGTGCAGTGTCACTTCTTAGCTCAATGTGTCAGGGCTGTTAAGAAATGATAAGCTAGTCACTGCAGACCGGCTCATTTGTGTGTGTGTGTGTGTGTGTGTGTGTGTGTGTGTGTGTGAGAAACTAAACACAATAAATTATTTGGAATCTTGCTAAACATTGTGTGTGTGTTTTGTGTCCACAGCACAGTCCCTTCTTTGCAGAACAGCTGACGGCGTTTCAGGTGTGGCTGACGATGGGCGTGGAGAACAGAAACCCCCCTGAGCAGCTCCCAATAGTACTGCAGGTACAAGACCACACACACACACACACACACACACACACACACGGAGTGCACCGCCAGTGTTCCACCCAAAAAAAGAGAAAATAAGTCCAAGTTGAACATACAGCAGCAGGTCTTTAAGCTGAATGACCACTCTGGTAACGGGCATTCACTTACTGGACGCCAACATGTTAGAGCCCGAATATAAGACGACCTGACTTTTTACGACCTATTTCCGGGGGAAAACCCCCGTCTTATATTCAGACCAATACAGTACTTCCTGTTTTGTTGTATTTATTCATACAGGTAATCTCATTGAGACATGTTGTCCCATTCCCCGTAGTTTTCCCGCATGGAAATTCTGACCAATCGTAAAGCAGTTCAGGAGCTAACTTATTGCAGACACATCCGACCAATGTGTGAAAAGAACGTTATGACGCTGCATTTAGTTTTGTTCACCAACTGATTCAGACCAGAGGAAACGATAGGTGTAAAAGAGAACCAAACCTGCTGAAAAAACGATGTATCATTCTGGCAACTGGTGCCAAACAAGAAAAAGTGTGATATGCTGTGCAAAATAATATTCATAAAATTGAGCTCAGCTTTTGCAGGCCAATTGTATCTAATTTTACAACGCAGCAACAAAGCCTGTGACATCAACAGTGCTCCCTGTAGTTGTGTAGTAAGTTTGGGATGCTCTCATTGAGGTGAAATCTTGCTTAAACCTTTTGACTGTGTCCACTGCTGAGGGCCCACTCACACTAGGGCCGTTTGCCTGTTCCGTGCTGCAGGAAGATTCAGCACGATTCTCCCCCCCCCTCCCCACTCACCCCGCTGGCCCGTGGTCACACTGCTCGTGGCCTGGGCACGATTGCACCTTGCCTACGTCACCGTGTGCGTTTAGGATTCGGAGCGTAGTCTACTTGTAGGCTATACGACTGTTTGTGAATATTTTCATCCGGCCAAATTTGCATCATATATTCCACTTCCAAATTAGAGCAACGAGAATCATTAATCTATTGTTTTTTTTTTAAATGTAGCCTTGACGTAATAGGTCGCGATGGACAGTCTCATATTTGTGCTGCATGCTGTTTATTATTAATATAACGGCCCGTCATCAGACCATACGTTCCGGATGGTTTTACACACATCGATCGCTCCATCAAGTAATCCAAGTCAGAACTATTTGTATGGGCAGAGATCGGTTTTTTTAAGTGTCTTTATAAAGTTTCTTAAACCTAAGTGTAGGCTACTGCTTCCTGCTTTCCTACTGTGCAGACGCTTTTCTGCTTGCTCTCTCCTCCTCTTGCACTTTTTTGCTTACATTCTTATTTTTCCTCGATAATAAATTTAGCAGCAGCTCCTGGATACATACAAATCAAAGGGACTATAATATATTTTTACTTTTATAGATACTGCAGGCATTTTTGGACACTTTTACGACCTTCTCAACAGAACGTGAGGGGGGGCCTAACAACAGGACAAGCCTGTGGTGACTGGAAGCGAGGCGCTAAGCTAAAGCTAATTAGCAGCAAGATGCCTCCCTTATCTAACGAGGACTATCAAACACTCCTACAGAGGATTACAGCACTGGAAACAAAAATTAATCGAATAGAAATGAACATTGAAGTGAATGGACTATGTGGGAACGACAACACTCTACCAGTGACTTTAAACAGTGGACAAGATCGAGCTAACGCACAGCTAACTAGCACCGACAAGGCTATGAAGAAACAAAAGGGCCGTGTCCAGGTTAGTGATAACCCTCCCTGGAATCGGCTTGGTGGAAGGCCAAAGAGATTGGAACAGGGAGGACGGATAACCGGCAGGGCCGAGCACCATGAGATGACTGATCTGGATGGCTGGCCTGCGTTATCACTCAGGCACGGTGCCTCCTCAACCCCCGCGCCTCGGAGGCCGCAGCAATGGATTACTTCAAGGGGGAGAGGTAACAACAACAAACTTCCACAGCAAACAAGTGTGCAAGTGTCGAACCGGTTTACTCCACTGATACAAGTCCCTGGATTTCCCTCTGATGACCAAGATAGCATAGTGCCTTCACACAACAAGGTAAGGCCCGAAAGCCAAGAGCCACAGAGAGAGCTAACAACCGGGCTAACCAAGCTAACGACCGAGCCTGCAAATCTGATCGCTGGAGACTTTTCTGTTAGAGATATGAAAAGCATGTTTAGTGTTGATACCAAAGTACTCTGCTTTCCCAATGATATGGTGTCGGACCTAGAAGAGAGAATCCTGGAAATTGCAGCTGCACACACAACTGTAAAGAACATCATTCTGCACATCGGGTCAAATGATGTTGTAAGACAAGAGTCTGAAATGTTGAAACAGGACTTTAAGAATCTCCTGAACACGGTCAGCTCACTGAATGCTGAGGTGTTCAGTGGTCCTCTGCCACCAATCAGAAGAGGACCTGAGCGATTCACTAGACTGTTAGCACTGAACACATGGCTTTCAACTGCGTGCCCTGACCACTCAGTGCATTTTATTGACAATGTTAAGACAGATGGACTTTGTCTAAATAAGGCTGGAGTCAAACTATTCACATCCAACGTGATGTACGTCCTACGTCACCAATCTGTTCGTGCCAAGGACAAGGCCTAGGAGGAGAAGATAACACAGCGTAGCAGCAGCGCCGAAGGACAACTGCCGGCCCCAGATGACAGCTCAGACCAGGAGAGATATCAGGGCAGAGAGGAGGGGGCTCCACCCATCCCCGTCTCCCCTGGATCCCGCAGGTCATCACCAAGCCGACCTCTCTCTCCTCGTTTCTCTCCTTCAACCACCCTTTCTCCATCCTCTCCTGATCTGGGATTTAAAGAAATCATATATACCCCCAGCAGTCAACGTCCCCCTCAACTCGCCAATCTAAGCCACAGTGCCCGGCTCTTCACCCCTCCACGCACAATCCCTCCGATCCCACCGCGACGTCATCATCATCATGCTAGGGAGACTGATGATGTCAGCACTTGTTCATATGTGCCGGGCCGTGGCTACATAGTTAACGCCTACAACTCACAGGATAAGCTGGGGCCCTGTTTCTCAAAGTGTATCTCAAGTAACAGGAAACTCTTAAATCCTGTAAATGTATCAAATCTGATAAGCATTCCTCTTCAGCCACAGTGTGCTGAAATAAATCGGGCTGACAATGCTTCGAACACACTAAATTTAGCTTTATTAAACATCAGATCCTTGGCAGGTAAAACATTTTTAATTAATGATCTTATTACTAGGCACAATCTTAATTTTATGTTTTTAACTGAAACTTGGTTAGACCAAGATAACAGCTCAGCTGTTCTCATAGAGTCCGCCCCCGCAAATTACAATTTTGTGAGTGAATCCAGAGTGCATAAAAAAGGAGGGGGGGTTGCTATTCTGTTTAAAGAATCTCTACAATGCAAAAAGATGTCTTATGGAAATTTTTATTCATTTGAGTATGTGGCTCTTCAGTTAAATTCAGCCTCTAGAGCTATTTTCATCAATATCTACCGGCCACCACAATACAATGCAAGATTTTTTGATGAACTTACTGAACTGCTGTCTGTAATATGTACTAAGTTTGACTGTGTATTAATCGTCGGAGATTTCAATATTCATACTGACAAACCAGTGGACAGATGTGCGGAAGAACTGTGCTGTGTCCTTGACAACTTTGGACTAAATCAGCATGTTGACAAATCAACTCATAACAAAGGGCACACGCTGGACCTTATCATTTCCAGAGGAATGAGCATTTCAGACATAACAGTGGCAGATATGGGTCCCCTCACGGACCATTCCTGTTTATTTTTTGAGAGTAAAATGTCTGTGCACACAATTGATCAATCAAAAATAATCAAAAAGCGGTATATTACAGAAAATACCAGTGAAACATTCATTCAAGCATTTTCTTCGATACCACCCCTCCCCTGTAACTCAGTTAAGGAGCTCTTAGACAACTTTAACGGCAAACTTACAAGTGTTATAGATGCTATTGCGCCCACTAAGATGAAGGTTGTCTCTGGTAAGAAAAGATCTCCTTGGAGAAATGCCCCGCAGGTCAGAATAGAAAGAAAAGAGTGCCATAAAGCAGAACGCAGGTGGCGAAAAACAAATCTCCAGGTTCATTATGACATCTTCAAAGAGAAACTGTGCACATTTAACTCAGAACTGAGAAATGCAAGGCATTCTTTCTTTTCTGACATCATCACCAAAAACAACAACAATGCACGTGCCCTGTTTGCTACTGTCGACAGATTAACAAACCCTCCTGTGCCAGTAGCGTCTGAGCATCTTTCCACGAGGGCCTGCAATGAATTTGCCTCCTTCTTTACTGAGAAAATTCACAAAATTAGACAAGCTGTCACTGCATCAATACCAAGTTCAACATATGTGTTCCCTCTTAAAATCAATTCAAATGCAATGACAGAATTTTATCTTATAAACCACAAAAACCTGGAGGACATTATACAACACCTGAACTCCTCATCCTGTTGCCTTGACATTCTGCCCACAGGCTTCTTTAAAACAGTTTTTAGCTGTATGGCCTCAGATGTTCTACAAATTGTCAACATGTCCCTTCAGACAGGTGTATTCCCACAGGCCCTGAAAACAGCAGTCATCAAGCCACTCCTAAAAAAGAACAATCTTGATACATCACTCATGAAAAATTATAGGCCCATATCTAACCTACCATTTTTAAGTAAAATCATTGAAAAAGCTGTTTATCAACAGCTAAATAACTACTTAGCAATGAATAACTGCTTTGATGTCTTCCAGTCAGGATTTCGACAACACCACAGCACTGAGACTGCTCTGGTTAAGGTCCTCAATGACATCCACTTAAACACAGACAGTGGCAAAAGTTCTGTCTTAGTTTTACTGGATCTCAGTGCCGCTTTTGACACAGTTGACCACAGCATATTACTAGATCGACTAGCAAACTGGGTTGGACTTTCTGGAACTGTACTAAGCTGGTTTGAATCCTACTTAAAGGATAGAGACTACTATGTGTCAATAGGCAATTTCACATCTGAGTGGACAAATATTGAATGCGGGGTCCCCCAAGGTTCCATTCTTGGCCCTCTTCTATTTAACATCTACATGCTCCCACTTGCTCAGATTATGAATAAGAACAAATTATGCTACCATAATTATGCAGACGACACGCACATTTACATAACCATATCACCAGCAGACTACAGTCCGATACAGGCACTGAGTAAGTGCATTGAACAAATCAATGATTGGATGTGCCAAAATTTCCTTCAATTAAACAACGATAAAACTGAAGTAATTGTCTTTGGTGCCAAAGATGTACAATTAAAAGTCAGCGCACAGCTCACATCCATTATGTTAGAAACCACACCCCAAGCCAGAAATCTTGGTGTTGTTATAGACTCCGATTTGAATTTCAAGAAACACATAAAATCAATTAATAAATCAGCCTACTACCACCTAAAAAACATATCAAGAATTAAAGGGCTTATGTCTCAGCAAGATTTAGAAAAACTTGTCCATGCATTTATCTTTAGTAGACTTGACTACTGTAACAGTGTCCTTGCTGGCCTTCCAAAAAAATCTATCAGACAGCTTCAGCTAATTCAGAACGCTGCTGCCCGAGTCCTCACTAGGACCAAAAAAGTAGATCACATTACCCCAGTTCTGAGGTCTTTACACTGGCTTCCAGTCACTCAAAGAATTGATTTCAAAATACTGATGTTGGTTTATAAAGCACTAAATGGTTTAGGGCCAAAATACATTACTGATATGCTGATACGTTATGAACCGTCCAGAGCCCTTAGGTCGTCTGGGACAGGTCTACTTACAGTCCCCAGAGTTAGGACTAAACAAGGAGAAGCAGCTTTTAGTTATTATGCACCAAATCTCTGGAACAAACTCCCAGAGAACTTGAGGTCTGCTGCAACTCTCAGTTCTTTTAAATCGAGTCTGAAGACTTTTTTGTTATTTATTTGCTTCTTTTATTCGCTTTTAAATGTTTTATAATGTGTTTTATGTATTCTAATCTTGCCGCTGTAAAGCACTTTGAGTGGCCTTGTGTCTGAATTGTGCTATATAAATAAACTTGCCTTGCCTTGCCTTGCCTTGCCTTGCCTTATCACCGGGCCGCGGAGTCCCGTTGTGTGTTGTTTTGTGTTCATCTCCACCGCCGTGCTAAAGGCAGTATTATGACAGCTGACGGGAGGAAAAAGAAAAAAATCATCTGACGAACGTGAGTAAACACGAAAACCTTTTTGCTCACCTATTTAGCTCTCTCCCTCTTTTATTAGCCCATACCTAGGCCTACACACACGTTAATTCTCACACATTTTATGTAGCTACAGTCCAAGTGGTGGGCAATTCTGGTGCCGACTAGAAAGGCAGCGGACGTTAACGGACAATGCATCCTTAATAAATTCACATCAGGAACGCCGCCTGTGCGCTTGCTTGTGCGCTTGCTTGTGCGCGTGTCATCTCATTAGCATCTGTACTTTGGCCACGGCACACCTCTCCCAAGTGTGCCGTGGCCAAGGGGCTGTTCCGTGCTGGAATACGGATGGCGTGGTCACACTAGCCAAACGTTCTAGACTTTAGTATGCAAATGAGCTCGGGCACGGGGCCGCGGCCCTAGTGTGAGTGGCCCCTGAGTTACAGCAGTGGGATGTTTCTCTCACTCCCTCCTTCTCTCCCTTTCTCCACCGCACCAACAACCCCCCCCCCCCCCCCCTTGGGCTTGTACAGTTCTGGTGTTGTATTATATCACCGCGTAGTAGTGGTCCGTGTTGAATTGTAATTTGTTGCTGACTCAGGGCGCTGCCAGCCGCATGCCCTGCCATACAGCAGTTCTGTCGGGACCCGTTAGAAGCCGAGAAAAAGGCAGACTGATTATGGAGCGTTGGATGCTTTGTAGCTGTGTGTGTGTGTGTGTGTGTGTGTGTGTGTGTGTGTGTGTGCGCGCGCTGTTGATGTTGAATTAAAGACAGAGGGGAAATAAATCAGCAGCAGCCTTTAGGGCGAGATACTGCAGGCTAAAACATTTTTATAAGCACTGGTCAATTTTCAGTCTTCTTTCCTAGTCAATCAAAGGTCAAAGGTGAACATTTAGGGGTTTATTTGACCAAATTGTGTCCATTTGAGTTTTGTATATTTCTACTATACAATAATTTTTACCGACCAATATCTCATCTCTAAACTTCTAAACAAAAATCTAAACTTCTAAAGCACGTACATCAGCTAAACATTCCATAATCAGAATTTAATAATGATCCTTCTTAGCACCTTTCTGAAGTTTCTTACAGAAGGATTTGTTCATATGTTCTTAATTTTATGATTTCTGCTACATTTTGTTTTTAAAACCATGTCAAAAATGCATTTTTAAGACCTGTCGATAGTCTTTTTTGATTTGCTTAATATTTTGGAAACTTATATGTTATAAAAATGAAATCAAAATTTAAACTCTGCCTTTTTCTAACATCTAGATTTTAGTTTTTTCAAAGAGATGCAAATGTACACATAATCAGTTAGGTATAGCCATATTTTCATATAAACATTTCTGGATCGTAATACAAAGAAGACTTGTCTTAATGTAAGTGATCAACTGGCAACGTTTCATGATCATATCTGTAAGTTAAACAATTTACCCTATTCATCTGCAGTGTGTTGCCTTAGGACTATGCAACATCATGCAGCTTTACACTGTGAGGGCAAAGTAATCTCATAGCTCCTTCATGCTTACTACGTGATCTAACGGATGGACACACACACGTTTTATCCCCCTGTTTAGCTTAGTTAAGGATAAACTTAAAAAGATTGACGTGTGCTCTGAGGATTTATTAGCCTGGTGCTACCAGACCATCGTACTTCATTTCATTTGTACAGAAGGTCTGGCAGTGCTGTAATTGGCAAACGTTCACTCATGGAGGCGGGTGTCTGTTAAAGTTTAAAACTATTGGATCTGCCCAGTGCCACTCTGGATTAGCCAACCAATCGCATAACGTTTGGTCATCACGTGTGTCATGAGCCGGCTTCTGGCAACTGAAACTGGAGCGCGACTTCGACGTCATCGTTCTCAGCCACTCGCTCTGTTCGCTGATTGGACCGGCTGTCGAATCTCCGGCAAAACTAGGAAATGGGCTGTACACCCAGACTGACTACTGAAAGGAAAATAAAATTTGACCGGAAGTAGGCGGGCGGGCGGAGCCAGGCTAAGGATTTATGGGGTCGGATGCCAAATTATAATCAGGCTCCATTTTGAAAGATGCAAAGATGTGGACTACAGAGAGTGGTCCATCAATAATGAAAAGAGCAAAAGACAGGATAAAAAGGAGAGGAGGCACGGTTGCAGCGTTGTCTTGACAACAGCCGTGTCATCCGGGGAATGGATTAACAGAAGGGATTACATCGTCTGTAAATTGTGACTTTAGCGTAACGGCAGCACGTTGGCATTCTCACACGTTTGGCATCAGGTGTCAACAGTGATTTAAGGCATTGGTGTGAGTCATACAACAACATGACGGCGCGTGTCTCGCCGCAGTACGCACACACACACAGCACGAGCAGGGCTGAAGCTCTTACTCATCCCCACTGAAGGAGAGTGGAGTCAAGGTGTTGATTAAGGGAAAGGAGACCAATATGCACATACAGTCATATGAAAAAGTTTGGGAACCCCTCTCAGCCGGCATTATAATTGACTCTGCTTTCACACAAAAAAGATAAAAGTGGTATGTCTTTAATTTACCAGGAACAGCTAAGTACTGGGATGTTTTCCAAGCAAAGATTTTTTGAAAAGCAGTATTTAGTTTTATGAAATTAAATAAAATGTGAAAAACTGGCTGTGCAAAAATATGGGAACCCTTGTGGTCATGCTGATTTTAATGCATGTAACAGCATGTAAAACTGAGGACTTTAAACACAAAATTGGTTGGATTATGTTGTTAAGCCTTGAACCTCATATAAAGGTCTGTTTAATCAAGGGGAAAGGTATTTTAGGTGCCTAAATGCAAGTTCCACTTCTCTTTGACTCTCTGCAGAAGTGAGACAGAATGCGATCATCAAAACAGCTCCCAAAAGATCTTAAAAACAAAGATTATTCATTGTCATGGTTTAGTGGAAGGCTACAAGAAGCTTTCCCATAGGTTTCAATTGTCAATTTCTACTGTAAGGAACGTTGTCAGGGAATGGAAGGACAAAGGCACAGTTGCAGTTAAACCCAGGTCTAGCAGACCAAGAAAAGTACAAGAGCGGCATATGCGGCAGATTGTGAGAATGGTTGCACACAACCCAAAGATCACCTCCAAAGACCTGCAAGAACATCTGGCTGCAGATTGTGTATCTGTACATGGTTCTACAATTCAGTGCAATTTGCACCAAAACATCTGTATGGCCGGGTGATGAGAAGGATGCCCTTTCTGCGCCCACGCCACAGATACAGTTGCATGGAGTATGCAAAAGCTCATTTAGACAAGCCAGCTTCATATTGGAAGAAAATGCTTTGGACTGATGAGACAAAAATTAAGTTATTTGGTCTTTATAAAAAGCAGATGCTTTGGTGCAAATTGCGCTGAATTGTTGAACGATGTACAGATACACAATCTGCAGCCAGATGTACTTGCAGGTCTTTGGAGGTGATCTGTGGGTTGTTTGCAACCATTCTCACAATCCTCCACCTATGCCGCTCCTGTTTTTTTCTTGGTCTGCCATGCCTGGGCTTAACTGCCACTATGCCTGTGTCCTTCCATTTCCTGACAACGTTCCCTACAGTCGAAATTGACAATTGAAACCTTTGGGAAAGCTTCTTGTAGCCTTCCCCTAAACCATAACAATGAACAATCTTTGTTTTTCAGATCTTTTGGGAGCTGTTTTGATGATCCCATTCTGTCTCACTTCAGCAGAGAGTCAAAGAGAAGTGCAACTTGCATTTAGGCACCTAAAATACCTTTTCTCATGATTAAACAGACATTTCTATGAGGTTCAAGGCTTAACAACATAATCCAACCAACTTTGTGTTTAAAGTCATCAGTTTTACATGCTGTTACAGGCATTAAAATCAACAAAACCACAAGGGTTCCTATATTTTTGCACAGCCAGTTTTTCACATTTTATTTTCTTTCATACAACCAAATACTGCTTTTCAAAAAATCTTTGTTTGGAAAACATCCCAGTACTTAGCTGTTCCTGGTAAATTAAAGACATACCACTTTTATATTTTTTTTGTGAAAGCAGAGTCAATTATAATGCCGGCTGAGAGGGGTTCCCAAACTTTTTCATATGACTGTACAAATTCTCCCGTACTTGAACACACAACGGCATAGCTCGGGGATTGTACTGCTTATGTGAGTGTGACTGTGGAATTAACTCACTGACATCTGTGACAAATCAGGTTGAAAAAGATGAATCGTGACAAAAAGAAATTTTTTTTTTAGACTCATTGTAAGATTATATCAGGGAAGGTTTAGATATTATTATTGCTTATTCTTACAGAACACACACCCACATCATACACACACACACACACACACACACACACACACACACACACACACACATGTCCATGTTCCCACGCTCTCCCTTGAAGCTGTAGGTAACACTGGTCCGGTCTTTCCCCGGGCCCCTTCTGTTAGCGTGGTCACACTCACCAGGTTAATGTCACAGAGATAAGCTAAAAATACATTGCGTGTTGGTGGAAGTTTCCGTGTGTGTGTGTGTGTGTGTGTGTGGCTTCCTCCATATGCTCGTTCCCACACACACTGCGGGACAGTCCCATGGGGATAGAGCTGTGTCCGGCCTTCGCACAGACTCTGTGCTGCATTGTGCTTTATGCCAAATTAAACTACACATACACACACACATACACTGTACACTTTTAGCACAGACCATATGCCTCCTGAACATAGTTCTCCTCGGCCAAAACTGCTACATCGTGATCCCCTTTGACATCAAGGAACCATTGCAGTTACACAGAGATGCACACACACACACACACACACACACACACACACACACACACACACACACTGGTATTGTCCTGAAGCAACATCTCCTCAGGAAGACGAATATAATGTCAGCCAAGAGGATCCACCCAATCGCCCACATGCTTTAACGCACGCTCACATACACACACACACACACACACACACACACACACACACACACACACACACACACACACACACACACACACACACACACACACACACACACACACACACACACACACCTTGTGCCAGTGTGTTCGCAGCAGTAGTGGTGGGAGAGCCACCCGTTCCCTTGGCCATCCTCTCTGCCCTTTCCCCTGCTGTCTTTCCTCTACCTCCTTTAATCTCAGACTTGCTCTAGTTTTGAATGCAGCCCAGTGTGACCTGTGGCCCTCTGCTCTCTTCCAGGTCCTCCTCAGTCAGGTGCATCGGTTGCGGGCTCTGGACCTGCTCGGGCGCTTCCTGGACCTGGGTCCCTGGGCCGTCAGTCTGGTGCGTTCACATACAGTACTGTACTGAAGGTTTTAGGATATCCAATCTGTGACCTTTCTGCTTACCATGTTTGACAAGTCACACTCGGCTGGCTAGCTGAACATAAAATAAACGGCACCGTGAATTCCTTGGAAGATGCAACCTAACATTGTTCTTGAAATATTGTACAGTCGATTTAATTTGACATAATCATCGAGCCAGTCGGATCCTAACTGAAATATCAATACTGCTCTATAAACTGTGTGTGTGTCTCTCTCTCTCTCTCTCTCTCTCTCTCTCTCTCTCTCTCTCTCTCTCTCTCTCTCTCTCTCTCTCTCTCTCTCTCTCTCTCTCTCTCTCTGTGTGTCTCTCTCTCTCTCCCTCCCTCTCCCTCCCTCCACAGGCCTTGTCGGTGGGCATCTTCCCCTACGTATTGAAGCTGCTGCAGAGTTCGGCCCGGGAGCTGCGGCCGCTGCTGGTTTTCATCTGGGCTAAAATCCTGGCTGTGGACAGTGTAAGTCATGTAAAACACTCACACACAACATCTACCATCTTGATGTTTTTTTTTATTTTTGTCAACCTTTTAAAGGAGCTGTAAGTGGAAAGGTTCTTTTAGCTAACTTCCTGTCAGTTACTGCAGTTAGCAGTCCCCTCGCTCGTCCCTACGTCACCACATTAATGCACTGCGGTCTTCAAGCAGCGAGTTATCTAGCATCATCTCAGATCCATAAGTGTGATAAAACATGATAAAAACCATCAAAACAGACATTGGGAAGGATTTTTACCTGCTCCGCCATTGTAGGAGCATAAACATTCACCCATCTGTTGCTCTGGCGTGCACTGGCAGTGAGACCATGAGTAAGACGGGTGTCGGTTTGTAGCGTTCTCTCTTGTGATTGGATAAAAATTTCAGGATCCTCCAATAAGTTTATTTGCCGATTTCATGCAAAGCAGCTGACTGAGAGATCTGTTATGAAACGGGCACATTATGTAAGTGATCACTGTATGAATAAAGAGCGATTTAACACTTATATTAAAGAGGACCTATTATACTACTTTTCTGGTCTTAATTTCTTGTTTTACACTGCTATAGAGCAACCTGACACGAATCACATCACAAAAACTATGTAGATTTTCGGGAAGCTCTTTCTCTTATTTTGGCGATCCAGCACATCCTGTCAACACTTGAGTGTGTGTGGTTCGGCTCCCTCCGCCTGTGCTTCGGCCATCTCCGCTACCCTCCCCCCCCCTCCTGCAAACCCCACTCCGTTGTGATTGGTTACCTTCCTTCCGGAACACTTTCAGTGGCGGGAAGCGCGAGCATGGACCTATAAGGGCGCGAGGCAGACGCGAACAGGGAAGTGACAGCATTACCATACATGGAAACATCCGCGTGGTGAAGTCACGAAGTTTTATGCGACGTCACGAATTATGAAAGGGTAGACCGCTTTGAACACGTGACTTCTCGACTGGCTAGAATAGTGTTTAGTGCTCGGCACAGACACCCCAGACGGTCAGCAGGGAATACGTCGAAATGCATGTAAGTCATTATTTGATAATTTAGTATGGTTAAGCATGACTATGAATCATCATAACAACGTTTATAGGTCATAAAAGTCAAAAAGCATCATAGGTCCTCTTTAACATAAATAAACCGCTTACTGCACCTTTAATATCACAGGCTTATTGTGTGAATTCTGTCTGCTGCACATCATGTCATAACAGAATGGATAAAAAGAAACGGAGTGTGAATAGGCAGCCATAAAAAAGACATATGTATTAGTTGCTGCTGCATGCATAATGAGGTCAGGGGCTTGAATATTTATATATTTTGGCACTGATCATTTTTCACTGACTGAAAGAGCAAATGTGCTAAAGCACATGGCTTATAGAATATGGCTCTGCATGCTTTTGTTAAAGCAGTATAATTGGGGTCATACGTTACATCTATGTTTAGTCTTGGTGGGTTTGATTCTAAATCACATCTGTAATTTGGAAACGGGGCTACAGTTCTATCAGTGCTTCCACTTCTGTGTGTGTGTGTGTGTGTGTGTGTGTGTGTGTGTGTGTGTGTGTGTGTGTGTGTGTGTGTGTGTGTGTGTGTGTGTGTGTGTGTGTGTGTGTGTGTGTGTGTGTGTGTGTGTGTGTGTGTGGTTGCATGATCAAACATTTTCTCCGTATCTTGTTTGAAATTAACATAAAAAATGTTCTGTCGTTGTTTGAGTCAAACAGTTTCTTTGATCTCCGCCAGTAAGCTTAACTGTGATGCATGTTTCATGTTGCAGCAGACTGCACACAGAACTACCAATCCATAATAAAGCACACAAGTGAAAAACACGCAAGTGCTTGTGAGACGTGTAAAGTCATCTAAAGGATTCAGAATCATAAGGGTTTTGATTCTTTTTACTTCCCTCACTTCTACATAGGAACTATTCAATAAAAACAGTATGCCATCAGCAGAGGTGGAAAGAGTACAAAAATATTCTACTCAAGTAAAAGTATGATTACTTGGATGAAATTTTACTTAAGTAAAAGTAAAAGTACTGGTCTAAAAATCTACTGAAGTAAAAGTAAAAAAGTAGCTGATTTAAAATGTACTTAAAGTACAAGTTACTAGTTACTTTTTAACAGTGGGAGGGGCAGGGGTCTCTTCTGTGCAGGGCATTATATATATAGACAAACTAGTTTTGTTTAATTAATGCAACACTTTTACAAATTAAAGTGCACAAATTAAACAAATCATGTCACCACACATGTATGGATGTATACTGTGTCATTATACTTTAGATAAGCAAATATGGAGCAAATAGTCTGTTAATGTGGGAATTGAACCGGTCTACAGACCTAAACAGACTGCAGCTGCAGTTCTAATAATGTAATTGTGTATAATTGATCTAAACCATGGACATTGCAAGGTTAGGCTGCTCGATTTTGACAAATCATAATCATGATTGACATTTTGTAATCACAATTATTATTGACAATTATTCATTGATTTAGGAACTGCAACATGCACTTATTTAACATTTGAAACCATGACTTTAAACATATCCTAATTGAACTGAAAACAAGGAAAATGCAAATAGCCTAAGTAAAACAAATTTTTAATAATTAAATTAAATAAGTGTCAAAATCAAAATAAACCGTTGCAAATGTTGTTGATAGGGCTCGTCTTTTGCTAGCAGGAATGTGAGGGCATATTTTATTTATATCTCATGGAGCTGGCTGGATAAGCAAGTTGCATTGTAAGCTACAGTGTTCTTAATTGATTACTGTTGTGGTGTCAAGAGTCAAGGAGCTTTAAACTCCTGTGTTTTTATTCCTATATTGCTTGGTCATAGACCACTAGGATTCAACTTTAAGTGAGTAAACTAATTGGTCGTGATGTTTTGAGGTGCAGCTGGGTCGCATATGCCTTTTTTCTCTCTCTCTCACGGTCGCGTGTCCGCGGGTAACATATCTTGCACATTATTTTAGTCTATTAGTTTTACCTTTCTTCTCGACCAAAGGCTGCCTTTCTGTCGTCTTCTGGAAGTTTTTCAAAGCTCCCGGCAACACGCACTGTCTCCATCCTACTCTGCACTGTTAAACTGAAAGCTTAACTATCAGGTGAGGGAGGGGCCGTTCGCACGGCTGGATGAAAGGTTTGCTGCATTTAAAAGCCTTCACGTCTTCACGTGCGGTACAATGATAGTTTAACTAGGATTATTTGGTTTTAATAATAAAGGGAAGCAATGTTTGTTGTTATCATGTAGTCGCAATGTGTTCTCTCCTCCTGTCGATCATTCTCTGTGTTAGTTTCCGGTATTGTGCCGTAAAAATAAAAGCCCCCCGCGACATTTCTTTTCTTTTCTCTCCTTTCCCTATCTATTTTTTACTCAGTAACGCAGGTGATATAAAATGTAGCGAAGTATAATACTTCACAATAAACATACTCAAAGTAAAAGTAAAAGTATAGGTTTTAAAAATCACTTAAAAAATGACAAGTACACGAAAAAACTACTCAATTACAGGAACGCGAGTAAATGTAATTCGCTACTTTACACCCCTGGCCATCAGTATTCATTCACTGTTTTTGAGGCGCTGCCATAGGTGAAATGAATGAATAGTCCCAAAGACAGGACTGCTGTGAATGCTCTATGAGTGGAAAGTAACCTTCAGGAACATCTGCAGTGACGTGAAAACCACCTCTCGCTCTCTCTTTCTCACTCTCACTCTCTGTCTCCCTCTCTCTATTTCTCTCTCTATTTCACTCACTCACTCACTCACTCACTCACTCACTCACTCACTCACTCACTCACTGTCTCTCACACTCACCCTCACACTCTCTCTCTCACTCTCTCTCTCCCTCTCTATTTCTCTCTCTATTTCTCTTTCTCTCTCTCTCTCTCTCTCTGCAGTCATGTCAAGCTGATCTAGTGAAAGACAATGGACACAAGTACTTCCTGTCGGTGTTGGCAGACAGTTACATGCCAGTGAGTATAAATCCATCAATTGTGTTTAAACATGTGTGAAGAAAGCGACCCATGCACCATTTTGCTTGAATATAATAAAAAGGGATATATCTTTCTATGTCGTCTTGATATCGACATCTACATTTTTATTTTACTGCAAGCAGTTGAAGAGCTCAGACAGTAGAGGTGCACTTACTGATTTGATTCTGATATTTGGGTTTTCGATATCGTCCGATACTGTCCGATTTCATAATAATTATATTTTGTTTTGCTGGTGATATTATGTGTAAGGTTATAAAGGCTTAAGCAACACAGCAATTCTAATTTGAAAATAGCAAAAAATATTCAAAAATGCAAAATTGCTTTGAAAGGTTTCAGTGCAGAACTTCGACAGGTTTTGAAAATATAAAGAAAGTATTTCAATTGAAGTGCAAGAATGTGTAAAGTAATACATATCCACAAAACAAAAAGCCTATTTAACGTAAGCTGCTGGCTGCTTCCTAAATCTGAACCTGACGAATGAAGTGAGGCTGTATTGTTATGCAGCAACAACAACAACTCTTAACAAACTGCCAAGTTGTCAGCAAAAAAAAAAAACACCAGAGTGAGTGATCTGGACATTTTAAAATGTCACTCAAGAAACATCGACAGGTTTTTTTTTTTTTTTGAAAATCAGCACTTCTGCTGTCTGTTCCACTAGAAATAGAATTTTCTTTCATATGTAATTTTTTTTCTTTTCTTAAACATACTATGGAACTTGGAATGTTAGCGTCAGTCCGATTTCATATGAGTGGATTGCAGCCATATCGAACCCGATACCAATATTCAAATCGGTCCCATCACTACCCATCCCTATCCATTCTTCCCAGACGGTAGAATAAAAGTGGATAAGATTTTGACTTGATACAATAACTCTCATTTCCTTTCTTTGTTACACAGGCTGAGCATCGAACCATGGCCGTCTTCATATTGGCTGTGATCGTAAACAGCTACAACACTGGACAGGTGAGTGTGTGCCCCTTTGCATATGTTTGTATCACTGCGCTTCTATCCGATTGCTTGCAGGAAGTACCATATTATTCATTCACTTCCCTCTCTAGAAGTCTCCGCCAGGTTGTTTTGGGGCCAGGCGCTCTACTTTGAAAGATTACTCTATCGCCCTATTGTGTATTTCTGGGAGCTATTGGTTATGTGACAGTTTTCTCACCCCACAGTCACCTCTATAATCTCTGTCTGCGGCCCCAGCCACCTCAATGGTGACATTTTATCACTTGGACCTGCTCCTAGCCTCCGGTGTACGGCCCCACAAGCCTTTTGTGTTATACTCTGATCAAATATCCCAGGGCTGGGATGTTAGTTTGATGTCGCTCGTCATTTTGTGGAGTAAACACACTCACACATCCACCCAACACACTTCTCACACCAAGAAATATACCAACGTCACTCCCTTTTGCTTCTTCTCTCCTGATCTCTGCAGTAGGTCTGCACAATGAATCGAAATTTAATCGAAATCGCAATATTGGACTACTGCAATATTTTAATAGCAATATTCATTAAAGGAGAAATTTGTCTGTCATTTTATAATTTTTATTCAAATATTGGCATCCTGCAAAATGTTCCTGGCCATCACAACATATTCTACAGGGTTAAGAAAACATCTTTGTTTGTTGGAGAGATCACTGCAATAATTCTATGATAACCATTTTAATATGTTTTATCGATTTAAAAGGAAAATCATTATGTAAACCTAATTTAAACAAAATAATCTCAACATCTCGCAGCCCTACTGCCACAGTGAAGTGTCTGTCTGGTTGTGAATGTTATTTGACTCATTCATATCTTTTTCCCCCCCATCTTTACTCCCTTACAGTACTTCTCTCAAGATTATACAGTGTAACTGCGGCAAATCAGAAACAAGCTATAAGTGCTCGGAAACAGCCATGTTTCTTCCGCACAGCACTTCCTTTATCGCTCCTGCCTCTCTCACAGGCCTGTAAATAATACATTATCCCCCAACATTACACACACAGAGACATTCCGCTCCCCCTTCCACATCTCCATTATTTATCCCCCGTAACTTTTAACAACAGCGCTCATTACCGAGCTATTGCGGAAACATGTTGCCGAGTTATACGGGCGGCTTAATATTTTCTGGGTTCAGCTGGGAAGGTTCCATCAGAGCTCAGGGGAAACGGCGCTCTAGCATTCTGACGCATTTGGAGATAGAGATGGAGGGGGGAAAAATAGTTGCTGTTATGATTCCTCAGAACGTAGGAGACAGAGAATAATTCTCAGAAAACATTAATGGGGTCCATTCATTTGTGGTTCATGTGGGCATTGTTGTTAATAGGCTTTCATGTACTTAAGGAACATTTCGAGGCTGGGGGATCATCGGAGTGCCGAGCAGTAACGCACAAGACTGTTGTGGTTGTTACACGGAAGAGAAACATTTACTGTAAATGATTCAAACCAGTCAAAAATACTATTCATTATTATTGTGTTATAAGTAATGATCAAGTCAGAAATGCCTTTTATCAACGTCAGAAGCCCTCCAGGCCGACAAGTAACCTAGTTTTCAATTTTTCTAATATATTTTTTGTTATATTTTAGTAATTCTTGGTTTTGTGTTCTCATTTCCACCCTCTTTATTTTGATGCCGGTAGTTCCTGATGTAAACTCAAAACTATGTACATTTACCTGCTTTCTTGGTAAATTCAATATCCATGTACATTCACACAGCAGTAATACATACTGCACTTGATAATCTCCCAAATTGAACAAGATTGGATTTCATTAACAAATCGACACCCAGCACTTACTGCACTGCAAGTTGTTTCCCTGTGTGCTTTGAATGTGAAACTTGTACGGCAAGTATACAGTTTAATTGACAGTGTATGTGCAAAAATAGCAAAGTAGAAAATACTCAAATGTTATATTTATCCCAACCCTTCATGCAAACATTTTTTTCACATAAAAAAAATGGCAGTGTCTATAAGGCCATAATTCCTCCCTTTTTATTGTAGTCTTTTAATGTGAAATGCCGGAAGTGTATAGTTGATAGTATTGATTGCTTCATTCCTACCACAAGAATGGCAAAGTACAAGTAATTGAAATTAAGAAAGTGAATCAAAACAGTTTCTGTTATAAAATAAACTCATACGTACAACATGACTGTTGTTTTGCTGATGGAATTAATGCTGATTATTACATATACATTACGTTGACTATACTGTGTGAGACGACCTAACAACAGCAATTCTAAAGGGGCCTGTATTACAGTTGTACACGACACATACATTTTCTCATTTTTCACGACATTAAACACTCCTTCACAGTAAATCAATGCTCTGTTTTATGTTTTACCTTGTGGTGGATAAGAATGGCTGAAAACAAGAAAGGAGAGCACTTGTTAATGTGCTGCTCAAAATGAATCAATAGAATAGATATTCTAAAAGGATTTGTAAAGGAGGATCCCAGTTCTTCCATCTTACTTTTAGCCTGCTTCAAACCTTGAAGGACCAATTACCTTTTTGTGCCAAATTAGAACAGCGAACAGTTTTTCTGGAGGTCTGAAGGGCTGAGAGGAGTTAGTTGTATTGCAGCAGAGCTCATAATGGCTTTGTCCAGCGCACAGTGTGAGCTTACTGGTTAGTGGTGATTAACTGGCTAATGAGGTACAAAGTCTGCGCCCAGCATCTGTTCTGCTCGGCAGGGTTAACACTGTACAAGTACAATGCACATATTGTCTTTTTATTGAAATTAGAATACAAGCAGGTGAGTTTTGACTACCAAAGCTTAAATATGAGTGTCTGTCTACTGTACTGTCCAGAGATAACGGGACAAAGTTTTTATTTATTTTTTATTGGCATTTCCCAATGCTTTTGTTATACTTCAGACCTTAGAATCTTCTTACTTTTCTCAAGTTGAGACACTGCAGGTGAACAGGGTAACATTTTGTAATTGTACCTATCAATAAACTTTGCCAGTTGATTACTTACATTAAAACAATTATTTTTGTATTACAATCTTTCAGAATTGTCAAAATAACGAAAAAAAAAATCATAACTCAGACATTCAACAACATACTTCTGTAATAACTTTCGGAATAGTGCTTAGAACGATTATGGAAAGTTTAGTTAATGTACGTGTTTTAGAAGTTGAGATATTGGATAAAAAAACTAATGTAGAGATAATAGCTATTGAAGATGGTTGTATAGGATAAATAAACAGACGCACAGAGTGAGGTAAAATACACACCTAAATGTACATTTTGGACCTTTTATCTACACTAGTATGAAAGCAAAATAGCCAAAAATCTCAATTTTACTAGTGCTTGAGAAAACAATCATTTGTTTTGCCTGGAGCGTCTCGCCTTAAATGTACAAATCTGTAGGTTAAAACCTGAAAAGCACCAAAGTGCATATCCAAACACCATCTCACTCACACCCATCATTCTACCCCCCTCTCCCTTTGCTCTGCCCCTCAACAGGAGGCCTGTCTGCAGGGTAACCTGATAGCCAACTGCCTGGAGCAGCTGTCTGACCCCCACCCACTGCTCCGCCAGTGGGTGGCCATCTGCCTGGGCCGAATCTGGCAGAACTTTGAGCCGGCGCGCTGGTGTGGAGTCCGGGACAGCGCCCACGAGAAGCTGTACACCTTGCTGTCAGATCCCATCCCAGAGGTAAAGGGCTTCATGACACTTTATTTTTTATTTTTTTGTATCTTGTACATTATTTTGGTCACTGATGTTGTTTTTAAGTGTGCTATAGAAATAAATTTGACTTTGACTTTGACTTAATATATCGGATAGATTTGAATGACCTCTTCCTAAACAAATGCACGTGGCGCTGTGTCGCTCTAGCTAAGATCTGTAGAACAGCAGGTGCTTTTAAAACACTACCGCTTTGTCCAAAGAGGGGGCTAGAATTAAAATAAAAATGTAAAGTTCATTGTAGTGCTTTAAGGAAAGTATTGATTGCATAGTTGTCACACTGTTGTCAAATACCTTTGTTTAGACTACTAGAGTATATTGCTTCCCTTATTTCGAGCATCAGGCCATTTCAACCTCAAGTACAACAAACAACACTTGCTTGTTTGTAGAAGGCTAAGGGACTTATTCCCTAAAGGAAGCGACATCTTTACTAAGCCTATGCAATGGAGTGCAGCTAAATAAAGCACATTCAGCCCTGAAAACACTTACAGGGAAGATTTTAAGAATTTAATTATGTCTTGTGACTTTTATTTTGAAATATAAAATTAGTTTCGTTAATCAAAATAAATGAATGCTATTTCTAGACAGAACCTCTCAATATACCATACCATTCCCACCACATCCACACCCACCCCAAACACAGAAACAAGACAGGCTTTTCTTAGTAATAAGACGGAACGCTCTTTAAGATTAACCTTTTTAAACAGTCTAATAGGAGCCAGTGTTGTGGCAAACAGGCACACACACACACACACACACACACACACACACACACACACACACACACACACACACACACACACACAAACTCGGAGCAGACCAAAACACACTATAAACATCTGACTGGTTGATGTGTGGACCAGAGGGACAGCCAGACAGAGTTTGCCCTGAAGTTCACCCAGACACTTGGTGCCCTCACCCAAAAGTATTTGCATACATTCACACACACACACACACACACACACACACACACACACACACACACACACACACACACACACACACACACACACACACACACACACACACACACTCTCTCTCAAGGAACTTCCTCCCTTCCTTGGACAGAAGGCTGTTTTGGCTGTAGGGTTGAATCTGAGGTCTGCAGACACAGCTGTATTTGCACACGAACACACACAACATTCTCAGCTGTATTTGTTTATTTATTTCACATAATAAATATTCAGCGTGTGTGTGTTATTTCAGGCAACTCAAGACTGGCAAATTTACAGATAAAGTTGTGTATTTTACAGTTCTCCCCAGTTGTGACAGAACTATGGTACAAAACACCATAGATTTAACCCAACACTAGTTGGTAGATTTCACTGAACGGCAGCTGCAGTGAACTGTAATAGATTGCACAGGTGTTCATGGTATCCTGAGTCCGACATACAGCTCTGGAAAAAATTAAGAGGCCAGTCTGGATTTTTTTTTTTTTTAATCTTCATCTCTACGTAATTTTGTGGAAATTAACTTAATGACAATATTCATGCTGTGTTTGGTAGAAATGTTATAGTCTTCTGTTTTGATTTTTGCTTTCAAGTCGCAGTGCTTTTATGTCTTTTCATCCCAACTTGTTCAGAAAGAACATTGACACTGTTGGTCTGAAATGCTCCAGCAGATCATATTAATCAGAGCAAAGCAAACCATATCAAAGCGACATCTGTGTGCTGTGGCGTTGCTAACGCTGCATCCCAAGATTAAAAACTAACTGTGAGGATGCATCCTGGGTGAAAAAAAAAAAATGTTTCTGTCGCCACAGCAAGCAATAAAAACCAAATATTTATTCTTGGTTCTGTTCGCGAAATGATTCCCTCCTGAAAAATTAATTCTGTGCGACTGCAAATTTGGATTTAGCATCCAATAAAGCGAGCAGCAGAGAAAGTACTGTGTCGTAGTGACAAAAAGCAGCTCACAGGAGCACACAGCACTGGTAATCTTTTGTGCATGTCATAGTGATGTATTCGTAGGAAATTGAGCGAATGAGACAACACATGTTACCTGCTTTGGATAAAAGTGTTAAGTGCAGTCCATTTAGAATTGATGAAAGGATAACAGACTGATAAACTTGCAGATATGTTTTTTTTATACTTTTTTATATATATATATATAACAAAGACTTTATTGAACCAATGGAGGAGTGAGTTAAATGAGGTGTGTGTCTGTCTGTGTGTGTGTGTGCGTGCAGGTGAGGTGTGCGGCTGTCTTTGCTCTGGGGACGTTTGTGGGGAACTCTGCTGAGAGGACGGACCACTCCACCACCATCGACCACAACGTGGCCATGATGCTGGCCCAGCTCATCAACGATGGCAGCCCCGTGGTCCGCAAGGTCACTGCAGCACAGTAACACCCACACACGCACATTAAACTATAACGTTTAGGGCTAGCTAGGGTATTATATTCATTATATGCATCATGTGTTATCAAGACAAACGAGTACAGTACTAGATTTAATTTGGAAACTATGGTTACAGAAGATATGAGAACAACTGAAATGCGTGGGATTACCACACCGTGTAATGCTCTGAAGACTTCTTTACTGCAGTTTAGCTCAGACTGCTGGTCGGCTGCTGCGTTCCAGATTTTTCTATGGAGTGGAGAGGCTTATACTTTTAAGTTTGTTAATGCTTTAAGTAAGGAACTTGTCTGTATACATTCTGTTAAAACTTTTATTGTATTTTATTCTATTTAGAAAAATGTATTTGAGCGCAGTTATTCCCCATCAAAGTCATATTGGGTAATGACAACATTAGTATTTTTGATTTAAAGCGAAGAAATAGACTGAAGCCCTCTGGCCATCATTTAATGGGAGTAGTTCAACATAGAAGAAATATTCCATTTTGCTTTTTTACTCTCAAGAGTTAGACTAGGAGATCGATACCACTCTCACCTCTGTGTTTTAAGTGCACCGCTGTGGCAAGAGGGCAATTGGGGTTAGCTTAGCATAAGGACCTTTAACAATAAGCCAAAGCAATGCTATTTTCCCCTGCTTTCAGTCCTTTATGCTAAGCTAGTCAGCCTGCAGCTCCAAGCTCAACACTACACACACAGACAAAGGCTTGGCTGTAAAATATCTATATAAAATCAATTCATAGTCTCTGGAACTGAATGATCATTACATTTCTCTTTTTTCTACATATGTTTAACAGGAGCTGGTTGTGGCTCTGAGTCACCTGGTGGTCCAGTACGAGAGCAACTTCTGTACAGTTGCCCTCCAGTTTATAGAAGAGGAGAAGAACTACACAGTGCAGTCTCCAGCCAACACAGCAGGTACTGGAAACACACAGACACACACACACACACACACACACACACACACACACACACACACACACAGGTCATGTTTCCGAAGGGAATGGATTTAAATTTGCTAATTCTAACGTTGGTTTCCTCCTGTGTTTACCTCCAGAACTTGGGAGCCTGACTCCGGGACGGGACAGCCCAGCCGTCCCACGCCTACGATCAGTCAACTCCTACACCAACATCAGAGCTGCTACCACCGCACGCAACCTCAACAAGAGCCTGCAGAACCTCAACCTCAATGAAGAAGGTAGGAGAGACAGAGACAGAGAGTGAGAGTGACGTCCATGTCTTACATTTGTGTGTTATGGTTGAATAAAAGGGAACGCACACAGCCCATTTATTACAACTGCACAATTCACTTCTGTTATAATAATTTCTCAAGATTTCTGCTTCCAAACTGACATGCCCTTTTCAGTGTTGAACTTGGGCCCTTTTTACCAAGGTAATGGCCATCTACTGTCACTTCAGTCTGTAGTGTCACTCCAATAACACTTACAGCTGTGAAGGGCACTCCACTTTAAGGGGGTCACGTAGCAGAACACATCAAAAGGGCTTTTGAGTAGTTCAACTTGTCAGTTTTACTTTAATTAGGGTGTTAAGCCGTTGCTGCCTCATACTCTATTAATATTTTACTAAATGAGAATTTCTCAATTTCTTATTTTAGCAGATTTCCTCTTATTCCACTATCCTGGCTTTGATTTTTCTCTTTAATATTCCTCTAATAGCTGGGCGCTGATTTATCAGGGGCCTGGATGATATTGGCACAGGTTTTATAGTTGGGCTCAAACAAGTCCTTTTTTTTCCTCTTGGCTTGTTGCTTCATTGTGATCCCAGCAGATATCCGCCTCAGTGGCACTCTGGGAAATCATTTCATAATTTCCACTCCTGCTTTCAGAACCAATATGTTGCCAGACCTTGTACAATTTTATATTTATTTAGGTCTTTACCAAAACGAAAGCAGGGAGCATTGGGGACGACAAACATGCTGCTGTGTTGTATAACTCACTTACTTGATGCCTTGCAGACTGGTAGCTGTCCATGGTGCTGAAATCTAGACCTTGAAAAGTCCTAACAGGAGCCGGGTTTAACACACTGTGCGACCACATCCGTCACCATGGATACTGCTTAGCTCACTGGGTTGTATTTCCTTACACAGTGAGCATTGTAGCAAATGCTCATTGTTTTGGAAACACATAAAAAAAGACTGGCATAGAAGATAGAGAGGGTGTGTGTAGGACTGTGTACTGGCCAGATAGTATGGAGCCTGTCCGATCAATCGTTGCCTTTTTGTCTTTTATAAGCATATATGGGATTATCTCTGCTTTCCCAACACAGTTGAAGCTGGGAGGAAGAGGTCAGAAAAACAACAGCCTCTGCATTTTCTTTGGAAGGGATCAATCAAATCAACTGTTTTCATGTTGTGGTGACGCAACTAGTTTTAGCCTGAAGATGACACTGATTTCCTGGGGGAATGTTTGTGTTACAGATGTGCACTTTTACTAGCTTTTATTTCCGGTGGATTGTAGAATTGGACACCATTTTACTAGTGAGGCCAGTTTTTACTTCCAGATACCAATACCTTTGTAAAATGTAAAATAGCGAAAAATGTGAAGTACAACATTATTTTATTACTATTTATTAAGACTGACAGTCAGTCATAATGAAGAAGGACTAATAAATCAATCTGTGAATAAATAATTCCTATTAAAACACAACTTGAAGGGGAAGCAAATGAACAACGACACTGTGTCGATGCAGTGTGCAGTTAAACCGGCAACACTCTTCCATCACTGTGAATAACAGGCTTGCATACTGAACATGTGGCCGTTTTTACTGTTGGCATTATCCACTGTAAACAAACCTTGCCAAATAGCTGACGTGTTGCTAACTCCTTCCTCCTGCATCGTCTGACTAAACTCTCCTAGGCAGCATTAAGTAACTTCCTGTGTTGGCTTTGAGAGAGGTGAAGAAGAAATGGTTTATGGTGTGTAGCGTTAAGTGGACCAGAGTTGGCCCTATTACAGTCTATGAGCTAGCCAGGTATCGTTTGTAAAATAAATTAGCATTACGTGGTATCAGTGGTTTCATAGGTACTCTCAACTTACATTGGCCGCATTTCCCAGATTCGATCGTTCTTTGGGACCAAAGAAGGGTTTGCCTAAGAAGGAGCGCTAAGATACGGGTGTTTCCCAGATGCCATCTTAAGTGCCATCTTTGGAGAACGCATAAGATGAAGCGAAAGAAGCTCTTTAGTGGGAGCTGTCCACCGCGGTGGTGCTGAAACTGAATAAATCGATGCCAGGCGAATCGATCACCCACCCGTGGTCTCCCCCACACAGGTGGAATTCGGCTACGAATGTATCGTGTGTGTGTGTGTGTGTGTGTGTGTGTGTGGGTGCGGGTGTGTGTGTGTGTGTGGCAACAAGTGTATCCAAGTAGTAATCAATCAGCAAAAGAAACAAGCGGGCACCGTCGTTTACCGCGGAGGAGATGGGCGTCTTAGTGGACGAGGTCTGGCAGCACCGGGGAGTTTTTTTTCGGGGGAACAAGGGGCAAAAAGAACATCACGGTGAAGAACCGTGTTAGGCAGGCCATAGCCGAAAATATGTCCCCCTCCAGCCCATGTGGCCTGTGTGACTGGCGTGCTGTGAGGAAGAAGTGGCAGGAGTTCCAGAACCAAACAAAAAGGAAGAGTGCGAAGGTTTCACTAATCAATCTCCCTTCGTTGCTTGTGATGCAGACGCCCAGTAAAGACAGCGCGGAGTATCCCCTCCCCCATATGGTTTCAATAAACTATTTTGGTTTCCTTTTCAACCATGTATTGTGTGGATAATTTTGCATTGAAATGAGGGTGTCAAACCTATCAACAAAAAGTCCCTGGCAATTTGTAATTTATCTAAGCGTAGGTTAATGACGTGTGCGTATTGTGCGCCCTTTCAACAGCATTCCAGTGCCAGACTTTCAGGTAAAGCACCCACACTGCAGCAATAATCATAGTGTGCAGGACGTTACATGTAGCCTACATCTGCTGGTTCTGTATATTTATTTTAGCCTTCAGGCCTGAGAGTTGATATGGGTGATGTGGTGGTTGTGGGTTTATGGTTTAGTGATCAGTGCTTGCTTGGTGACTGGTGGTGAAAAAGTAGGGACTGGGGGTTGTTGGACCTCAGAAGAGGTTGATATGTTCCTAAAAATGCAGCGCAGCCAGGGGCTGCATCTCCGGGCTGAAGGCAAAATTGCAGCGGGTTGCTCTGGATGTGTGGAGATGCCAGAGTGATCAGCTGTTGGATCTCCGCACGGGTCAGCCGGTACTTTGCCTGGACGGCCCGGTCTGATAGCACGTCCAGTGGGGAGAAGTGCCGACGCACGTATGTATTTATGTAAACCGTCTGGCTTCGCGCACGGCGAGGCTGTTGGTTCGCAGCGTGAAGGTGTTGTATTGCAGCCATGGTTTCTCACACGCGCGGACTTTGGCAACGCCTTTAGCAGGTGGAGCCGCTCTGGATGAGGTTCAGCTGAGTTCAATTAAATCTGTTTCTTTGATATCTGTGAAATGCCACAGGGTTGTTTTTTTGTATGTGTAGTAGTACTATAAACTCACATGTGTGTGGAAAACGTAAACGTCTAATTCATTAAAACTATTTTTTTTCTCTACTATTAGTCTATGTTTATTGCGTCAGGTCTGCATTGAGCATTGTTTTATTATTTCGAAAAGTGGAGGAAATAAATGTTCCTGACGCGGCATGATCACTGACGATTTGGTCGCTAAGAAGGTTGTAAGAGTGGGTCAGCGCCACCTTGCAGTTCCGTCTTAGTGAAAGTACTACTTTCGCTAAGAAGGAATCTGGGAAACGCATTCTTCTTTCACAGCGTTCTTAAGAGCGCTCCAAATAAGTACTTAGCCCAAAGAGGCTCTTAACGAATCTGGGAAACGCGGCCATTGTCTGCTCCGAGGTATTTACGATACTGGCATTGAAATCGCAACAACTCTGCATTATAGCAGTGCATTTTGTCCCCTAAACAGACAGCATAATAATAATAATTATAAAAATAATCTCGTCATCATTTTAAGCTGTGTGTATTCTCCATAAAATCCACAGATTTGTGAACGTCACTACTGAGCTCTTGACCTTTTTCTGTCTGTGTCACTGCTCCCACCGCCTGCCCTCTGTCTTCCCTCTGCCAGACTGAGTAATGCTTCAGCCCCTTGACTGGAGCTACATCACTGGCACTTTGGCGTGCCTGACCTACTGTTGACACCAATTTCTCTAATTCACATTCTCAGTGCTTTATTCCAATACGCTGCTGTGTTTATCATCAATAAGCGGCAGTAACGTGTTTCCATCCTGCCACCAATCTCCATTCCCACATTTCAGCCTTTGCAATGGAGCTTTGAACGATGCATGACATTTGGTTTGATATGGAGTCAGAGTAATGTTTGGTGATCAGGAGTTGAGAGCTATACTGAGCCTGTCAGCTGCAATAAAAGTAAGGAGCAACTTCCTCGCAAGTAGCTTCCAATTCAAGAGACGCTTACTCTTTTGTTTGTACACTTCACACCTAGTTTGTACGTTGATTTGCCTATAGGCTGCTTTGTTTTTTTTGTCTCTGTCTACAACAATTACAATGATAGTTAACTTCATTTATGTGGCGCTGTCACAGCCCAAAGTGCTTAACGATGTATTACTTCCGCTTTAACTGTTGTTGTGATTGTGCTTACTGCTGATTGGGTCTAAAGGCTTTTTGCTTGTCTGATTTTTCTCCCCCTTCCTCCAGGTGGGCCACCAGCCTTCTCTCCCGGTAACCTGAGCACCAGCAGCAGCGCCAGCAGCACCCTGGGGAGCCCCGACAACGACGAGTACATCCTCTCCTTTGAGACCATAGACAAGATGAGACGGGTGTCCTCCTACTCTTCACTTAACTCCCTCATAGGTAAGAGCATGGACGCTGGTCCTGCCAAGTTTTCCCCCATGTCTTTCTATACGTTTGACCTTGTTGTCTAGTAGTAATGGTGGAGTACAACACAGCCTTTGCGGACAGTTGTATGATGCATTCTGTGCTGTGGGACCTTTTTTACACTGTACAAAGTCTGAGAAAGTAGCCGTGATGATGTCATTGTACTTTTATAAAAGCTGCACAGATTTTGTTCTTATCATGACCAATGGGTCAAAGGACTACATATAACATTAAAGTAGTCCCATAGTGGCCAACCTACGTAGGTTTATTGCACCTCTAAATGCAATCCCCTCAACTCTTTGGTTGAGGAAGCTGTTTTGAGGAAAGCTGTTCTTAGAAGACCTTCCATACAATACCTGCAATACAGTAGAAATCCATACTGAATTGTGTGAATCAAAAGTTGTTTAGTGAGTTATTACATTTGTGGAAAGTTATTACAACTTTGTATGCTGAAGATTGTAAATTCCCACATACTTAATATATGCAAACGTCATAATGAATACGTTACGTTTGTGGTACGCAACTGTTATTATGTTCATTGGACGTTCACGGGTCTAACAAAGTTGTTTAAAAAAGCTTAATTAACCTTCCTATTTATCTTAGCCATTTTTAGAGGCCACATTGTTTTGTGTACATCTAAACACCGGTGGCAGCACCAGCAATGGAGGTCGGTGTAGCCTGTTTGTTCATTACAGAATGATGCATAGACACTCGCTGGGACTGTGTAACATAGGTCAACACATGGAAAATGTCATTGCCTTAATGAGCGCTGCCATGACGACTAAGCTTGAGAGAAAATACAAGGCAAAGTAAACCAGGCAGAGATCTCAAGCCACCTCTGGATATGATGAAACCCCTTTAAAATGAGATCGCTTACCGATAGTTAAGCTCCCATTACAACAATAGAACAAAAGAAACGTTTGCAGACGTGTATAGGACAGCAGTGTAGAGGGGATAGGGAGGGTAAAAGGCACCTGAGACCATTAAAGAGCTTTTCCTGGTTGTCTCTGGGCCTTAGCGCGGCTCACGTAGGCCTGTTCTCAGGTGATTGGCAGCCTCCACCATGTGTCCCGACAGCCACGGAAACCATTAACTCACCACTGCCCCCTCGGGAAAGGGGAGAGCGAAGCATGGGATTCCCCTTTGTTTCCTCTCTCTCTCTCTCTCTCTCTCTCTCTCTCTCTCTCTCTCTCTCTCTCTCTCTCTCTCTCTCTCTCTCTCTCTCTCGCTCCCCCCCCCCCTCTTGTTTTTCAATGGCTGCATGTTATTTAAGGAACCCCACCACTGTATATTCTCCACTTCGCCTCCCATTATTTTTATTTTTTTGCACGGCACACTGGAAAATGAGTCCAAATGGAAAATCGTACCGAAAAATATGTAAATTGAGCTCTCGATTAACAGTGAATCTGACTTGGCGGGGAAGTGTGTTCAGGTGCTGTAATGAAATTCTCTTTTCAGCGATTTTTGTTCCTTAAATAAATGCCACACATTGTTCTATTTCGTTCCTACTGACCGCCAGAGGCGGTGCTTATAGCACTGGATATTCCATTGCGCGCATGCGCAGGTCGAGATCTTTATACCAACAAAGTCACCTGTGACACCCGGGTGACTCCAGGAATGTCTATATATTCCGGAAGTCACCAGAGGTTCTGTTCCTTCTATATTTTCGCGGAAGCAGGTCGCACACATTGTTGTGTGCTAATATACCATTAGCTTGTCGCAAGTAGCTCGTACCTAAAGGTTGGTGCTTCGATTTGACTTCGACCATCAAGGGCTGCGACTTGCAATTCGTTCGACTTGGCTGCGGCCGGTAGGGGTGAGTAAAGTGTGAAGGCTACGCGTAGCCCGAGGCTACCGCGGAAGCTAATATCACCTTTCCACCTTGCTTTGATTAGATCAGGCGGCGGCTGGGTTCACAGTCGCCGTGTTATTCTTTCGTTCGCACCGTTGCTTGTGTGTTTCGCTAAGCCCGGTGGCTAATTGTATGCTCGAAGGTATTGTCTTTCTAGCATTGTTGCACTGTTGATCGGGTGCTACGTTCGCCCCGACCGGTTGCTTACTTTGATTTAATCGACAGCGAGCGGCTTGGGGGTACCAAGCCGCCGCCACAGTACTTTGTAGCATTGTGAGTAGCCTAGAGCGGTTGCATAGGCTACTTAATTTGCTCGTACCAGTGGGTGAGCCGTGCCACACACTAGTATGCTGTTATACACTGTATGCTGCTGTATTGCTCGCCGGTGAACGAATTAGTTTCCTAAATCGCCTTCACCGTGTTATTTAGCCGTGTCACACTGTTGCTCGTGTGTAGGCTGCTGTAGTGTGTCGCCAGTTGGCAGCTTAGTTTCACGGCACGGGTGTCGTGTCTGTGCCGCTGTGTTATTATAGCCGTGTTGCACGGTAGCTCACGCCTTAGCCTGACTGCATAGGCTAGTTTGATTAGATCAGGCGGCGGCTGGGTTCACAGTCGCCGTGTTATTCTTTCGTTCGCACCGTTGCTTGTGTGTTCGCTAGCCCGGTGGCTAATTGTATGCTCGAAGGTATTGTCTTTCTAGCATTGTGCACTGTTGATCGGGTGCTACGTTCGCCCCGACCGGTTGCCTACTCTGATTTAATCGACAGCGAGCGGCTTGGGGTACCAAGCCGCCGCCACAGTACTTTGTGGCATAGGCTACTTAATTTGCTCGTCAGGTGCGGCTTCGGGTCAGAAGCCTCTTTCACTGTTGTTCGCACCGTTGCTTGTGTGTTTTTCGCTAAGCCGGTTGCTAATTGTATGCTCGAATGTATTGTCTTTCTAGCATTGTTGCACTGTTGATCGGGTGCTACGTTCGCCCCGACCGGTTGCTTACTTTGATTTAATCGACAGCGAGCGGCTTGGGGGTACCAAGCCGCCGCCACAGTACTTTGTAGCATTGTGAGTAGCCTAGAGCGGTTGCATAGGCTACTTAATTTGCTCGTACCAGTGGGTGAGCCGTGCCACACACTAGTATGCTGTTATACACTGTATGCTGCTGTATTGCTCGCCGGTGGACGAATTAGTTTCCTAAATCGCCTTCACCGTGTTATTTTAGCCGTGTCACACTGTTGCTCGTGTGTAGGCTGCTGTAGTGTGTCGCCAGTTGGCAGCTTAGTTTCACGGCACGGGTGTCGTGTCTGTGCCGCTGTGTTATTATAGCCGTGTTGCACGGTAGCTCACGCCTTAGCCTGACTGCATAGGCTACTTAATTTGCTCACCAGTGAACGTCGTTGCCGTCACCAAGAGCCGCTGACACTGCCAGGGGACTGCAGATGGAGAATAGCATTTGGCTATTCTAGCATTTTTTAACCCATGTATGATCATGTGGTTTATCGATTTGCACTGTCCCCTTCTTAAGTAAACTGAATTCAATTGAACTGTGTGGGTGCGCTCTCGTAAGCTCGATTGCCTAGCCTACTGTAACTTTCTCGCCATTGGGCGGCATAGTTTACACCGCCACTGTGTTATTCTAGCGGTGTCGCACCGTGGTTCGGTTGCTCTCGCTTGAAGCCCGGTTGCATACCTTATTCGGATTACATATTTTAATTGGCTCGACAGGTCGCGTCGTTGCTTGGGTGTGCTCTCGCCTAGAGCTCGATTGCCTAGCCTACTGTAACTTGCTCGCCAGTGGGCGGCAGGGTTACACTGCCATTGTGCTATTCTAGCGGTGTCGCACCGTGGCTCGGTTGCTCTCGCCTGAGGCCCGGTTGCATGCCTTAGTCGGATGCATATTTTAGCTGGCTCGACTTTTGGCTAAATTCTAGCATGTTACTGTAACTTGCTCACCAGTGGGCGTAGTTGTACGCCGCCACTGTATTATTCTAACGGTATCGCCCTTCTTATATGTCCATGGGTGTCGCACCGAGGCTCGGTTGCTCTCGCCTAAAGCCCGGTTGCATACGTTGGTTGCTCGCCAGGGAGCGTCTTGGGTTTCCAAGAGTCGCCTTCACTGTGTTATTTTAGCTGTACACACGGTTGTCGTCTGTGCAGGCTACTGTAGTTTGCTCGCCAGTGGGCGCTATAGTTTTGCACCGCCGCTGTATTATTCTGGCGGTGTCGCGCCGCGGCTCGGTTGTTCTCGCCTGAAGCCCGGTTGCATACCTTAGTCAGATGCATATTTAGTTGGCTCGACAGTGGGCAGCTTACGCCTTCATGGCCTCCATACAGTGGGGAATGGCCATGACAAGTGCCCTGCAGGTCTCAGGGTTGAGCACCTGAGGGAAGCGCTGTCAGATAACTCATGCATGAACTGTAGTTTCATGTCTCAGGCACTTAGGTTGCTAGGTAGAGGCTCTTCTACTAGCCTCCAACCAGGTCCTGTAACCTCTTACAGGTGGGCAGCTCCGCTAGAGGGTCAGTGTCCGTCTCGCAAGTATGGGGTTAGATGAAGCTCTGGTTTCATCTGCACCCACGAATGCCTTCTTTCGGCAGGCCCTCAATCCTCCGTTCTGTGTGCCTCCCTCTGAGCCTTATTCCGCTGAGCTCCGTAGATGCTGGCCAGATTTAAGGGCTCTCTTCCATCACACTAGTGACAGCAGAGCTCTGGCAGCCATGCATAATGCTGATAGTTAGGGCTCGGACTGGTTAGCTCCGATTGAGCCTGCTATAGCATCCCTGGTTGTCTCCCCAGACGAGGCTCTGAGAGCCGATGTGCGCTGCCCTCGGCCCCAGTGCCGGATTTCAGGCGACCTCCTTACTAGGAGTTACGCATCTGGTTTGCATTACGACTTAGGGAGCTAATAATAATAATAATTTGAATTTATATAGCGCCTTTCAAGGTACCCAAGGGCGCTTCACAAGGGAAAGGGCTAGGCGCGCCGCCAGGGTTGGCTGGCGCAGTCGTCCCAGTCGGAGGTGTGTCGACAGACCCTCCGTTCTCTTCCAGTGATCCCAGGCCAGGCGTTCGGCCAGCTGCTCTTCAGGCCAGGTGCGAAGTGTTCAGGTTGACCAGGCTAAACAGTAGTTACACGCTGCGACGTGTACCTCTGCCTGATTCCAGGCCGGGAACCTCTGTGGTACCCCGTGCCAATAGCTTCGACCACGTTCAGGTGGACAATCAAGGGGCCAGTGCTTCTCAGCACATTCTGTACAGCGCCGTACACTGCGCTACAGCTGCATTTCAGGCGCCAGGAGGTCGGCGTCCAGCCTCCGCCCTCCCCCAGAGTCCTTGGGGGTGCTACTCGATGCTCGGTAGGTTCTACTCAACCGAAGTTCAGGTACCAGGAGGTGGGGCGGGGTCGCCCCGTTCTGGACTAGACGGCGGAATCAATGCCTCACGATGCTTCCTTTCCCCATGCTGCGTGTTGCAGGGGTCCTCCAGTCTATCGCTCAGGCGGACTGGGTTGTGTCATAGCCCTGAAAGATGCTACTTTCAAGTCCCTACTGCCCAATGTCACAGGTGGTCCTCCCCTTTGCATTTCTGGGCAGGGTGTACCGGTTCAGGGTTCCTCCGTTTGGGCCGTCCCTGGCTCTGCGGATATTATACAGTGTGCGGCAGCATCCCTGCCACCATTACAGCTCAGCTGGTGCTCGAGTCGGCGGCCATGCGAGCCTGCCTTTCTCCATAGCGCGTAGCTACCGTTCAGCAGCTACTACAGCACTCCATGCAATGGAGGCTGCTGGAGTACAGCCTCTTCCTTCGACTGATAAGTATGCTGACCTCAGCATATTCTAATTATCATTATCCAAGCTGTCCAAGTTCCAGGTGTCCGGAACACAGCGATAGAAAGGGCCACCCCCGGGGGTGGAGACTCCATCCGGAGGTGGTGGGCATGATTGGGACAAGTATGGCAGGGCAGTGGCATATCTCTTTGCTTCCGAAGAGATGACCCACTGTCCCCCTGGGTTCTCCTAGATGGAGAGGACCAGTCCCCTAAGGCAGGATGCTCTGGCTAGTGCTTGGCCAGTCATCCTGCTTTGTGCATTTCCTTCGCACCGTTGCTTGTGTGTTTTTCACTAAGCCCGGTTGCTAATTGTATGCTCGAATGTATTGTCTTTCTAGCATTGTTGCACTGTGATCGGGTGCTAAGTTCGCCTAGACCGGTTGCTTACTTTGATTTAATCGACAGCGAGTGGCTTGGGGTGAGCCAAGCCACCGCCACAGTATTTGTAGCATTGTCGCCTAGAGCGGTTGCATAGGCTGCTAATTTGCTCGTCAAGTGGGCGGCTTCGGGTCAGAAGTCGCTTTCACTGTGTATTGAGCTGTGTCCCACCAGCGTGGGCTCTCACCTAAGCCTTGCGTGCATAGCTTACTTATTGCTTGCCAGTGGATGAGCCGTGCCACACACTATGTGTGTAGCTTTTGTTACTGACAACACTGGATGGGGTCCAGCATTGCAGTTACAGCCTACGTTTGGTGGCTCCACATTGGCCAGGAAGGCCATGGATCCCAGCGTTACTAAACTCCTCAAGGAGAGCCTTGGTGCCTTCCAGGGAGACAGGACCTTCTGTCTCAGGTAGGCGGACACATGTGGCACCCGAACTCGGGGCGCCTGCAGCTGTGCGTGGGGCTCCTGGTAGCCAGGACCCACTGTTGACGTATTGCGACCAGTCAGAGGTCCATACCGTTTTAACTTCAGGGGCACTCGCCACTACATGGCGCTATGCAGACAGGTGGAAGTTGTTTTCACAGTGGTGCATGGCACAGGGCGAAGTCCCATGGACTTGTCAGTGGTAGTGATACTACACGTTCTGCAGTCTGTGTTGGGCAGCAGGACAGCTGCTTCCACCCTGTGCGTCTATGTGGCTGCGATATCGGCCGCACATGCAGGGGTGGACAACCAGACGGTAGGGTCCCACTACCTAGTCAGGCCAGAGGCTTCATTCAGCCACCATGACCCCTGAGGGCACCATCATGGGACTTACAAGTAGTCCTGAGGGCCTTAGGACTACCCCCATTTGGGCCGCTGAGTCAGGCAGACCTGACGCGGCTGTCGATGAAGACGGCATTCCTCCTTGCCATTGCGACTGCAATCGGTCGGTGAACTCCATGCCTTGTCAGTAAGCCAGGCGTGCTTGCGCTGGCATGTAGAAGGGTCAGGAGTGGTGCTCTCGCCAACTCCATCCTTCCTATCCAAACGATTGTCTCCCCACCATGTAAACCAATCGATCGAGTTGGCTGCTTTCAATCCCCTGGGCACCAGGGGGTGCAGAAAGAATGTCAGACCTACTGTGCCCGGTGCGGGCGCTTAGGGCATAGGTTGTGGCAACAACCAGCTTGCGTAAGACAAATACCTTTTTGTCTGCTATGGGAGCCGCAGGGAGGGGGCTGCCCTGTCCAAACAGAGACACTCCCACTGACTTGTGGATGGGGTCTTGTATGCATATAGAGCACAGGGGCTCCCCATGCCTTGGCCGTTGAGTGCCACTCTACCAGGAGTATGGCTACATCATGGGCTGCCTTGAAGCGGATTTCACGGCAGGACATTTGCGCCACGGCTACATGGTCTTCATCATGTACGTTGCGCGGCTCTACAGAGTAAATGTTGCTGCACCTCATCCGGTGGAATGACAGCTGTCTTGTTGATGGCTGCAAGCCCTTAATTGATGAGTACTCTTCGTGACCGTTTTGGTATAAGTCATCCAGTGCTATAAGCACCGCCTCTGGCGGTCAGTAGGAACGAAATAGAACGATAGTTACGTATGTAACTACGGTTCTATGAGTTCCGGATGACCGCCAGAGTTCTCTGTCACTCAGACTTCTCAGACACCGCGAGAAGATCCAGTGGAACAGAACCTCTGGTGACTTCCGGAATATATAGACATTCCTGGAGTCACCCGGGTGTCACAGGTGACTTTGTTGGTATAAAGATCTCGACCTGCGCATGCGCGCAATGGAATATCCAGTGCTATAAGCACCGCCTCTGGCGGTCATCCGGAACTCATAGAACCGTAGTTACATACGTAACTATCGTTTTAGGTGCGCCCGACTCAGTGGAGCTCAGTTATAGCTTCCTATCACTCCTTTGAAGAAACCCAATGTTCCTCTCTGATATTCAATTCAAACACAAACGGCCATGTAAATCTGGATGGAGTCTCACTCGTACACACAATGTTCTTATGTCACGTGCACATTTTACTTCTCACAAGGAGACGCAGAGTTACAGAAGAGTATCAGGGCCAGAGAAATGTGATTCAATATTCTGTCTGTCTTCGGTTGCCTATGGGAAGATATATCAGTTTTTTTTCTGATCTGGGGTTTATCAACTAATCCAGACCTAATCACACCCAACCTAAAACTCCACCTCATCAGCCCACGTCTCTAGAAGGATTTCGTTTTTAGGACACAGGTGCCATGGGACACCAAAGCCTGATCATGAATGTTCGATAGAAAAGAACCACGATACAAACAGTCAGGGCTGTACGCTTATTTTTTTAGGTGGTAGCACTGGTGCTAGCAAGCAAAAAAAATCAGTAGCACAAAAATAAATTCAGTAGCACACAAAGTATGATCGAAAACTTGCATAACCTTAACCCATGCATTTCGCTCTAATTACCTTTTAGCCTGTCATCTTGGTCTCATTTGACATTCTCAATTAATATCACATCCTAGTGTGTGCAGTAATAATTGTAGAAAAATTAATAGGGGTGCACTGATTGCAATTTAGACAAAAAAATCTAACCTGCCAATTGTAATTTTTTACTGATTCAGAATTATTTCTCCCCATAAAATTAATATCTATATATTTTCTGTATATATACATATCATTATCATATTCATAATAATATTTTTTTTGTTAAATGTCCTTCTGTTAATTAAAACCAAACTTTAAAACATTAAACATAGCCTATTAAATAAATAAGTAGGCCTATACATATTGGTAAAATTTGGAATAAGTTAAATAGGTTGTTGTGAATGTGTTGGGAGTAGTTCTTCAGTGGCTTATCAGTTATTTCAAACGTTGTTTAAAAAGACTACTGTTGACTGCTCTCTGCAGCTGAAGCAGTTGATTTTCAAGCTAGCGCACTGCAGGGCTGTGAAGCGCTAACTTCTTGTTCAACTCACGTTTGGCTAGTAACAGGCTTTTAATGTGAAGGCGCACAGGAAATGTTCTGTTTGCACACGCGCTAACTTAACTGTGTGCCGTCTCCTTCCGGTTATTACCGTTGGTGAAGTGTATTAATCGCCGCACAAGCACAGGTCCTGAGCACACATCTTTCACCAGCCAAAGTGGAGGGTGGACTCAATAACTTACTTGCCTAAGACTACATTTACCCGAATTTGGAGAGTGTTAATGTAGAGCACTCAGTGTTGTGCAGCACTCCTCTGTGCAGGGCCGGCCCTGACCAATTTGGCGCCCTACGCAAGATTTTAGCTGGCGCCCCCCATTGCCTTGCAGTCAGGTCCACCACTGTTCATACACTCACACAGAACTGGATAGCTTTGTCTTTGACATTTCATTTTATTTTAGATAGAAAATAACCCACAAAATAAAAACCATATTACAAAACAAGTGACATAACATTAAAAAAGTAATACAATATTACGATTCGCACAAAAAAATGCAGACGTTAAAATTATAATCTATTACAAGTATAGTTTAAAATTTTAAATAAATCATAACTTTGCATTGAATATAATTCCACACAAAAGCTATATTACAAAATTAAATGACAGAGACCTCTGGTTTGTACTGCTATTTAAAGGTGCAGTGTGTAATATGACATCATCAAGAAAGTTCTACAAAGTTCTAGAGTGCAACGCTCCCTGGGTAACCCCACCCCTTTAGAATAATAACAGAAGCTACAGTGGCCTTCAAGGACAAGAACAATTCTAAATTTTAAACAATGCATCTGATGACATTCCAACTATGACACTTTCAAGATGGCGGATACTAGGCCTTGGTCCAAAGTTCTGATGATATCTCATGGCTTTATGTATAGCACTTTGATTTACCTTGGGTTGAAAAGTGCCTCACAAATAAACTTAACTTGCCTCAAGTATGCAATATTAACAGTTATTATACTGTGCACTTTTAACACTGATGTAAACTAACACAATAAACCCAAGGTTGACAACCATTAATTATAGTGGAAAAGGAATAGCTTTCTAATAACCATTACAAGCAGTGCAAACTTTGGCAAGTTATGACTAAATGTCTCTGATGAATTTAAACTGGGAGTAACGTTAACCATGTTCCAAAAGTAAGCTAGCAAGTTAACACACTGCTCCTACAACGGCTAAAACAATGCAGCACACTATTCATTCATCACATTAACGTCACTGTAGGCCTACCTCTGTCTTTGTCACGTTTTTCCTCCACTTCTTTTCCTTTTCAGTCTTCCCATGGCACGAGAGAGCTTTTGTTTTTTTGACATGGTGTGCGCTGTTTTCTTCCGGTTCCGACCGGTGAAGTTACTGTTCAGGTACCTGGCTGATCGCCAGAAATCTTGAAGAGTCTATCGGAGGAGGAGGGGGGGTGGGGGGTCGCTTCAATGTTTTTTTATAGTTTGTCTATCCTCAGTAGTCGTCATATTTTAAGCTTAACTCATATTTTGAAATTATAGTAATAACAGCATTATTTAAAAAAAATAAAAATAAAGTTTTGGTAGCCCATTTTTATTTTTTATTTTTTGTAGCGGCGCCCCCTGCGGATGGATGCGCCCCTAGCATTTGCCTATACTGCCTATGCCCAGGGCCGGGCCTGCCTCTGTGTCTCAGACGGACAGCATCTGCTCATTAGCAAGCTGTCGCACTCGTGCAAGTGGAATTGTATTCATCATCGCCCGATTCGCACGTGATCAATTTCAGTAGCAAATGCGATCAAAACTGTCGCACTGTACAGCCCTGCAAACAGCCCGTCACATCGCTTGCTTTTTTTTCTACCCTTTTACCCCCCCTTGTCATGTTGGGTTAAACATTTCTCAACCTGCCTGTGTGCCCTTTATACCGGTGTAGGCTTCCCGTGTATGTAAACGGGTTAAAATAAATGTTGGCCCCTCGCCCACTAGGCTGTGTGTCCCCGCCACGGCTGACAAGAGTCCCAGAGTCCCTAACTCCCGCCTCGCAGTGTGCTGCATGTATAAACAAACAGCGCACAGCAGATGAATGGATGTTGGTAGAAATATTTAGAGCATAAAGAAAGAGCTGAAAAAAACCCTTACTCGCATTTGGTATTGTTGTGTGTAGATAAGTTTCCATTTCAATGTTCTCTCTGGCATTTAAACTTGTTTTCACTTACATTCAGTTGTCCAACTCAGCCGAGACTTTGCTTCTCATTTTGACTTTTTTTTTTTGTAGCTTTCATATTTTGTTCTATTTGAAGTTGTTTTCATAACACCCTTGGGGCTTCTGTTTTTTCATCTTGCCTGAACAATATATTCACTTTTTTACTTTCCTTGTTGGTAATCAGCTGCATGCATATTATATTTATGTGTTATGGTTGCTAACAAACAGGAATGGATGTAGAGGGGTACAGTCACCCTGTGTATCATAACGTAGCACTTTGGAATAAATTGAAACCATGAATGCTAAATGAAGCAGCTGCTGGACACTGGCTATGCAGATAAACCAGCAAGATACCGAAGCTGTGTGGGAGTCGGGGCAGAGCGGTGGTAGCAATTTATTGATTTAAATTTCTAACATTTATTCTTTTTTTTGTGGGTACTATAATTCTCACAAAACCTAACACTTTGTAACAGCCAGACCAGGCGCCCTGTGAGGCTGATATAGAAAAGAAAACCATCTTGTAAAGTGTATAAAAGTTGCGGGTCAACGTTTGTTTTAGATGTTTAGAAATTGTGATCAGGTGAATGTACAAATGTAAATTGCAGTTATGACGTTAATAATATTTCCAAAATGTGTGACCGCATGCCCTACAAACGCAGCACATGCTTTTCTTCTCAGGCACCATTGTACTGTTTATTCCCTCCTCCGTTTTATTCTTAAATCTTTGCGAGAATGATTTGTTGAAGTTGAAGGAGCTTTTTCTTCTTGCTGTCATGATGTTGCATTTGTTTGATACAGTGTGGAAGGCTCTCTCTGTTGCCCTCTGTTCTTGGCAACATGTTTAACCTTACCCTTAGTTGAGTCCAGCTTAGCAAGCTCATTCATCACAGTCCAGGTTGGACACAGTTCAACTCAGCGCTGTGTTTGGGATGCCATCCAACTCCACAGAATCAAGCACATCAAGCCCATTATGTTATTCATCCTCTCTGCAACTTCAATACCTGCACCAAATCTCATGGCAATGCATCCAATATATTATAATAATGACAGTGATATCAAGATCTTTATCTCAAAACCAGAGATGTAAGACCACAATGTTTAGCTGCATCAAAGTTCAGAGGGATCCACCCTTTGGGAATCATGAATGACATTCAGCAGTATATGAATAGGTTTTACCCCCAGGTACGTTCACACATACAATGGTGTTGCTTTGTCAGATGGTGCACATTAAAATTTTCAGCTTAAAAATTGTAATTTGGGTGTCTGTTTTTTTTTTATGGTTTGATGTCCCAAAAAAGGACTTAATATTTCTCACAGTGCCATAGCTGAATCTCCTCTTTTTAGCCTCTGTCTGAAACGGTCCTATCCTCTGTTTTGGAGCCTGTCTCTTTAAGCCCAGTCCACTCTGATTGGCCCTAAATCTAACTGCCAGTTTGAATCTATCTGTCTGTTAGATTCAGGGATTGCAACTGTCTCTTGTCAAAATAAGGGTTGTACTATGGAATCCAAAATGAGATACGTTTATATGGAATATGGATATTAGGGAGGGAGTGTGTGTTGAGGGAGTTTGAGTTCCGGCAATATTGTGAAGCACTTGGATAAAGGCACTACATAAATGCAACCCTTAATTTCACTTCTACCTTGTCAGTGTATTTGAGGCACTATCCCATTTAAAGAGCATCATTTGGTGCTGCTTACACTGTTTACATCTCCCTGTGAAATATATTAAAGATATGTCTCGCAGAGGAGTTTCGTCCCTGCTTAGAAAAATTTTCCGATGCATATTTTATGCCTCGAACCATTTTCAGCTACAGAAAATCGCTATGCGGTGTTAAAAAAAGTATTTTATGTCTTCTGTCAGAATTGAAGAGGCCATAAAACAGTGATGCAGTGGTTCATTTAGCCAATAATTAACAGCTTTACTACTGTATATCCATTATACTCTGGCCAGGCCTTTTTAAATGACATGAGTGTCAAGTGGGGACAGGTGACTTCAGTGATTGATGTCAGCCGTCACCTTCCCTCATGTGGACTATAGTGGAAGGCAGTGCACTGGTAATTTGTGTGCACTCGTAATGTAGCGCGCCGGTTTTAAATGGGGGGAGAGGAACCATATTTCACATTTATCAACTGGCTGTTTACTGCAGCAGCAGGTAGCGCGCAGGATAGCCATCGCTAATCATATCCTGCCCCCTCAGGCTTCACCCAAATCACCTCTTTAACTCGCTCGCTGGCTTTCTTTCTTCCTCCCTCACTCACTCCTTGCCTCTCTGTCTTTTCATCTCTCTGCCCCTATAATCCTATTTCCTTTTCTAACCCATCTCTGCCACTACGATGGAGTATAAAGCCCACGTCGAGGGTGATTTTTTTTTTTTTTTTTACAAATGACAAGAATAAAGTTATTTGACGTGGAGAAAAACATATCATAAGATTAAGTTGTGGTTTTAGGCTGTGTTATGTTAGAGAAGACATGTTGTCTTTTTCCCTGCATCAAAATGAGGTACGAGGAACATCTTGTGAAGTCATAGCCTACTTCTTTCACAAATAAGGAAATGCTTGATCTTTCAGCAAATCATCAACATGTTATTATTGAATTGACAATGACGCCCCCTAGATCGCTCTCTTTCTTATCTATCTTTTTGTATGTTATCGGTAAGATGTATTCCTGAATTATGCATGTTTCTCTTCAAATGACAACTTAATTATTGTAATATTACATAATAATAGGATTCTTTAAGTCTTCCTATACTTGGCCCTAATACTTGGCCCTCACAGCACACAGACTTCTTAAATAACCTTCCCCTCTCACTATTCCCTTAGTCTTAACTCCCTCTGGACTCTGTGCTCCTCATTCTTTTTTTCTACATCCCTCCTCTTTCTGTATTGTATCCGTCCATCCTCCCCCAGCTGTAGCCCTCCATCCTCCACCTCTCCTTTCTCTATCACATCCCCCTTTTTAACCTCCTGTCTTTGAAGCCATTGAAGGTTGGCGGTGCTCTCAGGAGAGGATTCTGAGTTATAAGAGGGTGCAGGAGGCTTCAGTCATTCCACATCCCCCCCCCAAAGCACCAGCTGCAGGGCTCAACCTGTGTGCCTCATGAAAAACGTGACGATTTTAAGAGAGCGACGTTGCATGCAAAAACATTATTTTTACAAGCACTGGTCAATTGTATTTGTTTCCACCATTCTGCTTCAATAACATTTTCTGTCTATAATAGTATACATTAAAGGTCAACATTTTTACATTTGGTTGTACATTTGACTTAAACTTGTCTGTTTGCATCTGTATATTTCTCCTATACGACCATCTTTAATGGATATTATCTCAACATAATTTTTTTCTATACTTGGAAACAAAAATCTAAATGTCTAAGGTTCAAAGTTTCATGCCGATATCTTTTAAGTCAAACATGTGACCCAATTCACCTGGAGTGTCTCACCTTAAAGAAAAGTGGCCAATCCTTCTGCAGCCAACTGCATTGTTAGGAGCATCTGTGGCTGACTGCAAGGGAGAAGAGAAAGGCGACAGATTGAAGCTGACAGACACAGGGACATTTAAGGGGGGACGCAGCAGAAAATGCTAGAAAGGAAGCATCGTGTGTGTATTAATACTGTTTTGCTTATGAGTTATTGATCCCGGTAGTTTGAATATGTCAACCTATTTCTAACCTTACCTAACATCTTTACCTGTCGAGGTTTATTTTATACATAGTATTTTGTCTTTATTGTTGACATTTGGACTTTTTTCTGGAAGCTCAAAAACGTCCTCCTTTAATTTTTTTTCTATGCTGTGACCCTAATACGCTTCTGTATATAAGGGAGGGTGTGTTTGGAAAGGGAGATGCCTGACTGGCAGGTTGAGGTCCCAAACAAACTGATATCAGGGAAGCAGCTCTCTGGAATATGACAGGAGACGAATGGCAAATGGGCAAACTAGCAGACAAAAATAATAATAAAAAAAAAATAGAAAGATTCTCCCCCCTTCAATGTAAAAACAGACATAAGAATAGCGACAAGTGAACTAAACCCCCTTACACTAGGAGACTTTGCTCTTTTGTATTCACGATAACTTGATTAATGATGTACATTACCTGACGCTGGAGGTCATTTTCCCTCTTCCACCTCAACACAGCCAACAAAAAAACAAGCAAGCGGCCCGCTAGCGTGATGTTAATGATGGCCAGGGCTGCCAAGTTTCACCAAAAGTTTGGAGTGAGATTTTTTGGCCGAGGGACCCAAAACCGTGTCCTCTTTCCCACCCAATAATTTTTGCTAGTGTCCTGCAAGTTTACATATTGTTCATAATAAATCAGAAATAAAAGACAAATGGAAAATGTGATAAAACATCAAAAATCTTATTAAAAGAAACAAATTCATGAATTGCAAAGTCATAGGACAGGTTTTAATTAAACATTGGGTGTGGACACATTATAAGTGGGGGTCTGGGGGGCCCCCCCCCCAGACAATTTTGAGCATTAAACACTTAATTTCCTGCATTCTGGTGAATTTTTATGAAGCAATGTGTGCCTTTTCTGCATTCATTTTTATGTAAAGTAAAAGAGAACATTCACGGTTTCGCTGACATAAATTTAATTGAATAGCCTACAATGCATGTGTAGTGCTTTCAAATATCTCCTGTAGCCTATTGTTAAAACATTTGGTTAAACTGTAATAAAGGTAATTATTCTATATGTATTCAACATTGTATGGGTTATCCAATTATCCAATTTCAATTCACCATTATTATATTAAATCTATGACACTTGATGTCTTCTCAGAACATATTTTTCCCACAGTAACCTCTAAGCTTAGTTACTCAATACATTCATTCAATTAATGTTGACAACATTTTAGAACAAAAATGTGTTGGTGTGTCAACCAGCCCAATAACATAATGCAAAATAAGCTTGAATATATCAAGTGAAGTGACTGATTTGAATTAAGGTGTTCTTACCTATTTGTTCATTTAATACCGGCGTCCTTATTGTCATTAATTTTCCATATAATTTGAACAAAGGGCGGGACTGGGAGGCTTCGGGCTTTTATTAATTTTGTAGTGTAACGCAGGGTGGCGTGGCCGTGGTGGTTTGCCAAGTGGCTGCTGCGGCTACGGGCTGCACACGGCCATGGACCTATAGAGCTGTTAAGCGGAAGTTGCTTACTTCCGGGGCATGGGACCTATCGGCTCGAAAAATTACAACGGTAGTCAATGGAAAGAAATGTATTATTTTCTGGTCCCAGTCATGAAATGCCTTCGATTACACATATGTTTTGTATGGATTTAGATGGTATTTTTTCGTGCAAAGAATGGAACAATTTAGCGAGTAGAAGCTGGATACGGTCAGGTTTTGTGCAGAGCGCTTTTGTGGACTACAGCTCTTCGCTGCTCTTGACACTTATGATATACGTCACCACCACTGGCACCTGCTTAGCTCAGAAACATGGCTGTGTCTTTAATGCACTTTACCGCCTTCTTTCAATGACAAGACAAAAGTCTTCAGCGTGGCGAAAATCACTACACAAGTGGACATGTGGAGTTTCAATTTCTCGAGTGGGGAGATTGTTGGCGTTGTCCACGCCAGCCATTAGCATTAGTAGCCTGGTGCTACCAGACCATCGTACTTCATTTCATTTGTACAGAAGGTCTGGCAGTGCTGTAATTGGCAAACTTTCACTCATGGAGGCGGGTGTCTGTTAAAGTTTAAAACTATTGGATCTGCCCAGTGCCACTCTGGATTAGCCAACCAATCGCATAACGTTTGGTCGTCACGTGTTTTCATGAGCCGGCTTCTGGCAACTGAAACTGGAGCGCGACTTCGACGTCATCGTTCTCAGCCACTCGCTCTGTTCGCTGATTGGACCGGCTGTCGAATCTCCGGCAAAACTGGGAAATGGGCTGTACACCCAGACTGACTACTGAAGGGAAAATAAAATTTGGCCGGAAGTAGGCGGGCGGGCGGAGCCAGGCTATAGCATTAGCACTGTCAGTCGAGAAGTGGAGGGAATGTGTTGAGGTGACGTCACAGAGGCGACAAGACTTGTAGTTGTTCTCGTAACATTTTTTCAAAAGCCGTTAGACGAATAATCATACAACATACCGTCAAACTCTTCACATGAAAAATGATCATTTAGACCCATACAAAACATATATGTAATCCAAGGCATTTAATGACTGGGACCAGAAAATAGTAGATTACTTTCCATAGACTCCCATTCATTTTTTTTCAGCCGATAGGTCCCATGCCCCGTAATTCCGCCACTTCCGCTTAACAGCTCTATAAAGAAACCGTGCGTGCAGAAAGCATGGCAGAAAGAGGATGTCACGGAACTCAGTCCGTTTAGCTTTTCAAAATAAGACTTTCAAAGTAAAAGTACCAAAAAAATATATATATTACGGGGATTCATTTCTCTGCGTGAGATTTTGGAGGTGTGGCGTGTGAGCGTGTGAACTGGTTGATATGTGTGTGTCTCACGGCCAAAGCGTGAGACTTGGCCGCTCTGATGATGGCAATGTACCGTTAGCTCGGCTGCGGTAATGAACTTAGATTGGAGTAATGAGAGTTAACCGTTAAGCAGATCTTTAACCGGTTAATACTAAAGGTTAAACGGTTAAAAAAAATTAAATCTTCTTAATTTCTCTGAAATCCGGACTCTTATTTTGATATCGCTAAACCGGATGTAAGATTGCCAACTGTTGGTAAAGAATGGAAAGAGTTGTGTAGGCTACTCTCAACTTTATAATAGGTCCATGGTACGCTCCCAGAAAGATAGCCAGTCACAACTTATGGTCACAACACTCCCCTGCCATGTGTTTGTATAATTTAATTAACAGCGTGGGCTCCCGCTAGCTTAACATAGCCTTCTTGAGGTGGATGCTGTCCTGCATCTATCACCGTCTCAGTGAGTGTGAGAGAGTGACAGACAGGCAGTGAGTGCCCCTGCACAGACACAGAGAGGTCTGCCATGATTGTGTGCGAGGATCAATAGCGAAAATCCGTCATAGACAAAAGCGTAAAGTACCGTTATGCAGTACTGATAACGTCGGAGCTTATCAATACTACGGCCTTTCAAAATGTTGCCCCGTGCTCAGCACTACTTAGCACCGGGTTTCGGTAGGCTACCCATCCCCTAAGCCTGTGTGTGTGTGTAAATGTCTCTTTTCAGTCACTTATTGCACTTTCTGCTCCTACATTCGCATACTAGACCTCTTCTCACAACAGACAAGGTGCCGTGTGAATGTCAAAATGTAGGCATTTAAATTGGCTTCTGGTCCCTGAATTGTTTTAAATTAATATGCAGGTCCTTGGAACAAAAAGAGGTCGGGAGCCCTGCTATAATGCTTCATGTATTTCACTATAATAGGCTACATTAAATCTTAACGGTTAACCGGTTAATAATCGTTAATTCTTGTAGTTAAACGGTTAAAGAAAAAATGATAAATGGCCATCCCTAATGTTGAACTATGTATTATTTGCTTGGTGCGTCTTTTCACAGGTGTGTCCTTCAACAGCGTTTACACTCAGATATGGAGAGTGCTGCTTCACTTGGCCGCGGATCCCTTTCCTGAGGTGTCAGACCTGGCCATGAGGGTCCTCAACAGCATAGCGTATAAGGTATGTTGTTGTTATTACTATTTAAGCCAAGGGGCCGTGTCTTTTGAGATATCAGAACAGCGCTGGACACAAAACCCTCAAGTGAGGAGCTCAGTCATCGTTGCCACAGCCATCAAGGTGTTGTGCTTTCTCAAGCCTAGTTCAGACTACAAGATGTTTCTCGCTCACAGACAGTTCTCGGACTCTCAGAGTCTCAGAACTCTTCTCTGGTGAAGCGGCAATCCTTGCTGCCTGTGTCCTCCCCATCAATTTATTTTGTCCAAATTCTTTTCTTTTTCTTCTTTGTATTTTTAACTACAAATCAGTGCACAAACTACTTGTTTCTTGCGGGAAATCCTTTGTTAGAAGACTCAGCCAACAGCACTCCCATCTCACGCATGGTGTCACTTCATTTCCTGTGTCACCTTTTGTTGTTTTGTCTTTTTGTCACAAAGCGTAGTTTGGAGACCAGACAGGAGATGCGTCATGGTAAAAGCTCAGTCATGTAGTGTGCAAACCAGTTGTGTAGTTACAGCAATCAGACCATGCTGAAAGTAGTCGTGTTGTGTGTCTGTAGTGGTTGATAACATTGTTTTTTTTTCTGCAGTTTCTGCATTTATTTACATGTAACACAATGTAGATGTTAAGACTGACTTTCTGTCCCTGTATGTGTATGCTAGCTCTCTTTCAACACATGGTTATGCCGGTGGAAAAGCAGAGCACACACGCTCCCACCCATTCCAAATGGCATTTTCTTCCTCCAAAAGGACATTACTTTTGTGCAAATGCAATTATGGGCCAATGACTCCCCCAGGCTCAGCATAATAGAGCAGAGCAAAAAGAGGCTGCCGTAACTTAAAGAGCCTTAATAACCAGTCCAGCAGCCATGCAAACCCTGGGGCCAATTGTTTCGGTCCCCTCAGTTACCTACAGGAAAGCAGCATCTCTTGCAGTTAGGCTCCATACTGGCCTGCAATAATAAAGTCTTATTGCTATGTGCTGTCTGTGTGGCACCTCGACGCACTCCTGTAGTTTTAGTTTTCTTTGTTCCGGCTGACTTGAAGTCAACTGAGCAAAGATGGCCACCACTCGTACAGACAGCAAACACATTTTCAGTTCCATTTACAGCAAAAATCAGTATCGGCAGGTTAGACTCATTACAAATTCCTCAGGGATTGGCCGCGAAAATTGCAACCGCCGCACCCTAAACTGAGACTTGCCTTCAACGTGTTGACTTCAAACTTGACTTGAACTTGTCATAATAAGACCTGGGACATAGTTTTAACTTATTTTGAATGCCTTAAATGTAATTCAGCTACTTACTCGTGCTGGATGTTACTCTACCGAAATAATCTCACACACTCCTCTTTGGCTACAGTACATTATAGTCTAGCCAGCAAAGAAGTACATGCACACACCGTTTGGTACTGGTGTCGTTCATGTCATATTATTCTGACACCAACATGAACAGCCACAGGCTATTAAAGCTCTACCTATGTTGCATGAACAGTTTCAAAAGAAAATACAATCCAAACACTATTTAAATGCCCTAAATCTTGTAAAGTTAAAGAGCTACTATAGAGGAGGCCCACATTAATTTATTTCTTGCAGGGAGCTGGTCAGAGACAACTTAATCAGAGAACATCCAACCTGAGTGCACAAGTGTTAACATTAGCCTAACTGGGAAATTCATCTCTTTTAATGTCAAATGTTATTGATTTGTAATAAAGTGAACAAGGTCAGCAGCTTATTAAAATGTATTGGCCTCTCAGATGATGAAAGCATTAAATGTTTTTTAATGGGCTCCTCTTGATGCATAATGCTGCCCTGGTGAAAGTTATTGGCCCCTTTTTTTCCCTGTTATTCCAGCGGGTTCGGTCTTTTGGCTGTAACTGCTCAAGTTTGACGAGTAATGTCACAGGAGAAAAAAGATTATTAATACACTTTTAAAAAACCTTTCTAAAAATGTGAATCTACTTTGTTTTCACCAGACAAGGAGGTATAATTAAACATATGTAACGGTTTGAATGGACGGTGGGGAAGGCTCTACCACTTTAGCTCCTCTGAAGTTTGTTTACTCCACAAGAAGAAAAAAAAAGTGCGTGGTCACAGTGAGAGAGGAGATTATGACCCCCGGAGACTTGACTCTTCTTCTTCTTCTTCTTCTTCTTTACCTTTTGCCTGACGCAGCACAAATCTTGTCTACTCACACACTTATCCCATGACGCTCGTCTCACCGCGCCCCACATCCTCCCTCCAATCAGCCCAACAATTTCATGTCATCATACATCAATGCACTTTTTCTCCATCCGGCATTTCAGAAGCCCCTTCAATAATTAAACAGTTTTTTTTTTCTGAGCCCGTGATCAGCTTCCGCGCATGTTTTCCTACCAGAGCCCCTTGCTAATGGCCAAGCCTGCGTACACCTACTTGTTTGCTCACTTGACTCACTTTCCAGCCAATTAATGATGGAGGAGGTAAGGGGAAGACAGGATTAACACAGGGGAGCAAGCTGTTTTCCTAGCTGGTAATCGATTAGCCCCGTTTCCTGCTAATGCAAGGGTTTGTGTCTGTCTGATTTCCTGGAAAGCTGGTCAGCAGATGAGGCGTGAGGCCTCCCATGTTAACAAGATGTTTGTTTACCACTTGTTGATTGGCAAAGGTGTCGACAAATAATCCATGAACATGTTGCATGATTGAGTCATTTTCACTGATGAGCATTCATACCGTCATTTGGTAAAAGGTGTATAGTATATTCTCTTTCCTTTAGGTGAGACACTGCACGTAAATAGGCTAAACAAATTCAACTTAAAGATGTCATCATGAGCCTTTTCCAGTTGAATACTTACATTAAAACTGTTAAGTGTTTTTGTATTCATTTCTTTCAAAATTGGTTGAATAATAAATATGCAAATTTGGCAATATCTAACTAATTATGCATCCATCCACGTTTTAATTGATATATTAATATGAGAGAAGATATGTTATGGAAGCAAAATAGCCGAAAATCTCAAATAGCCTGGAGTTTTTGTCTGCAGTTTCTCCCCTTAATGGGTAGAAATACACCATTTATAAGTGTTGCTGACTTGCAACATTTGGGACAAAATACAACGTTGTAATTGAAAGCACACTGACTGTTCAGGGAATACAGCCTGTGACCTTTTACAGCAGGATAGACTTGATGATCACTCATCCACCTTGCTGCCTCCTTTTATTTCTTCTTCTTCTTCTTCTATAAAAGAGTTGTCTGCTGTGCTCTTCTGCCTTTTATAGACTCAAGCATCGTATTTATACAGTCACCCTCCAATTCATCAAACATTTGCATATCCTTAAGTTGTTTTCCTGCTTTTCTGCTTCATTTCTTTTCCGTCATATTGATCTTTCAGCTGCTCAGATAAGTAACTGAGCTTTTTTCCATACAAAACCTGTTCTTTGTGTTTCCCTGCTGTTTTGTTTCATTTCCTGTGGCTCTTTAATGAAGATAACCCTTGCTACAGATGTATCTTCCCCATCACAAAAGCAGTGCTTTGTGTGTGTGTGTGTGTGTGTGTGTGTGTGTGTGTGTGTGTGTGTGTGTCCCTCTCGGTCTCTCAGACACACGCACAAACGAAAGTTACAATTGAGTAATTAGCATATATATCAAATCAAAGGAAATCCAAGCTAGTGTAATGTGTTTGCCTGTGCTAACTAGATTAACTGCACCTGGCTTGAGTAAACAACAAGTCTACTATTCATCAGTGACTATTGTCTTTATTAAGTTTACCGTTCCCTTGTGAGCATCCATTAGACAACTCACGATGAAGAGGTTGCATTACCTGCAACATTTAACGAGATAAAGTTCTGGAAATGTAGGCAAAACTTTTGTAAAGTGTGAGACTTTTAAGGCCCTGTTAAAGCAAGTAAAGTTATCCACAGTTTGCATGTATTTATTATAATCCTGGTCTTTCCTCAAACTCCAGTGGCTTTTGTCAACTTAAAAGCCTCATTCACACAAGCGGCCTTTCCCAGTAATGTTCTGGCATTTTCCCAGGAAGAGGTCATGTGTGAATGACAGCCGAAAATCTGCTCTGGCAATTTCCCCGGCTCAGGACCTAGCAACATTGCTGGGAATATGCCGGGAAGGCTGTTGTGTGTATAAACGCTGGAACATTGCCGGGAAGAGCATGTGATTATGTCCTTACGTGTAAAGAAAGGCAGCACCGATGATGACATATTTCACCTGCCATTTGTTCACAACAGCAGCAGCGCCTTGAAATCAAACCCTAACAAACATATTTTGTGTGTATAGCTCCATTCTTCAATAATGGCTGGAAATTGGACAAACACCAAAACAAGAGATCTCCTCTAGGTCCGCGCAGAATGATATTGACCGTCAGCTACTTTGTTCGATATACATAAATTTATATCTGGCCTAGATCTAAATTCTTCTTCTTTGTGTTGACTTTAGCGGTGTAGACACTACTAGGCGTATTACTGCCCCCCACTGGACATCTAGCATCACCTATACCGGCATTACCATGTCATGTGTTAACAGGCGCGAGATAGGAATGTTCTGGAATGGAGCTGCATGTGGGAACAGGGAGAATCACTAGAGGTGCCACAAATGTATTCCCCCGTAATTGACTGGGAAATGCAGCATGTGTGAAGGACACTATAATTTCTCTGTGGGCAGGCAACGATGAACGCTCGCCCTCAGAGGATCCTGGACTCCGGATCGCTCACCCAGTCGGCCCCAGCCAGTCCCACCAGCAAAGGCACGCACATCCACCAAGCCGGGTGAGGGAAGAGCTCTTACACACATGAACATCCAGAAAAACTCATTACAGCAAAGCCCCATAACATATGCACACACAGCTCGCTCAGCCTTCTCACTAGAAAGACAAAGATACGATTTCATTTAATGAACTCGGCAGGAACCTTCAGCCGGAGAATTTTCACTCCTGAGAAAACCAATTGTTTGCAGGATAAAGCCCTTAAATTGCCATAATCCTGTTTCTAAGAGGGTTCTGACAAATGTTACTACTTAGCCCGATGCAGGCAACAAAATGAGATGCCACACACAGAGTAAGACTAAATGACATTTACAGAAAATAGTCTGTAATTTTTGCTGAAGAATAAGCTACAGTAAAAGACAAGAGTAACAAGACAAAATTATCATACTAAGTCCTTAATGTCAAACTGAACATTATATGATTTGTAAGATAAGAGACTTAGTTTTAACTATTTAAATTAGGCTTTCTGTGTGAGATCATGCCAATTGAGTGGAGCCTTTTACCTGTTTCTTTAGAGAATAAAAGGCATAAGCGATGTCCTCATCATATAATCTTCTCTGTTCCTCCAGTGGGTCTCCTCCCATGCCCAGCACCAGCAGCTCCAGTCTGACCAATGAGGTGCCCAAACCCCCTACCAGAGATCAGCCGGCCACACGGTCTCCATACACCCCCACATTGGGAGGACAGGCTCCCCACTCACACCAGTTCCCCCGCACTCGCAAGATGTTTGAAAAGGGACCTGAACAGGTACAGGATCGCCTGTGGAGGACATTTTTAACACCCTTCAGAATATTAACAAATAAATCATTTATATAACAAGTTTGTCTTTTGTTATATTTGATAAGAAGAATTCAGAGTAGATCAGAAATCCATTTCAAAGCTGTGGGACCAACATCCAACTGTAACCTTTCTCTTCAAATGATAAAGCAAACCAAAATTGACTGTCTGGGTGACCATAGGGAGAGAAAAAAAATACACACTTGCCAAATCAGCAAAGTGTGTCACCCCCAATGGAATTAAACAGTGTGTGGATTTGCACGTAAATCTTGGACAAAATAGCACTCTATTGGTTCTCTTTCATTTAGAATATTTTTAACAGGAACATTTCAGTTCTAACAGGTGATTCAAAATATGGGATGATGATTCCTGCCTTCAGGAGACTAGCAAAAACTTACCTTATACCATCAACTGCTTCTTTTAAGTATATACCATTCCTGACAAGGCTTTAAGTCAGATTATAGAACTGCTAGCTCCTCTCATGAGCCCACCCTCTTATTAGCGACTAGCCCATAACTCTGGGGGACAACTCAGATAGTTCAGACATGTAAACAGGTGAAGAGTGTAAAACCAATGGATGCGCTTTAAACTTCAAAAGAACAAGCTCAACAGTGCGTTCAACCATAACAGTAATAGTTTCTGAATTATTTGCGTTTCCACTGTCAACCGTTGGAAAGAAACCAAAATAAGCCAACCGTGCTGCACCAATTTTTGTCTCCCTTTCGTTGTGGTACCATGCGGTCCCAAAGGTTGAATGCTGGGATATTAGGTCAATAGCTCTGCAGCTGACTTTGAATGTACATCTGCAAATGACATGACGTATGTGGCTCCAAGCTGTGCAACACCATCTATACAAAAGCTGGCAATTAACATTACGCCGTCGGGATGTGATGACAGAGCAATGTCTAAATGAATCATCAGATCATATCCCATAAGATTAACAGGACAATGGTCCGATAACAATTGGTTGATTGGTTCTTGTAGTCTTTGAAGTCAACATGGATCGGTGAATAATCTCATTAGATATGGTTGATCTCACAAGGGTAGATTGACACCTACACAAACCAATCAGAAGCTGCCCTTTGCTTAATGGGACAATCGTTAGGTCTGAACGTGGGTCCTGATTGGCCTGGTAATTTTTTGACCAGACTCCTCCCTACAGAGATTGGAGAAAGTCCAGACTGATCTGCGGGAGAGAAACAAATGTGAAGAACGCGCAAGGTCATGCTGGTTTCGCCAGGCTTAGGAAATACACCAGCACCAACAGTTTTACAATATCTTCCACTTGTCTTTGGGAACTTAGACAGTGCAAATGATTTTAAATCAGAAATAGTTGCACCTCAAGCCACAATAAAAACTATTTAAACTTACCAATTGTCATAATTAACTTTCGTTAAGTTGCAATAAACATCTTTACGTATTATCTTTCTTCACATCCTCTGCCTTGCTCACGCATTTGCCTGTTATAACAATCTTGTGTTGTCATGGTTGAGCGATATTCTTCAACAAACAGTAAAAACTGTTCAAATCTGTCAAAGTTCTCTTTGGGGCTACACATGTGTACTATAGCTTCAACAATGTCCTTAGCAGACTAATGAAACTTATAGGCCCTTTTACACCTGACGTTTGCATCATCAGCAGGAGTTTTGCTCGTTGCTGTCAGTCCACGTCATCTTGCTTCGTAGCGCTGCGTGTCAGAATGCCACCTTTTCTTTTCCTGCCATGGGTTGTGACCTTGCATTGTGGAAGGGGCTGAGGCGATCGTTGCTTGCTCTGTCTCGGCTTTGTCGTAGGCTGTCATCAGCGACTTGAAAAGTCTAGGGTGGTGAAGCAAAGTCTATTTCGGGATCAAGCTGCCGGAACCAATTCCTTGATGTGGATTTTTCAGCTTCATCTTGTTTCTTATCTTCCTTTTCTTTAGCCGGAACTTCTATCTCTATTTCTTCCTTCCCTTAACTCCGCCTCCTCGCTCCACATCCAATATGCCTTCCAGTTCGCCTATAAAGGCTTATCTCTCCATTTCCTTTTGGACTAAGGTGCATGCTTTTCTGCGGATCTCTGTTCTTCTGTATCCACACATGTCTTTAATTGTTCCAATTGATTTAAACTAAGGCTTCTGCTTGTTGCAAATCCAAGTTTGATCCATAAGGGAAGGTGCACTTCATCTTTAAGGATCTTTGGTTTACTGTCTACTTCAGATTTCAGTTTACTCTGAGTCTTAACCCTTCCTTCTGAGATGACTACAATGTAACCAAGACAGATCTGTGTGCAAGTCCTTATGTGAGAGGACAGCCTCGGGGAGGAATCCTCCTATCGAGTAACTGGTGTCTTGTTCTCCTGGGAGTGCGGGTCACACGTCAAATCCCATCCTCGTCGCCAAATGTGTGGCAGAAATTTGAATTCCCTTGAGAAATGTATAGATAAATCATTCATTTAACAAGTTTGTCTTTTTTGGAACAGTAACACAAAGAAGATACTCACCTGATATATATATATGACCTTTAACCCCTTCAGCTCTTCCTAACATCTTTGAGTTTTTCTTCTCCCGTCAATTTGATTACCTCTCATAAACTATGCAATCATTAGCTTAATCCTCCTTCAATTAGGCTGACATTCCAGTCCTGGCTGTGCCTGACTCCCATTCGCTCAGCGTATCTGGGTCTCACCTTTTTATATGCATCCGATACAATGTAGACACAGAATATAAGGCAGACTATATTAGTACACATGAGTATAAGATCAGTTGACATAACATTTCCTAGTGTATGAGCCTTTCTGTCCTACACAGGCTGATCTAGACACAAATCATCACATGCAAGCTTTAACTAGAAATCTTTTTGTCCAGTTTAACTTTTTTGAATTGCTGAAATGTTTGTGTGATGTGTGTGTATAGGCATCTGAGGACGGTGACGAGCCAGGTGGTCACAGGCACTACATCTGTCCCACTCTCCAGACGGGCCTGTGTGATTGGAGCGCCAAGTATTTTGCTCAGCCTGTCATGAAGGTATGGTCACCGCATGTCTTCTCTTGCATGTCCATCCATCGCTTCTTTCTACCGCCTTAATGCTGGCCCCTTACTCTGCCCTGCCAGAGTCACAGGACAGTCCTTTATATGAATGTGTATTTAGTTGGTTTCAATCAAATAATAAGCCACAATGTTGCGCCTCAGTGATAATTTTAAGGCCTTTGATAGATTGCTAGGTAACACATTACTGAATGAGAAAAGAAAGATACCTCATCCATCTGTAACCCTCTTTTCAATCAAGAATTGAAAGACCTGTTTTATTATTCTTCCGTTTAGCTATCTAGTGCTTGAACAGCACTAGATTGCCAAGCAACAAAGATGTACTGATGTTATGGGTATATTTTCATTTTCACGTATGAATATGTATTGGACGTGGTGCCATAGGTGCATCTTTGTCATGCATTCTTACAAAGGCTTCAAGGAAGACGTTATTTAAAAGTGGAAGTTTGAGGGTGACATGGAGGAGAATGTAGATAGCGTTTGGGAAGAAAAAGTTAGTAAGAAAAATATTAGAAATTCCTGTGTGCGTGACGGAGAAAGTGGCCGATGCAGAGAGAGAGAGAGAGAGAGTGAAGAGAAAAGTAGATTTTAGTCGAATAAATTATTTACAAGGCACAGAGATTTGAGGCAAAACAAAATAGAAAGATGAGCGAGGAGAGAGGGCGCACCAAATAGAGAAAGCAAGAGATGATGAAAATAAAATATTTGAAAAGGAGAGAAGACACCAAGGGGCAGAGCTTGGTGGAAGGAGAGTGTGTGAGGAATAGGGGGAAGAGAGGAGTTAAAAGTGAAGTGAAGAAGAACAGGGTGAAAAGGCAGACGAAGAAAGACGTGTCAACAAAAGGTGATGAGAAGAAGCAGAGAGCTGATTAGATGGAAAGAGTGAGTGAAAGAGCAGGCGGAAGAGAAGGAAGAGGATTAAGAGAGCTTCTTGTTTGCCATAGAACGCTGTGTTGGCAAAATTTGAGTGCTGCCATAAAACTCCACTTTATTACAAGTGTGTGTGTGTGTGTGTGTGTGTGTGTGTGTGTGTGTGAGAGTGAGTACACCTCATTGTCTGCACGCAGGTTATCATATCACTGTGTCAGCACCATGAAAGCAAAATGTGTGTTTCACAGAGAAAGCGTATCCACACCATGTCTGGCTTACAGGATGTAGATAGCTGGTGTAAAGAAGCCCAACATTTTAGGACAAAAATGGCCCCTTGCTGTTTGTGGCTTTACCGTGTTAAAGGTGCAGTGTGTAATATGACATTATCAAGTAAGTTCTAGAAAGTTCTAGAATGCAACGCTCCCTGGGTAACCCCAACCCTTTTGAATTATAACAGAAGCTACAGTGGCCTTCAAGGACAAGAACAATCATACATTTTAAACAATGCACCTGATGACATTCCAACTATGACACTTTCAAGATGGTGGCTCTAGGCCTTGGTCCAAAATATGCAGAAATATGGACATATATGAGACCCTTTCTAAGGGAAAAAATAATAATTCAAAAAAAAATGTTCAGCTATTATGCACTAAATTAAATGTACTTATGGATATTATAATTACTTTCTACAAAATCTGCTAGGAAATAAAACCCAAAATTCTACACACTGCAGGTTTAAGCTCCCCAGCATTGCAGGAAAAAACTGAAAAGTGCGGGCGTGTGTGTTTGTGTGCAGCACTTCACATGCTCTTGTCCCGTTAGTATACAACAGCCTGCCTATATATCACTTGAAGAAGAAAATAAAATTAGTTATATTAACTGTGGTCGACTCCACACATCTGACATTACACTGATGGAATGTTGTTTAACACTGTTTATTAACTGTGAAGACTTTAAAATACATTTCACAAAAAGGATCCATAATAACATTAGTACCCCGCTGAGCTACACAGATTTAAAAGGTGCCAAGGAGGATGGGAAATGTATAAATAAGAACACTAGCACTTACAAACTATATAGTGGTGATACTTTACTTGCAGACATATACACCAATACAGATTCAAATAATCTAAAATATTGGAATAGATAGACACTTTATTGATCCCTTGGGAATGTTCCTTCAGGGATGTTTAACAGGAAAATAAACAATGTGTTATTATAATGTATTATGCCTTCACACATATTTAGAATGCTACAGCATCCTACAGCGAATTAATGAAAAATTAACTCAGGGACACAATTGGGAAAATGTATTTTTCACTTCACTGTGTCCTATTATAACTCCTGGCCTCTTAACATTGTCCTTTTTGGAAAGTTATATAACATATTGTGATTATGCTACAATGACTTACTGTCTATGACGTAATCGCGCATGCTAGCAACAACACATTTTCACATTACTAAAGTCTGTGCTGGTCAAGAAATTTCTTAAGGGTTAATGGTGCAACTTGAAACCAGAGAGTAGTTAGCAAGAAGTTAGAAATGACATACATGACAATGAAATGTACATACAAACACAGCAGTTTCCAACCTCGCTAATGCTGTTTTGGCTTAATGGAACCAATTCAGGTTGCTTGATCTTGCAGAAAACATTGTCAGAGGAATGCAGGATATTATAGCTCCATATTAATGCTAATTGTTAAGGAATGGGGGGGGGGGGTCAAAAATCACACTCTTAATGTTTGGGCCTCATGTTCACATTTTGCCAATATAGTACACCAGTGATTTTATTTTATCCACTGTATGTAGTGGAGAATTAATGTAGAATTAATTAACAACATACAATTTTTACCTGAGGGTCTCATTATGCGTTACATTAGCAGCTGACACTGTGCACCATGCAGGACCACCATCCTGGAAACAACAGTATCCTCTTACCTTGACACACACACACACACACACACACACACACACACAGAGCTGTGGGAGTTCATCAACCTCAGTCTGCCTGCTAAATCTCCTCTAAGGCTCAGTCAGGATTCTTAAAGCCCTAGAGACACAACGTGATAAACAGACAGGTCTGACTTGACTACACACCCACAGAAACACACGCAGTTTACACACCATGGCATACACAAATATGTCATATATTTATGATAAGTTCCCATCTGAGGTGTTGTGTTTCCCTTAAAGCAACATGCAAATGGGGAGGAAATTACAGGAATATTGATTTCACACAGTAGTAGTATAGTTACATGAAAATGTAGCTGTGTGTGGATACGTGCATGTGTGCATATTTGTTAATGTGTGTGTTTGTGTGAATGTCAGGCTGTTTAGCATTCAGTGGGCGTGGGATGCCTCGCTGTTGAAATGTGCTTAATAAGCATACACTAGGAACCAGCACTTGAAAACACACATTATTACAGTTTTTCTGTTGATTGTTTATTTATCCATACAAAATGTAGAATAACAGCAAATTAAAGTTTTAAATTTGGAACTTTCAGACTTTATACTGAAAAAATAAATATATAAATCAGCTTTATATTACAGGCTGAATATTAAATGTCATGTTAATTGAGGGAGTCATTCTGTTCCATTAAAATAAAGCGGGCACACAATCTGTGTGGGCCATTGTGTTACATAAGACTGATTGAAGCTAATACTTTTCATATTGTCCCTCTGCTCAGCAGATGTGATCAGACGTGATTGCATTGCACAAAGTGAATTTGACACCTCAACTCGTTATCTGAGTAAGCTCATGAGCTTCATTTAACATTGTAGCTGGGGAAAGTAGTCCTGGCCTGCAATGTGTTGAGGAAAGTGACAAAAAACTTTTCGATTTTCAATACGCTAAATGGCGCAGTCTGAGAACAAACTGTGTCTTAAAGGGATAGCTGAACATTTTGAGAAAAAAGCTCATTTGCTTTTCTTTTGGTATTAGATGAGATGGATATCAATCTTCTGTCTGTGTGTTTAGTATTAAGCTAGAGTCGGGCCATAGTCTCTATCCTTAGAACCTCCATTCAAATGAGGAAAATCTCACCAAGAAGTCTATAACTACTTCCAACCTTGTATCTCATTTGTTTGATCCATACATAAAAATGTCTTTTTATGATTTTTAGCAGGAGTTACTGGCTGGGTCTATTGCTAGTTTGGCAAACAACAGTCAAGCACAGTGACCTTGCCTCCGTTACAACCTGGATGCTCGTTGACCATATATGGCAACCAGGCCTATAGCAGTAGACACGCGTACAGCAGCTCTGCTCTCATGTGGGATATAATCCAATTTTCTCTTCTTTTATTTCATTCATTCTCATATCCTACAGAAAAGAAAACTCTATTATTCACTGCTCCATTCTTTATCACACACTGTTCCTGTCCCTCACTGCAAGAAATTTCCCACAGAAATACCTTGGAGGGGCAACAGCAGCTGGATCACACGCAGTACGTTCAAACAAGCTGTGTGTTCTTCTGTTTGCATTCTGAATTAGAAAACCCAGTTTGAAACAGGTGTGTCGGGGAGAGAAACAATTGTGTGTATCTCATGCTTTCACTGTTTTCCTGTGTTCACTATGTTTAAATCCCACATGCTCTTTCCTCAAATTCAAGAGTGATTTGGTAATGTTGTGTTAGTGTTGATATAAGCGTGTATTGTGTACCGTCCGAATGTTTGGACAAATTGTATTGTGATGCTTTGGCAACATTATTATGGAAACTTTCAAGCCAATAATGCCCCTTTTGTATTGAATTTAATTGATTAGCATCTCTCTCTCACTCTCCTTCTGTCGTTTTTTTAAAAATGTACTTTTTCAGATCCCAGAGGAGCACGACCTGGAGAGTCAGGTGAGGATGGAGCGGCAGTGGAGGTTCCTGAGAAACACTCGGGTGAGAAGGCAGAGCCGAGGCATCACACAAAAAGGTTAGTGACACACACACACACACACACACACTAGGGTTGGGCAGTGATACCGTATCATACATCCAACAAATCGGTAAAATTCTAAAAAGTATGAGAACTAGAAATACATAAAACATTATAAGCTATACAAATCCGTATTTTCTTTGTTAACAGTGGATTAAATGACTAAGTGTAATGTGAATGGGGCTACTCCAGGTGTCGTCGCCCCACCTTGAGGGACCCAGGCTGATTAGTTTAAGATGAGAGGATGTCATTTAGCCTAAATCATGTTAAGTTGAATCCTCTTAGAGCCTTGATCAGGGCATCATCTGGGTGAAATCCAGCCACAGGTGCAGATGGCCCAGCTTTGTTTCACCTGGTTAATGAGTGAGCAGATGTTTTGCAGAGAGGAGAGAGGCTTGATTAAAAATCAATCCATAATCAAAAATGAGTCACGATGGGGCGCTCCGGTGGCGTAGTGGATAGAGCGTGTACCATATTGGCTCCGGCCTTCGTTGCAGTGGTCGCGGGTTCAAATCCAGCCCGTGGGCCTTTACTGCAGGTCATCCCCCCTCTCTCTCTCTCTGTATCCCCATTTCAACTCTGTACTATCTAATAAAGCTTGAAAAGGCAAAAAAATCTTTAAAAAAAATAAAAAAAGAGTCACGACACACCAATCAAACACACACACACACACACACACACAAACCTAGAAACACTCCTACACGTTGAAAAGCCTGGGTTGCCAGCATGCGCACAGACAGACTCCTCAAGTGAAGTCAGAGCTTCCTCAAACAGAATTACTAACAACGTCAATGTTGCCCCCTCTACGCACAAACACAAACACACACACACGAACGCGCACACACACACATACATGATCAAAGAGTCACGAGGCGATCGGCGTCAGAGCATCAGCTCATTCACATTCCTCTCTCTCTCTTTCTAACGCTACACTAAATCAATGAAACCCCCTCTATACTCAGTTTTAGGAAGAAAAAAGTAGTAGTAGGGTTGCCCTCATTCAGTCTGTTCTCTGCACAGAGGAAACAGAGTGAGAGAGGGATGGAGGGAGGGAGAGGAAGACTGAGGACAGAGAAGGAAGCAGGAAAGCTAGAGACATATTTTAGCCTGCCCATTGATGACGGCTGCTGCGCGATGCCACATTGGCTCTCCTGCCTGATGCTGCATCGCGCAGCATTATTACTTTATCTAATTTTCATGGCATTCCCAGCATAGAATGCACTGTCATTGGTTCAAATACACATGAGGTGGGTTTTGTTGATTTTTTTAAGACCACGTGACCACCCAAAGGTTGTGTGGTTTGCCGAAAATCACGTCAATCAAAAAAATAAAAAATAAAAAAATAAAACAAAATAATAAAAAAAATACGCCGGCTATGTCGGCGACGGAACAGTTAGTGGCGTTTGGTGCGCAGAATCAAGGTCTACTATAGACTACTGACGAAAATCACACAACACATTGCATCTATTTATTAACAATATTTAATAATTTTCTAATTCATCTCATTTTGACGATTTTTAGAAATATTTGTTGGTTTGTAAGCGCTAAGGGAGCATGTTTAAATAAAACCTGTGAACCTTAACTTTTAAATGTATTTTATTTCATGTTTCTATGTGCTACACAGGCTTAGATATTAAGGTTTTGGTAGACTTGACAATTCGTACTATTTTTTCAGAAAACCCTCAGGCATTAAGGACATGCATCCTAGATTGCCATAGTCATCAATGGGTTAACCTGATTTGACATGGAGTTTCCCTTCTTCTTGATCTCAATGAAAATATCAATCGATCTTTATTTAAGTGCAGAATCACCATACAGCATAGTTCTTTAATTCTTTTTTAAACACCCATATTAAAAACACCAATATTAAGGCTTATAGCAAGCAAATAACATAAAATATGTCAAACAACGTAACCACATTATAACATCAATGTTAAAAGGCCAAATGCTATGGTGAGCTGTACTTAACTGAGTAGAGGTAGATTTTCAGTCATGATTTTAAGATTTCAAAATAATTTGCATCTTCAACTTGGTAATGGTAGGTCAAGGAAATACTCTGAAGACAACTGATGTATTTGTTAACTGAGGGAATCACCAGGAGAACCGCATTGAAAGAGCGAAGTATGGTGCGAGACCATGCAAGCAAGGCCGTATAAGCTTTAGCTTGCACTGGTAACCATTGAAGAGATCGGTGTTAAGTGGTTGAATTTTCTATAAAGAAACTAGGAGGACCAGATTAAAGGACATTACAATAATCTAGTATGAAGGATAGAAATGTATGTATAAGGGTGTTGGCATCATGCAGTCATACAATAGGCCTGATTTTTGGCAATATTGCTTACATCCAAAGTGAACACCCTTTATTCCCCGTGCAGCTCTGACGTCCTCTTGCAAAGTTTCCGATTTTTCACAGTAGTGCAACAGTGATTCTGCCGTCCACCAATGCAAACCAAACACACAGCACCAAACAATGTAGTAGCAAAACAATGTTGGTGATCGTGCTCAGCTTCTGTCTGTCTACTTTTTTTCCCCTCCAAATGCATTTTTAACCAACTCGGCTGCATCTGCAATGGAGTCACGTTGGATTTTTTTTTGCCCCCCATTCTTCTTCATCTCATTATGGACTGTCTCGAGAGTGCACTCAGGTAGCCAAGGACAGGGGACTGGTAAAGCCAATCTGAGCCGTTGCCATGACAACATATGGTACCGCTGCTAATGCTGGCACAGTATTAAAACTCCCATGAATCTGCCAGAGGGATACACGAAACTAGACATGTTTTTCTACTCTGAATCTCCAGCAATAGCCTGACCTCTGTTATCTTGTTTTTTCTTGCATTTGCTTTTCCCACTAATTGTTATATTATACCAGTAATGGTGTTCTCCTGCCCCCCCCCCCATAGTAATTTATTCCACTTTGTTCTGGTTTTTACACTCCTGTTTAGAAAGGTCTTGTTGCTCTTTTATTTTTTTCCCTCCGTTACGAATTCTTAATTTCCCCGCTGACACGATCACATTTCCATCTGAATGTAGAGAATAGTCTTTAAACAACAAATTCTCAGAGCATCCATTAAATAAGCCATCTTCAATTACAGCACTTTGAGCTTAAATTACAGCTCTCTTACAGCGTGTGTGTTTAAAAATGTGCGAATACATTTTTTATTACGTACTTTTATCTGTAGTCTGAACCCTTGCTCTCTCCTTAACTTGTCCCTATATAGTACACACTCAGTAGTTTGCTAAATGGTGAGGACTGTATTGAGATTTCGAGTTCTTTCTAATATCATCATTTGCATCATCTCTGAGAGGTGTGGAGTCACCCAACTGTCATTTTCACATCTATAAAATGCAGCACAATTGCATTGTGGGATTGTTAGCATGCGATGGGCTAGTTTTGTATACGGCACGTTATAGTGAATAAATGTCCCCATGCAGAATTGGGACACTATAGTAAAATGGCAGATAGAAAATCACATGAAGGACTATAGTCCATTGTTGTCCACCAACACACATCAGTGAGCCACACTGTTGGACTGCTGTTCCTTGATTATCATTAAAGGGATAATTCAGTATTATTGAAGTGGGGTTGTATGAGGTACTTATACATAGTTAGTGTGTTACCTTATGGAGATGGGGGTCAGCGCAGTCACTATAAGGAGTCTGGTTGTCACTTCGCTGTAGCAGAAGGCAGCCTGTACCGGCGGCAAACTAAAGCAGTGAAACAATCCTTTTCTTTACTTACAATTGAACAGATATTTATTACGTAAGCATTTATATATGTGGTGGGGAGAAGTGCAACAGTACAATGCTGACTTCTGCTACAGTGACGTCTCCCCTAAACTCCTTATATACTGTATAAATATATATTATAGTGACTGCGCTGATCGTCATCCCATAGGATAACAGACTTACTATGCATAAGTACTTCATACAACCCCACTTCCAAAATTCTGAACTATCCCTTTAATATGGACACTGTAGTTTAGGATTTAACATAAGCCATCCTGCTGCCTGAAATCGCCAGTACAACCAATGTCTATGTATCCGCACCTACTCATTCCCATTCTGGATTGGTCTCCTGTCCCCCCTCTATGTTATAGGTGTTTCTCGTCTGGATGATCAAATATTCATCAACCGTAACCCGGGAGTGCCTTCTGTTGTCAAGTTCCACCCATTCAACACCTGCATCGCCGTGGCCGACAAGGACAGCATATGGTCAGAGACACAAGAACGCACATTCACAGAAAATTGCTCGAAAAAACATTGTTCTCATGATTCAGTTTCAGTTTAATGGTTTGGAATCAGAGTATAACAGTACGTGTGTGTGTGTGTGTGTGTGTGTGTGTGTGTGTGTGTGTGTGTGTGTGTGTGTGTGTGTGTGTGTGTGTGTGTGTGTGTGTGTGTGTGTGCCATAGTTTCTGGGACTGGGAGAAGGGCGAGCGGCTGGACTACTTCTACAACGGAAACCCGCGGTACACTCGCATCACAGCCATGGAGTACCTGAACGGACACGACTGTTCACTACTGCTCACTGCAACAGGTTTGAAACGCTTATGCACATGTACACATGCACTCACTCAGGGTCCTTTAAAGTGCACACAGAACTGCATGGAAAAAGCTTCAGTCAAAGAGATCAAAATGCAACGTGCACTTATTCAGCTTTTCTCTCCATCAGTCATGCTGTGAAGGATAGAGGAGAGGACATTCCTTTCTTTCTTTCTTTCTTTTTAAATACAGCGTTAAAGAAGTAAAAAGTGTAAATCAAGCGCAGACTTTTATGGGTTGTAAAGTCTCTCTCTCTCATAAGAGTGCAGTGACATGTTTTATGTTGAGCTGGGTGTATTAGCTGTGTTTCACCGATGCTGCTTTGAGAGAGCGTTACTCTCTCTCTCTGGCTCTCACTCTGTCCTCTTCTCTCTCTCTCTCTCTCTCTCTCTGTCTCTCTCTCTCTCTCTCTGGCTCTCACTCTGTCCTCTTCTCTCTCTATCTCTCTATCTCTCTCTCTCTCTCTCTCTCTGGCTCTCACTCTGTCCTCTTCTATCTCTCTCTCTCCAGATGACGGAGCGTTGCGTATCTGGAAGAACTTTGCCGACCAGAAGAACCCTGAGATGGTGACGGCGTGGCAGGGCCTGTCGGACATGCTGCCCACTACTAGAGGTCAGCCCTCCTCCAGCGCTCACAGTAAAGACCAAAGCTCTATTTTGCTATATGCCCGCCTTATCCATCCCTCCACCCACTCATATGCCTGCAGCACTTCCTGCAGTAACTCACCCACTGTTAACTCCATCCCAGCTACACTTCCACACTCACACACATACAGAGCAGCCAGCTAGGAGAAGAGTTCACTATTGCCTTTATTGAACCATGCAGCTTTGAGCTAGCCGGGGAATCCAGACTTGCCGTTGGCAAATTTGAATTTGCTCAGCCTTTTGGTCTGGACATGATCCATTGAAGCTATGTTGGATAAATTGGGAGTTGCCAATCAAATCGTTCTATCTGATATGGGCGGGCCAGAGCCCTATGTATGGGGCTCTGGGGGCGGACGTAACCGGATGACGACAGTGCTGTTCATGCCCCTTCGAAGTTGTTATAGTTAACAACAAAGATGGCTCCGAATATGTTGTTTGAGTTTGAAACAGCTTTGGCCTCGACACTAAACGATTTATTTGGAAGACGACACTCAAATCTTTCATTAAAGAGGACCTATTATACTACTTTTCTGGTCTTAATTTCTTGTTGTACACTGCTATAGAGCAACCTGACACGAATCACATCACAAAAAACTATGTAGATTTTCAGGAAGCTCTTTCTCTTATTTTGGCGATCCAGCACATCCTGTCAACACTTGAGTGTGTGTGCTTCGGCAATCTCCGCTCCCTCCGCCTGTGATCGGCCATCTCCGCTCCCCTCCCCCCCCCCCCCTCCTGCAAACCCCACTCCGTTGTGATTGGTTACCTTCCTTCCGGAACACTTTCAGTGGCGGGAAGCGCGAGCATGGACCTATAAGGGCGCGAGGCAGACGCGAACAGGGAAGTGACAGCATTACCATACATGGAAACATTCGCGTGGTGACTTCACAAAGTTACATGCGACATCACAAAGTTACGGAAGGGTAGACCGCTTTGAACACGTGACTTCTCGACTGGCTAGAATAGTGTTTAGTGCTCTGCACAGACACCCCAGACGGTCAGCAGGGAATACGTCGAAATGCATGTAAGTCATTATTTGATAATTTAGTATGGTTAAGCATGACTATGAATCATCATAACAACGTTTATAGGTCATAAAAGTCAAAAAGCATCATAGGTCCGCTTTAACAAGAAAGAAGAATATTCTGTTGCCACCCGACCACAAAAGTTTAATTTACCAGTTAACCTCGCTGTTTGCTAAACAGACGGGGCTGAATACGTCACCTTGTTCATTGCTCTGATTGGTCGTAGTGCTATCCAATTGCGTGCAGTGGTACTTAAAATGCATCTGTAGGTGCTGCCCCTTGAGTTGGTAATGTCTATTGGTCGTGGCAAGACCCTATATCGTACTGGATGTGAGTCTGGATTTCCAGGCTAGCTTAGAGCAGTACAACCCTTGATTGCAGTGCCTAGTGTTTTGTCATAAGAACCAGATCAGTATGTGTGAGCACACACTCAGACCAGTCAACAGGAGAGTAAGTTACATAGAGTCTACTTTAGCTCTACTTCCACACTGTTGGAGATGGGTGGAGTTTGTGGATTGTGAGTGAAGGGTCTGAACATAATGTCATAGTGTCATCACTCCAAACCAATGTGACGCTGACTGTGAGCCAGTTGTCAGCCTCACCTGTCTCACCCTGTCACATATGCCATATCCATCATACATCTGGCCTCACTGACAAAGTTGGACGCGAAGTTTAACCCGTTTGGTGGCCTACATTCATAGGCACTTTATTTAAAGGTGAAGTAAGTGGTTTATTTATGTTAATATAAGTGTTAAATCGCTATTTATTCATACTGTGATCACTTACATAATGTGCGCGTTTCATAAAGCCGATCTCTCAGTCAGCTGCTCTGCATGTAATCGGCAAATAAACTTATTGGAGGATCCCAAAATTTTTATCCAATCAGAAGAGAGAACGCTACAAAACGACACCCGTCTCACTCATAAATAGTACAGTATATACACTCCATGGTCTCACTGCCTGGGCACGCCAGAGCAACAGATGGGTGAATGTGTATGCACCTACAATGGCAGAGCAGGTAAAAATCCTTCCCAATGTCTGTTTTGATGGTTTTTATCATGTTTTATCACACTTATGGATCTGAGATGATGCTAGATAACTTGCTGCTTGAAGACCGCAGTGCATTAATGTGGTGACGTAGGGACGAGCGAGGGGACTGCTAACTGCAGTAACTGACAGGAAGTTAGCTAAAAGAACCATTCCGCTTACAGCACCTTTTAAGGCTAGACACTGCAGGTGAATGGGGTGAACTTTTTGACTAGATAGATATCATAGGAAAACTTTACCAGTTGATAACTCATATTAAAACAATTACTATTTGTTTTACAATTTGTTAAGATGTGTTTTGAAATGATATGTAAATTTGGCTATATCTAACTAATTAATGTAAATAAATGACAATTTTAACCCAAAATCTAGATGTTGAATAAAGCCGGAGTTGAACATTGTATTTCATTTTGACGGCATATTAGTTGGTACAGCCAATTATATTGAGATAATGGCAGTTTAAGATGGCTGTAAAGGAGAAATATACAGACGCAAACAGACAAAGTTGAGTCTTGGAACATGTTGTGAACGCAAAATAGCCAAGAATCCTAAAATTGACCAGTGATTGACAAAACTAAGAGCACAGTATTAATGACAAAATGTGGCAGGTGGATTATTAGCCATTTTTTGCTGAGAGGGTTGTCTGTGTGAATAAATTTGATACTTTTTAACTTGGACTGTGGTCGTTTGAAAATTGCCTTGACACCCACTCTACACACTTGTCAGTCATCCACCTGCTTCTGTGATGTGCCAGGTTACCTCTCCCCCTCTCTCTTACTCTTTCTTTACCCTCTCTACTGCTCCACTTTTTACTGCCTCAAGCCATTCTCAGCCCTGGATTCTGAGTCAAGGAGTTTTTTTTTTTTTTTTTATAGATGGGAAGTTTTGACAGCTTTATTTTCCTCTGAATACCTGAGAGCACTATTAACCACCACACTTATGTCTAGTTTTGAAAAAAAGTTTTTCAATTATCTCTGACCCAGTGTCACCTATTAGTGTGAGCACATGTCACAACAACAGCCTTGTTTTAGAGCACACCTCTCCATATAGAAATAAGATACATATTTGGCTAATTGGTAGCAACAGGAGCTGAGCTGTCAGGATGAGTTTTCTGTCTGACTCACTGGCTTGTCTGGATTGTCTGTGCAGAGGTGTGGACCAGCATACTGTGTGTGCACATATGTGTCTCCATCATTACAAAGCCAGCACAGCTCTGTGGGGACCCGCAGAGAGGCGACACACTTTAGCTAGCGTCACAGTCTGTCTGGCTCTCAACGACTCAAAATCTTTTGCCTGTGGTGAGAAACAGCCTTGTTTTTGGGCTATGACTTTAACATTTAATGGTGCTGCGCTTGTTATCCTGGATGGGTCGTCAGTTGACAGTCCATGTGTTGCTTCGTCGGCATTCAAACTACAGCGGAGGCATCAGTTTGAATAGAAAGGACAACTCAAGATTTTTTTCCATGGAAAAAGTTCTACTGGAGAGTCCAGCTTTAGCTTTTGGTGTTAAAAATATGTTTCTCTTATTTCAAAAAGACATCTACAATCCCAATCTCTCTTTCTCTCTCCCTCTTTCTTTCTCTCTCCCTCTTTGTTTCTCTTTCCCTCTTTCTCTCTCTCTCTATCTATCTTTCACAAACACACACACACACACACACACACACACACACACACACACACAGTTTTCCCTATTTCCTTCACACACGCCACCTCGGCTCCTGGCCCAATCATCAGTAACCACTGATCCAAATACCTTCTGATATAGGGTTAGTGCAATGGTTATAGGCTTTAATTTTGATTTTTTTTCTTCGAATGTTAGCTGTGCCACAGTTGCATTAATAATGTAAAAACCAACTGAAATATGATACACGTCTGTTGTTTATGCTGCAGGAAAAAAAATTACCTGTTTTACCCCTGTAGGCAGTTGCTACAAGTCTGTGAACTTTTCTTAAGGAGATGCTGGCAGACACACACACACACCAACTCTCATCCCATCCCTATTGTGCAGTAACTTTGTTTTTGTGTTTTCCCATCAGTGAAGCATCTCTGTTCACTCTGAGTCCATCTGGCTTGTTGTTACTTTGCTGGTCCTTTGATATTGTTTTGTGTCTCACCCCAATCTATCAGAGAGGTTGAACAAGGCAGCAAACCGTTCTTTAAAGGTCACTTATTATGCTATATACACTTTTTCATGGTTCTTTCAACATTAATATGGTTCCCTGTTGTTCCACAAGAAAACCTGTGTTCCAAAACCCTTGTCATATTTCTCTATCCTTATGATGTCACAAGGGGAGAAGCCACGCCCCTTCATTACAGACCTTACTTATCACTACCGTCACCTTTGAAAAGCACATTCCCAGGTCCCCCCTGATTATAACTGGTAGTTAGAATCAGGGCCAATCAGAGCAGACTGGGCTTTTGGGAAGGTGGGGCTTAAAGAGAAGGTGACAGACAGAGGCTGAAAAGGCAATGGCACTTAGAGAAATATAATTTTTTTTTTCTTTGACACTACACCATGAAAACAGTTTCTAGTAGAAACCCAAATTACAATTTCGAACTTGAAAATGAGCATAATATGTGACCTTTAATTAAACCAAGGAAATTATTTCACATTTCCACCTATAGCCCTGTCTACTCAAGCTTGATGCCCTGCGGTTAATGGGATTTGGGATTCTGTGTCGTGCAGGCTTGGAGGAAGGGGACCCTGGTTAGCTTCCACCACAGTCCCTGTTGTAATGCAGAGGCAGCAGCTCTAGCTCAGGGCTCTCTCCCAGTCTCTCTCTCCTTTCACTCTCTGATTGTGGCCTTTCACTCTTAGTCATACAAGAGACACCAAGCTGCCTTGTTCATCCCTCTCTCTGCTGTTTGAATGCATGTGGAGTATATACTGTATTCATGAAGTCATACTTTTTGAATTGTGTGTGCCATTGTGTCAGTCTGCATGCACGGGTGGTTTCCTTGCTAATTTTCTTGCTTGCTTTGTTGCATTCCCCCCCCTCCCCTGCTTGCAGGTCTGGCCAGAAGGGTCTCCATCTATCTTGACAGGAGTAAGCAAGGAGGTGAGTGTTCCTCTTCTCTATCTCCCTCAGTCCTAGAGCTAAAGGGTGCTCCAGCAAATAGCCAGCAGCGTGCCTTCTTTGTTTGTTTTCTTTTATTTACCACTGGCATCCCTTCATCCTGTCTGCTGGTGATAGTCCATCATTTCATCCCCGCCAGTCATCCCAAAGGTTAGATGAGTCGCTGTGGCTATAGCGGTAACGTGTGTCAACTAATGTTCCCTTCAATAAGCTGGACACGCTGTTCTCATAAGTAATATATTGCAAAGCCCTGCTCCCTTGCATTAATGTTTGTATGCAAATTATAGCATGACACAATGGAGTTCACAATGACATTTTTCTTTTAAATGGGTCCATGATTTTAGACAAAAACTAGCAGGCTTTGAAGCTAACTATCTTATTAAGCTAACGTTAGCTCAATGAGGCAAATGAAAAGAGCAAAAATTAAAGGCATTGCCTTCCAAATATTTTAAATGCCTAGTGTTCTACTTACTGCAGACCACTTTAACATGTGTATGAATCCAAATCTCGACAGACCTGCCCTGCCTAGTTACACACACACACACACACACACACACACACACACACACACACACACACACACACACACACACACACACACACACACACACAACTCTATTCAAATAGATGCTTATTTAAAGAAGAAGAACAGCTATTTTCCTTTAGTAAGTCCATGCTCTGCCTTTACAAAAGCTCTGCCCCCCATTACTCATTTTCACCTCAAAATGGCTTCTCTCCTGTATGATTAAAAATACAATTTTCGGCCCCTCAGGTGTCAGTGTTTAATTGGGAGCAGGTCGGTGGTGTGTGATTCTTAATAGCGTAGAGAGCCACCTAGGCCGTCTTGCCTGAGGGATTAG